>CM067375.1:80200683-80250691 GCA_034401795.1 Chaetoderma sp. LZ-2023a
CTAATACATTCTACGCAAATATCAAATTCTAAATTATGCCCTGTTGTGATTGTTTTGGCAGCAAAAGAAATTATTATCTTTCTTCTGAAGAAAGCTACAGCAAATTTAACTTGGTGTTGTACGGGACGCAGAAAGTTAATACATTTTTAACATAATTGTTCAACTTAAACTAGAGTTTATGAGCATTCTAAAAATGTATAGTTTTTATATACTTTCTCAACAAGGTATGAAATTTTATCAAATTTATGAAACTACCCCCTTAACCGGAGGCCAAGGTTACAGTATTACCTGATCTTGTTTAAATGATTATTAGGAACAGTTATACGGTTTATCTGATGGAATTTTGTGCTGTTATTACATTTCTGATAATGTACTATAAAATGCATATATCATATCCTGAATATATGACACCAGTGAGCAACATGCTAAAAAGATTCGTAAAAACCTTTTTGAAGTGGAACCGGTTACATCTATAGTTCATCCTGTTATCTAAAACACTCAGAAGAATTAGACAAGTTTGCCTCCAAACACTCAGAAGAATTAGACAAGTTTGCCTCCACATATAATAAATATTCTTACATAGTTTTAATCAGCATCATTTCATCTTTCATTTGACACCTCACATGTCATGATACCTCTTATAGCAAATTAGAAAATGACCACCCATGCACATTTAAAAAAATAGACCACTGTGAATCGCGACCATAAATATATATGCAAAATCGTGTATATTTTGAAATTAGTTGCTATCCTAGCAAGCCAACAAATTTTAGTTTTTTTGTTTCTAAAATAATCTCCCTTACAGGCATGTCAAAATTGTGTAACCCATTTTTAGCTCACCTGGTCAAGTGAGCTTATGCTATGGCGACCGTCCATCCGTCCGTCGGCTTCTCAAGAACCACTGGGCCGCTTTCAATTATATTTGGCAGGAAGCATCCTTAGGGCATAGGTATCCAAGTTTGTTCAAATGTAGCCGATAGGCCAATCCAATCAGATTTTGGTCGATTTTCGGAAATGTCTTTAAAAATCTTCTCCGAAACCAGAGCTCAAGATAAGCTTTTCAATAATTGGAAATTTTGTCAATTGGTTTTTTTTGGAATTTAATTGGGTTTTTTAAATTAAGTTATTATACATTATTAGCAATAGAACTGAAATTAATTGGGTGATTGGCTCTTTCGGTACTCATGATGTTAAAAATTAATGGGGTGATTGGCCATTTTTATTGGGTGAAAAGGCAAAAACCCTGCTTATCTAGAGCTCTGTCCGAAACCATTTGTGGGATTGATGCAAACCTCATGAAATATGATCTATGGCAAGAGCTGAACCAAGTTTGTTCAAGGGAACTTGATTGGTCAAATGGTTCAGCGGCCATCTTGGTTGACCTCGTTTTAACAAAAATAAATTCTCCAGAACGGCTGAAGGGATCGGGTCGAAATTTAGCCGATAGGATTAGGGACTAAGGCCCATTAAAGTTTGTTCAAGGGAAGTTGAACCGTAAAGAAACATGGCAACTGTGTGCCAATCAAAATATAGCGTGTTTGGCAGCCATATTGGATTTTTTTATTTGATGGATTTTGTGGCCTAAATTGGTTTTATGTGTTTTTGGGTATTCTTATCTCAAATTTGAAATTTCGAAACAGTCAGATAAGCGGTTTGGCGGCCATCTTGGATCATTTTCCTGCCAAATGCTCCCATACTAAAACAATGGGAAATTTAAAACGTCTGCTTCTCGAGAACCAGGCCTGGGGTCAGTTACATTTAAATGTAACTAGTTACAGTTACATTGGACTATGTCAGTTACAGTTACATTTGTTTAGCAATGTAACTACAAATGTAGTTACATTTCAGTTACTTTGCCTAATGTTACATGAGTTACTTTGACTGATAATTATTATGAAGGACTATACGAACATCAATGTCATCATAAAAACTGCAATGTAGTCGAAAAAATTGAGATATATAGTAGAAACAAAATACCACTATAACCACTGATATAATATACTGACAGAACTGAATCCATTTCAGATATAAAATATAAAACCTGCCGAAAATTCTTTAATAAATTTGACTGAATTTTCTTGCTGACATATGCAATAACAAATTTCAATCAACGTGTTTCCAAAATAATAAGACACTAGTTTAATTCCACAGCCTTCATAGATGTACATATGTATTTCTTCCTCTAACCGGTTCAACCCAGACATGCCATACAACAAACACTAATCTTATTGTGAGAAATAATTGGTTGAATGTTTTGAAACTAATTTGACTGGAAGGTTTGCTACCATAGGTATCAACATTTTCAGTGAAATTAGTTTCAAAATGTTAAACAGATATCCTTAGAGTATTGACTTTCTATGATAAGATAATCCGCCATCAGCCACGGGGCAATGTAACAGTTTCTAGTGAAATTACCTACCAGATTGCTATCAACTTTGATGTTTGCTTAATTTCAAATAGGAATTTAAACATTTTGAAAATTATGTATCTCTGGCATTAGTTGCAATGACAAATTCATTCCAATCAGATAATCTGCTGAGTACTTTATACTTATTACATTTGCAATTTTACTTTCAAAAGCTGTTGCTTCATATGTCAGCAACAGCTTTTTTCAGGTCAGATTAGTTTCAAAATGTTCAACAGCTTTCCAGTACACTAGTTTCAGTCCACAGCATTTATAAATTTGTCTGCTATACCAAATTGGTTGATGGCTTGACCTTTATCAATGGCATTGTCCTTTGATCTTTACCACCACACATATGTGAATTGTCCTGGGCTTGAGTATAGTTGCTGAGCAATGATGTCCTAAGCTGACCTAATCAATAGTATATAAAGAAAAGAACAGGACATGCTGTTAACACATACTGTGGCAGATTTTAACTTTCTTTACAATTTGCTGTTTTTAATCCTTTTAAACCTTTAACATTAAAGCTGGACAAAAAAAAGCTTCATTTCAGTGGCAAATTTTCAAAAATAATCTCATGGTCTGCAAATGGACATTTTCTATGAGAAAACTAGTTTTCTTCAACAAATTTTAATCTTTAAAAGGTAACAGTTAATTCTATAATGATTTAGTAAACAACCTGTTTCTAAGCTACAACGTAGATTAATGTCAACGCTGTATAAGATTTTGATTACGGGTTGTTGCCTGATGTAGCAATAACATTCAGATTATCACTGCTAAAATATCAGATATACAGAGTGGGTTAACCCTTTAATGGTCAGGATTGGTCAAGAAATGCCTATTTTGTAGGCTACAAGACTCATATTTGAAAATTTACCACTGAAAGGCCTGACCCAATAATCAAGCCAGTCATTCCAATGGCAAATTTCTAAAATAAATATCACTGACACTTGGAAATAAAGTTCTTGCCCATGCATTAACATCTTCCAGTAAAATTATCTTCAATATTATATTCAACAGCTTACCTGAATGATTACATTGAAATTGGGATATTGGTGTGTCACATGTATAAGAGTAGCTATGCTGCAAATTCAGAAAACTGTAATACATTTGGTAAAAACATTTGAAATGTAACTGAAAAGTAATTGAAATTTCAGGTACTTTTGCAATGTAACTGGTTACATTTCAGTTACTGTAAGTAAAAAAATTCTTCAGTTACAAGTTACTTCAGTTACATGAAAAATGTAACTAAGTTACAGTCAGTTACAGTTACAAGTTACAGTTACCCCAGCCCTGTTGAGAACTATGGGCCAATTTCAATTATATTTGGCAGGACGCATCCTTAGGCCATAGGGATCCAAGTTTGTTCAAATGAACCCGATCGGCCAATTGGGACTGTGGCCATCTTGGATTTTGGCCAATTTTAGAAACATCTTTAAAAATCTCTGAAAACCTCTTGGGAAATCGATTCAAAACTCATGAAACTTCATCTAGGGCAAGAGGTAAGCCAAGTATCTTCAATAGAACTTGATTGGCCAAATGGTTTGGTGGCCATCTTGGATGACCTAGCTTTCCCGGAAACAACTTCTCTAGACCCACTGAAGTGATCAGGCCGAAATGTAACATATGTGGCGGCCATATTGGATTTTTTATTTGATCGATTTTGAGGCTGAAATTGGTTTTATCTTTGTTTGTGGGTATTCTGATTTCATATTTGCCATTTTTGAAACTGTTGGATAAACGGTGGGGGGTGGGTGAGGGGTAGTGTGGTTGGCGGCCGTCTTGGATCTTTTTCCTGCCAAAAACTCCCATACTAAAGCAATGGGAAATTAAAAATGTCTTCTCGAACCACTGGACCGATTGCAAGTACATTTGGCAGGAAGCATTCTGAGGGCATAGAGGGCCATGTTTGTTCAAACAAAGCCGATCGGCCAATTTGGCTGGCAGCCATCTCAGAGGCTGATTTTTTTAAATATCTTTAAAAATCTCTGAAACCACTTGGGTGATCAATTCAAAATGCATGAAATATCATTTAGGGCAAGAGCTGCACCAAGTTTGTTCAAAGGAACTTGATTGGCCAGATGAAAACCTATTTTTTGCCAAAACAACTCCAGAACCACTGAATGGATTGAGCCGAAATCTGGGAGATATTATTATGCTCTGAGTGCCATTAAAGTTTGTTCAAGCAAAGGAGCTACGACAGAAACATGGGCGCAGTGGACCGATCAAAATGTAGCCTGTTTGGCGGTCATATTGGACTTGTAGAAATGTCCACAAACTCATTTAGAAGACTACTCCTAAACAACCCACCAATAATTTTGACAAAAAATTAGTGCTCCAGGAGTCCAGGTGAGTGACACAGACCCCTTGGAGCTCTTGTTTAGTTCAGAGGTTATGCAGAAATTCCTGGCGTAATCTGTTTTTGGGTTACACAGTTTTTGTATTTTGTACATAAATATGTTGAAGAGGGTACGGTACGCAAAACGAAATTGGTTACCTAAAATCAATTTGAATAACCCCAAAATGGGTTATGCACATTTTCAATTTTGACAGGCCTGTCTTATATAGAAGACCACTGGAATGATTGGCTCAGTGATTTTCTTTTCTTGGCTTGCAAGCACGTATTTCTAAAGACCACAACAAAGGTTGGTTTTGGCCGGCGTGGCCGCCTAAGGGTTAATGAAACAATTGGACTAAACACTGTTGCTGCGGTAATCAATATGTTGATTTTCAGGAGAATTAACAATATTCATACTGTCATCTGTCTAATAGTAGATTCCAGCGATAGCAGATGTTTCAAGATTTAGCAAGAGTTTTAGTGACCTGGCATATGCCCGTAAACGTACTTGTTTGAGGAATGATAGAGCATAAATAGATGTCTGTGAATTTCGAGGGTTTTTAGGGGAGATAACACTGGCGTATGCATCTATGAATGGATCTCACTGAAATGTCATTACAATGCATAACATCGTGGTACATGTTTATCTATACCAAAATTTAAATTTTAGGATAGATCCAGCAGACACAATATTTTTAATGAATTTAAAGGGTTTTCAGGAGAGATAGGTTTAGAGAATGTGGGCAGATATCGCCAAAACGAAATCATGACACATATTTGTCTATACCTACTGAATCCGCTGAAACAATATTGTCGTGGGCATAAAGAAAATTAAACACATTTTCCTCTTCTACCGATAGGAATTGGCAATTTTTGTTAATACTTGAAGACGAATAGACAATGCTGTCCGCTTTTGTCTACCATTTGGATGTAATCTGCTGGCTAATGATTTCAGATGGCTGGGTTGGTCCCTGGCAGTTAGTAATTTAGGATATATGTGCTGCAAATCATACATGGATTTGTTATGGTCGAGTTTTATAAATAATATTTTTTATAAATAACTTCTAAATCTATTTTTGTAGCATGACGGCGATGGATTCAGACATTTGCCCGGCATGTTTGCAGAATGGAGAAAAGAGGAAGCTTCGAGTATACCAGGTCAATTTTGGTGAAGCTGTTTACCTGTGTGATAAGGGATCGGTACGTATACATTTATTTACGAAGTAATCATAATATCATATAGCATACAATGTCTATTTTATGAAGGGTCCTGAGGTAATAATCACAGCACGTAGTTTTAGCTTCTGCAGTTGTATTGAGAAATGCTACTACCAAGGGCTGTCTCTATAACCGAGTCAGTCTGTATAGTGTCAAATTTTATAAAATAGGCATCCCTTGAATTGCAAATTCATAAAGAAAAATGTTATGTTTTCTTAACCTTTCAGGGCGTAAATAGAGAATCTGGAACGAGGTCACTTTTCATATCACTATTATGGACCGAGTTGAAAATTATCAATTTGGACGAGCTTTAGCGAGTGCAAAATTTTTAATTTTCAACGAGGTTCATAATAGTGATATGAAAAGTGACCGAGTTTGAGATTTTATTTATCATATAAACTGTAATTTTGAAATATTTGCCAATAGTTGCTGATGTGACTTTTATCTGATTTCTCATTGTTGATTTTCGTGAAATCGATACCGCCACTGTGACGCACCACTACTTGATAACAGATACTGAATGCACAGAAAAATATAGTGACAAACACAAAATCTGGCAATGTCAGCCGTAAACTACACTTTTCTTCTAAGACTATCGCAGAGCCGCGGCCATCAATCGTTACTTCGCCGCCGACTGATAAACTATCAAACGATGACATTTTGCGATGACGTTTCATGAATGACAAATCGTAGTAAAACAGTACCGCGTAGTAATACCTACGCGTCACGCTCACATCAATCGATGTTTTAATTGGTCGATTTAAATGGGGTGCGCACCCAACAGCCAATGAAAATACTCTGTTGAATATGGCACGTGTGCTCATATCGAAAAATATGGAAAGGCTAGAAGGCTTGTTTATATGATAAAGTGAGCTATGATGAATTAACCCATCATGGTCAAATATGGTCAAGAAAGTTAAAATCATAGAAAGACATCCATTTGCAGTCCATGAGAAAATTGGGTTGAGCATTAACAGGTTAAGGGTTCAATGGTTAAGCCGGCCAAAAGCCCCAGACCAGGGCTATAAAATTACATTTTTTAAGGGTGATACATACAGATATATACACCAAGTGTCACAGATCCGTGGAATTTCATACGGATCCGTAGCGTAGTACTGCACAGAAATAAAGTAATACTGCACAAAAATTAAATTAATCAAATGTTCTGAATGCGTCATTTACACCATATTCTTAAGATACTTAATTATTTAATTATCAGGAAGTCAAAATGTTTACTTAGTTAATGTCCATTGGAACAGCTGGCTCGTTTATCTAGCCAGTCATTTCCAAGAAAGTGACAAAAACGCTAGGGCGAGGTATGCAATCTCTGATTACACTTGTTATGGTTGTTTTAGAATAAGCAATCTTTGCTATGAGCTATAAATCAATGTACTGAAATGGACCTTTCCATTTTTAGCTATGCCCCGCCCATCACTAGCTAAGCTCCACCCACACCTCGCCGTGTTGGGATTGATCGATCCCCAAATGCGCTAGCTATCAATTTCCTGAAAACTATACAGGGAAGCTGTTGAATATTTTGTAACTAATTTGACTGGGCGCTGTTGCTGCCTATGGCAGCAACAGCGCCCAGTCAAATTAGTTTCAAAATATTCAACAGAATATTTATTAAATAGTAAACGCAAACAATTTGTACAACAACACATAGACCGTCTTCAAATATGCGTTCGTGACGTACTTATCGACGTCATTCATTATGATGTCATTGTACACATCACACAGTTCATTATGACGTCATATGATGGGTGGGTACTCGGGAAAGGTGAATTGGTCAAGCAAGTAATAGGTGAGCGATTACATGGGATTTCTCAATATATTTATAAGTAACTTTTAGGCAAGTTTGACTACTCACTATGGGTATTGTGATTTTAGGCAAGTGACAAACAGCTTACCAGACACCTCAAATCTTGTCAGGTGTGTTGTGGAGGTGAGCGGGAGTGATCGCTCGCCCCATAGGGCAAAGCCTGATACGGGTAACGTGGTGCCGAGTTTGCCTCACAGGGGATGGTGGGATAGTTCTTTTCTCCGTGTAGCTCACTCCCAAGTAATCCCACAAATGACGAATCCAGTTTTAGCTATACCCCACCCTTCTCTAGCTAATCGCCACATACGCTTTGCCCATGTTGGGATCGATCGATCACTGCACTCTTTCAATTTTAATTTACAGAAAACTACAGGAGGTAAGCTGTTGAATATTTATTCAACAGTATGTTTATTAAATACTAAAGACACAATTCGTACAACCTGATGGACTATTAAACGGTTAAGACATACTAAATTGAGTCATTCATGACCTAATTAATTATGACGTCAGCCTGCACAATTATTACGTCGTAATTTCTCAGTTTATGAATACCATCCTAACACTTCTAACTCGGGCAAAAATGTGTATGAACCCTATAACTGAAAGATGCTTATTTATGCTTTAGGTCTTAGAATGAACATGTGTCTAATGCGGAACGTAAGTCCGCCCATTCTGTTCTCCGAGCAGAGGGATTTCTTTCTAGCTACATGCCCAGCCCATTTCTAGTTAAGGTCCACTCAATTTCTGCTCTTGTGATTGATTTGAAACTTTGAAACCTGGATTCCCAGAATCTAAATTTCAAGATAATTCATTAATACTGGTAAGCTGTTGAATCTTTTGAAACTTGCAAAAAGTGCAGCAACAGCTCCCCGTCAAATTAGTTTCAAAATATTAATAGGATATTTATTAAGTTGTAAGTTCATCAATGACATGCAAGTTATGCACTAATGACAGACATTTTTGATTTTCACGACCGCTGTACCTAGTGTTGTTCCGATTAATCGATTTGATCGATGATTGATTGGTTTGCATGTTCAACCAACCGATCGATCACGATTTCAGTAATCGACTTTGATTGTTTATAAATTGAATAAATTAATATATATATTTTAACTGGTCAAGCTAGAAAATGAATACTTTTTGGAAAAGATTTTAAATTTAATTGTTACAACTATATAGTGTTACTCCTTAGCCTAAGACATTAATTCTTTCAGCACTGAAATCGTATGTTAATTTCAAAGCAACAATACCAATAACATGTTAAATATTTTGAAACTTATTTGACTGGAAGCGCAGCAACAGCTTCCAGTCAAATTAGTTTCAATATATATTCAACAGATTATTTCTTAAATTATTAAGAATCTGCCATACCTGCGACATGGTTTGAAAGGGGTAATTATCCTTGAACATGCTATAATTACTGCATTCAAAATGAGTAAAAAATGAGAACCTGTTAGGATCAATCATTAATCGATCATCAGTTAGTATATAAAAACAATCATCGATCACAAAAATAGTACCAATTCCCAACACTGGTTGTACCTCAGTATGATTGTAGTATAGATCTGTTAACTAGTAAGGTAATGGACCTTTCCAGTTTTAGCTAAGCCCCGTCCATCTAGTTTAGCTCCACCTACACTTCACAGTGTTGGGATTGATCACTGAACTGCTTAACTATCAAGTTCCAGAAAACTACAGGTAAGCTCATTTTTCCTTATTATTACAGGTAAGCTGTTGAATGTTTTGAAACTAATTAGAGCACAATCAAATTAGTTTCAAAATATTCAACAGCATGCTTATTAAATAGTAAAGACATACAATTCATACAACAACGCTTAGTCCGTCTTGAATTATGCGTTAGTGACGTACTTGTCTACGTCATTGATTACGACGTCATCCTACACGTCACGTAGTTGATGTTGACGTCATATGATGGATGGATAAACTGGTAACGTCCATTGGTTATGATGTCCGACACTTGAGTGACGGATCAAATCTGTCCTCAAATCTCTCCATTGATGTTCCTGTTTGGATTCCCAAAACAAATACGAAGAATAGGCTGGTTCTTATAGTGGCGACGCCACGTAAACAATGATTGTAACCAAATTATGTCAATGTGAACCATTTTAAGCTTCCATATTTCTTGTTTGGACTCCCAAAACTATTACAGAGGTCTTAGATCTCATGTTTTTAGAAATTAATGTAAGCTCTGGTAAGTTGTATTTAGTCAGTTTGTCGTTATTGATATTGAACCTGACTTTCTTTTGACCCTTTTCAAATGGTCAAACCTGCCATTTGAAATGGACTTGAGAAATGTTAATTTGCAGGCTAGGAGAAAGCTATTTTTGAAAATTTACCACTTGCATGGCTGAAATGCCTGGCTTAATAATCGAACCAGTAATTCCAATGGTAAATTTTCAAAAATGATCTGTAAATGGATATTTTTAATGGAAAAATTAAAATTAAGTTATTTTGCCTACTGTGAGAATTAATGTTTATTTTTCTTTGTCATTTCAGTGTCCTTATCCCATGTCGAGCAATTCTGGAAGATCATGTGTTTTGAGTAGACCCATAGAAGACATTATAATCAGAAAACGAAAAGGCCAGTTATTAACATCCAAGACCATTCGTCAGAAACATGAAAATATAAAAGCTCACAGAGCATCGTTATCTAATGGCATTAGATCACAAAGTCCCAATTCTGTTGTGGGATCCCAGAAGACAATTTCTCTAGTCAATAAAATTCAGAATGCGCAAACAGTTGTGAAACCACAGCTTCGAAATGGGAGCGTGTATAATGGTTACATTCCAGGCCAAAGAAGCCAGTCTAACAGCCCGGTGTTAAACGGAGGTGAGGAGATTGCCAGGACATTGATACCCGATGTGGACATGGTGGAGACCGGCTATTCTTGTGACTACGTCCAGTGGAAGAATGAAGATGCGCTCTGCTGGTTAGATGTTGTTCTTTGTTTGTTCGTACATTGTAAAACTCTGCGAAGTAAATTAAGCAGTCTTTCAGATAAAGATTGTGAGATATTGACTACGTTGCTCAAAGCTTATGATCAGGCTACAAGACTAATGCAATGTAAGCGGAAGCATTCATTTGGGTTAATGAATGGAAATGTGCCAAAAAAGTTACGAAGCAATGAAAATAGGAATGAAACGGTTATAGGACCCGATAACACGGGTGTGGATCATCTTAAGTCGGCATCCGATCTGATGCTGGAGGACTTAATTGCATCGTTTGATGATAATATTCTTGGCAAACCTAGTCCCGATTTAATGTTAGGGGAGATAACCCTACCAAATAAAGAACAGGTAACCGTTAGAAGTGTGCCTCAAACCGGAGCCGGGCTGAGTCATTCCCTTCCACCAGCCGCTGTGTTCACCTCATCATGCAATGGGTTGTCCGAGTCTTCTCTCTTGAAAGATGTGCAGGACATTCTGAATGAAAGTCGTGAGAACGTTTGGGCATTTTTACACCCCAAGCTGCACTTGAAGAAGGGGAAGCATGACAGTCCCGTCTTTGCTATTCCGCTCTTACTAAGGCAGCCTCCAGAAGTACAGGAACTTTTCAGCATGACGTATAGTTTTGAATTTCACTGCCAAGTTTGCGGGATGAAAAAAAGAACTGAGTAAGTATTGAGGACTCTCACGGTTTTGTATCATTAAAATTAAATTGCATCATTTATTGAAAATTGAAGATGACCCATCTATTGTAAGCTGAAGGATACATTTGCCATAGCTGCTGCAGTTATACTATAGACACCTCGCTCCATTTCTTAATTCGTGTTTCAGCAACCCAGATGTATTGTATGGTTATTTTTCTTGCTTGCATGCTTTTAATTTAGTCTTAAATTCTCCTTTTAATATGTTGATGGCATGAATTCGAAGAATGTTGGTTTTTAAAATTTCAATATGTGGTCATTTGACTCGGCAAGGGTTTAAATTACTATTTTAACCCTTTCACCGACAAATCGCCGAAAATGTGTGTTGTTAGCTCACCTGGCCTGAAAGGCCAAGTGAGCTTATGTCGTGGCGACCATCCATCGTGTGTCCGTCCGTCCGTCATCCGTCCGTCAACAGTATTTTCCTTTAAAACGTCTTCTCAAGAACCACTGGCCCGATTTCAATTATATTTTGCAGGAAGCATCCCTAGAGCATAGAGATTCAAGTTTCTTCAAATGAAGCCGATCGGCCAAAATCAAAGATGGCCACCGGCCAAAATAGCCGATTTTTAGAAACACTTCAAAAAATCTCCGAAACCGCTAGAGGAATTGATTCAAAACTCATAACACATCTATTGCAACGGTAGACCCAAGTTTGTTCAAGGCAACCTGATTGGCCTATTTGCCTGGCGGCCATCTTGTATGACCTAGTTTTCGCGAAAGTGACTTCTCCCGAACCGCTGAAGGGATAGGTCTGAAATTTGGTAAATATGCTTAGGGACCAAGGTCCATTCAAGTTTGTTCAAGGGAAGTTCGTACGTTAAAAAACATGGCCACCATCAACCAATCAAAATTTAGCGTTTGTTGGTCATATTGGCTTTTTTGTATTTGATGTATTTTGATGGCGAAAATTGCTTTATATATGCTTATCAGTGTGGTGTGTTCAAATATGCCACTTTCGAGACTATCGGATAAACGGTTTGGCTGCCATCTTGGTTTGTTTTCCCGCCATAGGCTCCCATAGTAAAGCAATGGGCCCATAGTAAAGCAATGGGGAATTCTTTAAATGACGTCTTCTCAAAAACCACTGGGCCAATTTGAATTATATTTGGGAGGAAGCATTCATAGGGCATAGAGATCGAAGTTTGTTCAAACGAAGCTGATCGGTCAAAATCCAAGATAGCCGCCATCCAAAATGACCGATTTTTAGAAATACTAAAAAATCTCCGAAGCCGCAAGAGCAATTGATTCAATACTCATGACACATCATCTATGGCAAGGTTAGACCCAAGTTTGTTCAAGCCAACCAACCTTATTGGCCTATTTGCTTGGCGGCCATCTTGGATGACATAGTTTTCCCGAAAACGACCTCCCGAACAGCGAAAGGGATAGAGCTGAAATGTATTAAATATGCTTAGGGACCAAGGGCCATTCAAATTTGTTCAAAGGAATTTCGTACATTAAAAAACATGGCCGGCATCAACCAATCAAAATTTAGCATTTGTTGGTCATATTGGTTTTTTTGTATTTGATGTATTTTAATGGCGAAAATTGCTCTATATATGCTTATCAGGTTGGCGAGTTCAAATATGCCACTTTCGAGACTGTCGAATAAATGGTTTGGCTACCATCTTGGTTTGTTTTCCCGCTATAGGCTCCATAGTAAAGCAATGGGCTCATAGTAAAGCAATGGGGAATTCTTTAAACGACTTCTCAAGAACCACTGGGCCGATTTCAATTATATTTGGCAGGAACAATCCTTTGGGCATAGATATTCAAATTTGTTCAAATGAAGTCGGTCGGACAATTTGGGCGGCGGCCATCTTGGATGTTGGCCGATTTTTAGAAAACTCATTAAATATGATCTAGGGCAACAGCTGAAACAAGTTTGTTCAAGAGAATGTGATTGGCCAAATAGTTCGGTGGCCATCTTGGATGACCTATTTTTTTTCGAAAACGACTTCTCCAGAACCGCTGGAAGGATCAGGCTGAAATTTGGGAGATTTGATTAGGGCCTAAGGGCCATTAAAATTTGTTCAAGGGAAGTTGATCCATCAAAAAATATGGCTGCCATGGCCCAATCAAAATGTAGCATGTTTGGTGGCCATATTGAATTTTTTTATTTTGACGAATCTTGAAGCCGAAATGGGTTTTATATATGTGTTTCCAGGGGCATTCTGATTTCAGATTTGCCATTTTCGAAACTGTTGGATAAATGTTTTAGCGGCCATCATGGATCATTTTCCAACTAGAAACTCCCATGTACTAAAGCAATAGAAAACTTCAAGTGTATTTGGCAGAAAACATTCTTAGGACATAGAGATACATGTTTGTTCAAATGAAGCTGGTCTGTAATTTGCCTGGCGGCCATCCTGGATTTTTTAAATGCCTTTAAAAATCTTTTCCGAATCCGCATTCAAAACTCATGAGAGGTTATTTACGGAAACAGCTGAATCTAGTTTGTTCAATGGAACTTGATTGCCTAATGCTTTAGCAGTCATCTTGGATGACCTGGTTTTCATGAAAACAACTTCGTATCCAGAATCGCTGAACGGATTGGGCCGAAATTTGGGAGATATAATAAGGAACTAAGGGCCTTTAAGTTTTGTTCAAAAGTAGTTGGTACATAAAGAAACATGGCTTCTGTTTTCTTGTTATAATTCTGCTCAACTCTGTATGGTTCTACTTATTGTTGATGGCCTTTCTGGTTGAAATGATGCAGGTGAGCGATACAGGCCCCTTGGGCCTCTTGTTTACAATATAAACCTTATTCTGTTGAATATTGTGAAATTAATTGTACTGAAAGCCGTTGCTGCCTAAGGCTATTAGGCAACACCAGCTTCCAGTCAAATTAATTTCAAAATATTTAAGTTTTAATGTATGGCTGCTTTGAAAATGACACGGTGAATTCATACGTGAAAGTGTTAGGAAATCCTTATGTGGAAAAACAAAAGGCCTCAATACGTGGTATGTGCGACCGTTTCTGTCAGTATGTCATTGAGTAGGCTAGCGAGAACTTCCATGTTTTGTCATTTAGCATTTTCACGATGAAGCTGGCCAAAAGTGACCTTTAAATTGATCTTGAGAAATGTCCATTGGCATGCCAAGAGAAGGGTATTTTTGAAAATTTACCGCCTGAATGTCAACTTATAACATTCCAGTGGTAAATTTAAAAAAGGATGTCTTTTCCTGGCATGCCAATGGACTTTGAATAAGCAAGTGTTTAGGTTTTCTTGACTAAATTTAGCCATTCATGCCAGGTTAAAGCTGAATGACTTGTAATTAACCATTTAACCCTCATGTCAGCCAAAAACGGCTTCTGCAGTGGTCTTAGAAATCTCCATTTGCAGACCAGGAGACTACTTTTGAAAATTTACTACTAGAATGACTGGCTCGATAACCAAGCCAGTCATTCCAGTGGTAAATTTAAAAAAAGGCCTTGTCTTGTTCCGCAAATGGACAGTTTATATGAGGAGAGTGAAATTTCCTTGAACATATTCAAGGGTTAAAGATTTTAATATATCATTTGAATTCTACTAAAGGGGCCACCACAATAGGTGACATTCTGGGTGTGAGGCGTACATCATTTTTATGGTGTCTTACTTCTTATATTTTCAGTGCAAGTAAAGTCCTTCCCACTTTTCCGAATGTGTGCGATGCATTTAGTCCACTTCATCCAGTATTTCTACGTGAATGCTTTTCCTGTCACTCACCTGGTCAAGAAATGTGTATGAAATATAACGGGTAAGTTAACAAGGTTTATCAGTCATTTCAGTGACAGTCGTACATCTAATATCTCTGTCCACTTTTTGTGTGTTTTTAAAAAACATATTTGAATAATTAAGCAACAGGATTGGGCATAAGTTTTAGCAACCTAGGTGTGTTGGATTCGATTTGGAACCTGAATTGCAATTTTTCTCAATTTCAAATTAACGATAGTCGAGCTTCATGGTTGCATTGCAACCACATTTCTGGTTAAAAATTGACCACTGGACTGACTGGCTCGGTAAATCTTCAAAAATAGTCTCGGGGGTTCGTACGGGTACAAACCCTGGAGTCTTTCTTCTCAGTCTGCAAATGGACATTTTCTATGTTAAATTTTCTTGAACAAATGCGAAGATAAAAGGGTTAAAATTATATTTGATCCTAAATTTAATTTCATCACCATGCAAACATGGAGGGAAATGAAAGCATTGATTGCATCAATCTCTGCTTGGTCTTGTTAACTCTTTATTAATGATTTACCATATACAATGCCCAAGTAAAAAAAGTAATAGTGAAAATACTACACTGACATCAAAATGCATAAAATAATCACTTGTTCTCCTACGATCAATACTCACCATTCTATTACTTCTGATACAAGCTATCCTGAATAGCTAGCCCTAGGACTATAGACGTAGTAAGCTTTACCGACTCCTGGAACCGGGTACTCGGCTCCCAACTGCCGAGTACCCGTTTGCCATGAAGCTCATTCTTGTTTGCATAGCAACAAGAGCGACATGCTTTTTGTGCAGTTGGAGTCTTAAGTTTCTAAGTCTTTTTCTGTGTATTGTGATAGCTTTGTGCGCTCTCTAAGGATTATATTGGATTACCATGGATTTAACAAATGAATCATCATATACATGTATAACTATATTGATCTGATTTGAAATAAATTAATTAAATTGACTTAAAATTGCATATCTTATCATTAATTAGTAATATAAAAAACATGGTTATAAAAATCTGATTTAAATCAAAAAAATCGATTAAAATAAAAAAAATCCGATTTTTTTGATTTTTATAAAAAAAATCATGATTTTTATCAACCCTGCCATGGATGGAGGCGATGATAACCAGGTTGTATAATTCCATGTTATTCCATAGTTAAAAGACTTAGGTCTTCAAAATTTCGTCTGTGTCGCATGTTTCAATTTCTGACCCCGAATATGGGACGTGTGTTAACAACGAAATATGCCACCCCAACAGGCGATCGGCAGATATGAAATAAGGTGTTGGCTTTATGGTGTTTTAACACGAAAATCGGCGGACGTCGTTCTCCGTAAGATCCGAGCGGGTGACGTCACACCCGTGTTGTCTCAGATTTTTATGTGAAGAAAATGTTTCATTAATTCGTGCATCTGATTCTGGGTGCTGCGTACTTTATTGGTACCAGAAAAACTTTGGAATTTTCAAGTTTTGCGTGTTATCACGATCTGTTTGCAACGATCGGTGGTTTCAAAATTCTTGATTTAGATGTGTGGTCTGCGGTTTTACCGTGTGCTACAGCAGTTTGTTTACATTTTGTTGTTACTTCACATATTGTTTTGGCCTTCGTTAGGAGTATAATTTATATTGATTAGTAAATATACCCCGAATGCTATGCGATATGATTCCTGGTTCCGTTATACATCCTTGAGGATCAGTTTATGGGTGTATTATTGCCCGCTTCGTTCTTGTCGTCATAATCAATGCGATCTTTGCTGTAACGTTGCAGGGCGGGGTGCGGGAGGGTTAACATTTAATTTATGATCAAATTATTTGAAAATTAATTGTCTGCCTTCCATTCCTGTTTTGTTCCACTTGCGTATTGTGGTTTTGTGCTTCTTCATAGGCCAAGCCAGCCCGCCATCATGTGACGCGTGGCATAAATTTGTGAGGGTTCTATTCAAGGACAATGTCTGTTTCCGTTGTACCAAATGTAATCTTGACAGTAGGTGTAACGTTTGTGCGCTGTGGTCGTCCGACATGATGGTCAAGTTCCTTGCCCAGAAGTACTTGGCAGGGTCTGACGCGGGGTCAGGCGGTCCGAAAGCAAATCGTGGAGCATCCGTTTCAGCCATTGGGGGCGTTCCACGTCTGCAACCTCTCCAGTTGCGGAGACGGCACCGCCGGCGTGTTTTGGTCCTGCTATGCAAGGCTTCTTGCATAGCGTTCTGCCTACGCTGGTGTCGTCCCTTCTTCCAAAAGTTGTAGGGCAGTCTCTTCCCGTGCTTGTTTCGGACCCTGTCCTTGGACAGGATTCTGGACTGGCCACCGAGGGAGCCATCTCGTATGGCTCCCTGGCAGTCCCGTCGGGCTCCGGCCTGATGGGCTCTGTCTCTCTGTGGCCACCTCCGGGTGGTCTAGTAGCGGTGGCCGGTCCGTCAGGCATGAGAGCCGTCCGCCGTCCACGGTTTCCTCGTCCAGTGACGACACTTCGGGGTCTGAAGACAAGGAGGCCGAGGAAGAGAGATTGCTGCGGCCTGAGATGCCGCGGGTGGAGAGCATGGAGGTCGATTCCGTCCTGTACGGAACCGTCCTCCATCTGTCTGGCTTGGCGCAAGCCAGGGCAGCGGCTCCGCCCGTTGTTGAGGCCCCTCCGGTACCGGGCACCGGTCCCGTGATGGTGGTTTGCCGCCAACCTACACGGTGACGGGTGTGGCTGGCCAGGCGTGGTACTCGCCTATCTCGCCTGGTCCGGCGGTCAGGCATGGGGTGCCGTTGGCGCCCGTGTTTGGCCACGGGTCTTCAACCATTACAGGTCCGCACGGTTTTCCGTGCGGGCCTACTCCATGGACTGGTGTTTTTCAGGAGGTGGTGGCGGAACCATACGGTACCGGAGTTCCTGGCATATCAGCAATGGCTCCTAGCCGGTAGGCCGTTGCTGGTAGGGCTGTGAACATGTCAACAGGTGAAGTGTTCACGGGAGTGTCCTCCTCGGAGATAGGCTGGTCAGAAGCTTGGCTAGCCAGGGTAGACCCATCTGTGGTTTCGACCACGGCCGAGGAGGATGCACCCCGTCCATCGGTGCCATCGATTAGGACGGGGATCTTGCCCGCAGCCCGGATCCAGTATATTGGACTGGATCCAAGGTTTATGGAGTTATTGGATGCTATTTATAGCAAACAACTCCTGACCAAGTGCCAGCTTCCTGCGGCCTCCTGGGAGGTGCGGGCCAGGTATCGTATCCCACGGGGGGAATATGGCAGATATGGTGTTGTCCCAACGGTCAGCGAGGATGACCGCTGGGTGTTCAGAGTGCTGGAGTGGGTGGCTCCGACCCGGCGCTGGTGGACAAGTCGCAGGTACACCATGACGAAGTCCTGTCCCTATGTGATGAGATGGTGAGGGCAGCAATGAGTACTGTCAATCATTCTTATCGCCTTCTTCAGTCGGTGTGGGCTGAAGCGGGGGCAGGCCACCCTGTGCCACCTGTGGCGCTTTCATGTGTCAATGACGGCGTGGTGCTGTCTATGGACGCATTGCCAAGGGTGCAAGCGCGAGTGACGAAGTCTGGAGGCAGATGGTCCTTGACCATATGCGTCCAGCTACTGCTGTTAGGGAGCGTCTTCTTGGGATGCCCCTTACTGGCCCTAGCATCTTTGGTGGCCAAGTGCGGGCCATCTTAGAAGACACTGCTAACATCGCACAGAATCGGTTGGCGGTTAATCTACAGCTGGAGCTAGTGTATCAGGCGCACGCACTAGGGGCTGTAGCCAAGCCGCTAACCAGGCAACCTTTGAAGAAGCACAAAAGCAAGGCGAAAGCTAAGCCTAGTGCTGCTTCTGCTTCTACTGGGTCTTCTCAGCCGCCTCCGGCGAAGAAGGCCAAGAATGTTGTGGAAGCCCCTACCCTCCCCAATGTTGCTCCTGATCGCCCGAGAGGCGGGAAGGGCAAGGGGAAGGGTAAGTCCTCAAAGGGCGGAAAGAGGGGAGGGAATCGTACCTGAGGGTACGAGGGCTCCCTTCGTATCTGCCTGGACTGCACCTGTGCGACAGGAACAGCGGTGCCAGTTAGACCGGCCAAGCCAAGACCAAAATGGTTCTCACTCTCGTCAGGAGAGGGGGTGGGGGAGCGGATCGCGAGCCAGACACCCGCATTAGGCGTCGATGCGTCTATAGTGGGTGGAAGGCTCGTGCGTTTCGTCGAGGCTTGGTGAGGTGTGATGTCAGACAGTCTGGTCCTGAAGCTGTCTTTGGCACCTGCCTGGACACCCGTACCAAGGGAACCAGACAAGTTAGAAGCCATTCAAAACAAAGTGTCAGGTTTGCTTCTGAAGGGAGCAATAAAACCAGCAAACCGGAACTCTCCAGGCTTCTATTCAAACATGTTCCTTGTCCCCAAGAGCACAGGCGGATGGAGACCCGTACTCAATCTCAGGCCATTAAATTGGTTTATCCATATGTCTCAGTTTCAGATGGAAACTCCGAGGTCGGTAATGGCAGGATTGAGGAAGGGAATGTGGTGTGTATCGATTGATCTGAAAGATGCATATTTCCACGTTCCAATGAACAGGAGTTGTCCCAGGTTTCTGAGATTTGCGTTTCAGAATCAAGTGTGGGAGTTTGTAGTCCTCCCATTTGGCCTGTCGACAGCTCCAAGGGTTTTCACCAGAGTGGTCCTTGCAGTGGCAGCGTTTCTCAGAAAAGAGAATGTGGCACTTCACACCTACATAGACAATTGGCTGATCAAAGCAGACACATCAGCCAGGTTAGAGGTGGATACTGCTCTGACTCTGAAGTTACTTTCAGATCTAGGCTGGATAGTCAACAAGGAGAAATCCGAGTTGACACCCACTCAACAGTTCATTTATTTAAGGATGCGATTCGATCTCGAGGAGGGCAGGGTTTACCCGTCAGAGCCCAGAATGGTGTCTCTGTTAGCCATCCTCAAGAGTTCGATTGGGAAACCACATTCAGGCGAGGCGGTTTCTTCAGATGCTGGGCATGATGGTCTCCATGGAGCAGGTAATCCCGTACGCTGCTCTGATGCGAAGACCTATCCAGTTGTATCTGATGTCTCCGTGGAAACAGAGAACAGAACCCCTGTCAAAGCTGGTGCCAGTTTTGGAGCCAATAATGTCACATCTTGTATGGTGGAAAAAGTGTCAGAATCTCCTAGTAGGGGTTTCGCTGCACCTACCCCACCCCCCAGCTGTCCGTGTACACGGATGCATCGCTGGAGGGATAGGGGGGGGGGGGGGGGGCCTGCCTGGGAGAACACCAGGTCTCGGGCACATGGACTCTCCAAGAGAGCCAGCTGCATATCAATCTGTTGGAAATGATGGCAGTGGAACTGGCATTGGAAAAGTTTCTTCCAAAAGTCAGGGGCAAGGCGATGTTGATACGGTCGGACAACTCGACAGTAGTATCATACATAAATCACCAAGACGGGACCAAGTCACCCACGCTATGTATGAAAGTGTGGCACTTGATTCAATGGTGCAGGAATTACTCCGTTGTTTTGAAAGCAGCTCACATTCCTGGGCGATTGAACATTCTGGCCGATGCTTTGTCTCGGAGACAGAGAATTCTGCCAACAGAATGGTGTCTCAACCCTCCAGTTCTTCACAGGATCTTCGAGCATTGGGGCAAACCCAACGTGGACTTGTTCGCCACAAAGGAAAATGCTCAAATCATGACTTATGTCTCGCCGATTCCAGATCCAAATGCCGTCGATACAGACGCTCTGATGATAAGCTGGAGAGGGATGTACGCTTACGCGTACCCACCCACCATTCTTCTGCCGAAGATATTGGTGAAGATCAGGGAGGGAACCGTGCCTGGTCCTGCTAATAGCGCCATTTTGGCCCAGCAGGGCGTGGTTCACGGATCTTCTAGATCTGCTGGTGGAGAATCCAGTGCAGTTACCCGAGATTCCGAACATAATCTCCCAGGCCAAGGGACGCTTCCTACACGAGCGTCCTGAAATGTTCAAATTGACTGCGTTGATATTATCAAACAACGTTCCACACCGGAAGGCTTTTCTCGACACGCTGCGAATTTCATCGCAGCTGCGAGGAGATCAACCTTCAAGTCATATAACAACAAGGTTAACAGATTTGCAGACTGGTGTGAAGGAAAGGGTATTGATACCTTTCAATCCACTATTCAGCAAATTGCAGACTTTCTCTGTGAGCTGTTCTTTTCAGGACTAGCTCCTGTCACAATTGCTGGATACAAGTCGGCTTTGTCATCAGTCATCCCTTGTCTAGCCAACAGGGATAATCCAGAGGTGGCCCAGTTGAGTGTGATGGAGAAAGGGAATAAGCAATCTCCGACCGAGACAACCGGTAGTCATTCCAGCCTGGAGTCTATCTTTAGTGCTTAATGTACTGGCCAAGCACCCTTTCGAACCGTTGCATTCGGCTAGTCTAAAGCATTTGACTCTAAAGGCGGTCTTTCTATTGGCAGCTTCTTCAGCTGGAAGGCGCAGTGTGATCCATGCACTTTCAGCAGAGAGGGACCAATTTATTCTCCGGAGAGGGTCTGCGTCTACTGCCAAGAGTAGAGTTTATGTCAAAGAATCAATCTTTGAGATGTCCCGGCAAATCGATCATTATACCAAAACTAACTAGGTTTGATCGTGATGCCAGTGTCTGGTGCCCAGTCCGTGCTTTGACTAAGTACAAAAGACGGACAGACTCGTTACGGTCGAATGATAGACATCTGTGGATCTGCCATAAGAAGCCATATGGCACCGCATCCATGGATTCTATCTCTCGTTGGGTAGTCAAATGCATTTAGACTACCCATGAGATTGCGACTGGGGACCAGGTGCAATGCGCAAGGGCACACGATGTTAGAGGAATAGCCACCTCGACCGCCCTTTACAATGGTGTTCCATTAGAGGACATCATGGCTGTTGCACAATGGCACTGTGAGTCCTCTTTCACGGATTACTATATGAGGGATGTGTCAGACTCCGCCAATCCACTCACTTTAGCTGTTTTGAAACGATAGTTATACGACCACACTGCTCTTCTCCCTTTTTGCATTTGTAAGAAAGAATTAAATATATATATGCAAAGAGCAGTTAACCCTCTTGGCATATTTGTGTTTCAGGTGAGATGCATGTTCGTAAGTTCTCTCCCTTTTCTTAGGAAAAAAAAAAGGGGGGTGGGCAGTGATGCGAATGTGATTTTGGTTCCGTTAACTTGATGGTCCTTGTAGGTCTCCATTAATCAAGTTTAAGTCTAGCTCTTTCTCCAAGGGGCAAAAGTAGCAATTGATGGCTTGCCCCTTCCCACCAGGTTACTGACCAAATCTGGTGTATATCAGAAGTAATAGAATGGTGAGTATTGGTCGAAGGAGAATGAAGGAAATTTCAATTTCCCTTTCTCCGAGATCTAACAATACTCACCATTCTATTACGGACCCAGCCCCACGGAGGCAAGCCATGGGTATCTCTTGTTTGGTGGCTATGCAAACAATATGAGCTTCATGGCAAACTGGTACTCGGCAGTTGGGAGCCGAGTACCCGGTTCCAGGAGTCGGTAAAGCTTACTAATAGTCCTAGGGCCAGCTATTCAGGATAGCTTGTATCAGAAGTAATAGAATGGTGAGTATTGTTAGATCTCGGAGTCATTCTATGGTGATCTCTAGGCAAAGAAGACTTGTGTAAAATCTTTTACGTTACAGTGGGTACATGTTGATTAAAAAGGTCATTTGGTCTAAGAAATTCACTAAGAAAAAATGTTTGATTTAAACTTTTTGAATAGCAGGGCAGAATTAGAAATTATTAAATTTTGAAACGCTCATGATGACATAATTGATTAATTAATTTTGAGTTAATTTTATGTTTGCTTAATTCTTTGACATGTTTGATAATTGCAGATTACCAAAGATTATAATGTTCCACTTTGTGAAAGGACTAACCAGTAACTGTTTGATGTCACTGGATTTTGTGTATGGAAGTGATCATTACCAAGTAACCGGTGTCATCCAGTACAAAACTAACCCGGATCACTTTGTGGCTTGGATCAGAGACCCTCAAAGACAAGGTAATACTAATCAGTAATAATACTAGTCAGAGCAGGAAAGTAAGACTAGCCTGAGACAGAGAAACATTTGTCATGACAAGGACTTGAAATAGAGGACACCATTTCTAGCTATGCCACACCAATTTCTAGTTATGCCCACCCATTTCTAGCTATTCTCCGCCCATTTCTAGCTATCCCCACCCATTTCTAGCTAGAAGCTCCTCCCATTTCTAGCTATCCCCACCCATTTCTAACTAGGCTCCGCCCACATTTTACACGTTTTGGAATCGATTTATTCATTGAACCCTGACTTCCCAGAATCCCATTTTCAAGATAATTATACAGGTACGCCTATGGCGGCAACATAGTGCCCAGTTAAATTAGTTTCAAAATATTCATCAGACTGTTTTTAACCCTTTCATAGCGGAGCCGACCAAACCAGTTTCTGTAGTGGTCTTGAGAAATGTCCATTTGCAAGCCAAGAGAAGACTAGTATGACAATTTACTACTGGAATGACTGGCTTGGTTACTGAGTCGGTGAGTCCAGTGGTAAAATTTCAAAACTAGTCTTCTTATCCTTCAAATGGATATTCAATAAGCAAATATTTTGATGTTCTTGACCAAATTTAGCCATTAAAGGGTTAAAAAGTAATATAGCTATAGCTGTCAATTCACCTTTCCAGAGTACCAACCCATCATATGACGTCATAATGAACTGCGTGATGTGTAGATTGACATCATAATGAATGGCGTCGATAAGTACGTCACGAACACATATTTGAAGACGGTCTATTCGTTGTTGTACAAATTGTTTGCTTTTACTATTTAATAAATATTCTGTTGAATATTTTGAAACTAATTTGACTGGGCGCTGTTGCTGCCATAGGCAGCAACAGCACCCAGTCAAATTAGTTACAAAATATTCAACAGCTTCCCTGTATAGTTTTCAGGAAATTGATAGCTAGGTCATTTGAGGATCGATCGATCCCAACACGGCGAGGTGTGGGTGGAGCTTAGCTAGTGATGGGCGGGGCATGGCTAAAAATGGAAAGGTCCATTATGATTGTGACGTCAGCCTACATGTAGTTCAAACTTAACTCTCAAAATATTCAACATAATGTTTATTAAAGGCGCATATTCGTTGCAAAATTACTGAAAATAAAATTGTTTAAATTATATACTTTTAGAGGCTTAAACCGTGAGCCTATATGTAATGAAACGAAATAAATCTTAACATATGATGATTTCATTCCATATAAATTAATATAATTTTTTATGTTGCGAAATTGAAATAGAGGCACCGAGTTTTCAATGTGTATGACATAGCTAGATATGTGATTTGTGACATCGGTTAACTCGTGATGTAATTGATTATAACAGATACTTGAGTGACAGATAGATTCCTCCATTAATCCTAAGCTTGCATGTAGTATATATCTAATAGTATGTGCGTCACCGCTGACTCTTGCCTGGACTGTAGTTTCAACAATTCACATACAGTAACCAAACAGTATATGGAATTATGGATGCATCTTATGCTAAAGGTGTGCCATGTATCAAAATAGGTCAGCATGACCTACTTTGCTGTGCATAAAATACTTGTCTAGGCTTTTGATGAATTTTTTTCTCGGCCGACATCAGTAATTAATAAACGATAATATCTGGGCACCTGAATTTAAATCTGTTATTGAAAACAAGTTATCTAGTTAAATTTGAATTGAAATATCTAATTTAAACATAAAGCCGCTACCACTTCAAAATCTTGATGACGAATGAATCTCGTGACTATGCATCGGCTAAATATTTTCTTTCTGTGAGAATATACATCAATATCTCCAGAGATATGACATCATAATCAGCTAAGCGGGTTGTAGGATGACATCATAATCATTGTCATAAATAATTCTGTATGGCCCGTCTAACTCTTAATAGTCCGACATGTCGTACAAATTGTATATCTCTACTATTTAATAAACATGATGTTGAATATTTTGAAACTAATTTGACTGGGCGCTGCAGCAACAGCACCCAGTCAAACTACTATTTAATAAACATGCTGTTGACTATTTTGAAACTAATTTGACTGGGTGCTGTAGCTGCCCAGGCAGCAACAGAACCCATCAAATTAGTTTCAAAATATTCAACAGCTTAACTGTATAGTTTTCTGGAAATTGATAGTCGGGGAGTTCAGAGATCGATCAATCCTAACACGAGTGTGGTGTGGGCGAAGCTTAGCTAGAGATGGGCGGCACATAGCTATAAATGGAAAGGTCCATTACAGGCAATGGAAGGATCTGATCTGTCATTCATGTGCCTGGTATCATACATGTAATCAAATATGTCACTTGTTGCTCTGATGTCATAATTAAAATTATATAGGTCTGTCATGGAAGGGGGAAATATCCTTCATGGACATATCTGATTCTTATGTCCGTGCCATTTAATAAACATTCTGATAAATATTTTGACACTAATTTGACTGGAAGAGATGTTGCTGGCATAGGTAGCAACAGCTCTCCCAGTCAAATTAGTTTCGAAATATTCAACAAGTTGCTTGTATTCAGTGTATTATTACCTTAAAATTGGAATTCAGTTTTCAAAGTTTCGAAAACGATTGAAATATATGTACAAAATGTGCAGAGCTAATTAGAAATGGCTGGTATATACCTAGAAATGAATCCAGATAGATTAACTGTGTCACCAATGAATTCCCCATACCTCATTTTCAAGGCAACCATACATGAAACCTATAGAATATTTTTTAATTAAATTGACTGGAAGCCGTTGTCGCCTTGGGCAGCAACGGCATCCAGTCAAATTAATTTTAAAAATATTCAGCAGAATAGGTTTTATATCGTCAAGAGCATGCCTTAAAGGCTTTTCCAGAATTGGACTGTGAACGGATTCAGCGAATAATGAATATTAATGACCAATTAAAATGGCCGCAAATATCCTCATAGATTGAGGATTTAACTCTTTAACCATCAAATTTGTCCAAAGATTTGAAAATTTTGCCTAGTAAATGTCCATTTGCAGGCAAAGAGTAGACATTTTTTGGAAACTTACCACTGGAATTACTGTCTCGATAACTGAACAAGTAACTGGCTCAATAACCGAACCAGTAATTGCAGTGGTAATTTGTCCAAAATAGTCTTCTCTTGGTCTGCGAATGGACATTCTTCAAGACCACTGTAGAGGCCATTTTTGGCTAGCTTGACCAGTAAAAGGTTAATCCAAGCATAGTACAACTCCAGGAGATTCCGGAGTATCTATTGTGAGACCGTTACAGGGGATTTGCATGTACTGGCATGATTATAAAATAAATGTTTATTAATTGTCTGCTGTGCAGCTAATGATTGAAATACATTTTATCTTATAAAATGACCATCGAATTCCTGTGGGAATCTATATTAATCCTAAAAATTCAATTGACTTTTTGAGAATGAATTCTCAGATTTTTTGTCTGCCGAATTGATAGAATATTAAACCCTTAACAGCCAAGCTGGCCACAAACAGTCTTGAGGAGTGCCCATATGCAGACCATGAGAAAACTATTGAAAATTGACCACGAATGACCGACTCGATAACCGAGCCTGCCAGCATTGTCCAGTGATAGATTTTCAAAAAGAATCCCTTGGTCTGCAAAAGGATATTTTCTGTGAGAAATCATGCTGTTTGTTGTATTTATATAGAAGATATATAAGATATAAATAATTCTGTTTGATATAACTGTTTCTTATCCTTTTAGGAAGCAATAACTGGATGGAATGCGATGACACCGAGGGTGTAATATGTCATTTTCAGCCAGACCCGCCAGACATTCCCCCGAATGAGATTCACATTGTCATGTGGGAAAGAACAGGAACAAATGACTCGAGATCCGTTCATAGTAACGATGTAAACCAAGTAAAGATATCACATTATATCGAGAATAATATTGAAACTAATAGTAACACATTGCCTCTACCTATCCGAAGTGTTTCTGCACTTAGAGTTCTTGGCTCACTTAATTCTGTGTCTAAACCTGTACAAAATGGTAGCATCTCCGCGATTGTTCAACCGTCTGTAAACGGTATGTCAGATCATCAGAAACTGTTGAGTGTTAATGACAGTGTAGTCGTGTCCTCAATTAACCAAAGTTATGAACCTTATTCACGAGCCGTTACTTTGTCAGTGTCCTCGTGTTCATCAACTCCAGTCGTCAGTAGTATGGTTACGTCGGCATCATCAACGTTTCATCAATCATCGACAACAAATAGTGAGTCGCTCCCGATTACTGCAGTGACCCCGCAATCGTATAATAAAATTGTGATGGGGAAAGCGACAAACATATCATCGAACATTACTGCGTCTAAC
This sequence comes from Chaetoderma sp. LZ-2023a, assembly GCA_034401795.1. NCBI lineage: Eukaryota > Metazoa > Mollusca > Caudofoveata > Chaetodermatida > Chaetodermatidae > Chaetoderma > Chaetoderma sp. LZ-2023a. Next base: position 80,228,215 of record CM067375.1, read on the forward strand.
ACGTCTAAGCCACAAAGCATTGTTCATGAGTTGTTAGGTTCACCAAGTAAATATAGCCGTGATTTGCAAAACAATAGTTCAGGGATCTCGGGACCCGTAAAAGTGCCAATGACGTCACCTGTGACTGGAATCCCTGTAAATGGAATTCGTGTTCCACAGAATCTGCTGTCTTTACAAAAGTCTCCTGTGACCTCACCAACTGTGATAAATCCTAGATCACAAACTATACCAGTGCCATTTAATCTACAGATGCAAGCAAATAACGTTACACCCAGACATTTAAAACCAGGAGGAAACTTTAATTTGTTGAAGAAGATAATGGCACCCACTTCGACACAAAGGTTTGGAACGCCTACTACCTCCAGACCAGCATCTCCATTTGATGGAACCCGAGGATTCCCCAAAGAAGGTACAAAGCAATCAGTCTTGAATACTACACCTGTTCCTGTTTCCCCAGATGCTGTATCACAAGAACAGGTGGCTATGAGCAATGGTGGGTCGTCCACTCTGACAGCGCTTCAGACGCTAAAACTTCTTCAGAAAGTTCAGACGCCGAGACGTTCACAGCAATCCTCTTGTCTGAAAGATTCACCCTTCGAAGCATACACGTTTAAATCAGCGAGGACACCTATTGTAGCAGGTAAGCCAGAAATGACCCATACTAATACTCTGACTTTGCAAGTTGCAGGAAAGCTGAGCAAAATCAAAGGTCATGGTTCTGGTGGTATTATGTTTGACAAGAGATTCTCAATCAAGTCGTTGTCGTCGAAAAGGTCAAAGGTCAAAATCACTCCTTTGTCTGTCTCACATGTCATGACAGCGTCATCTGTACCAAAGGTCGACATGAGGTCAAGCATTGAGGCCTCCACTGCTATTGCTGCTGCAGGTACGCCGCCAGGTCACAATAAAGGTTTGCCGTTGCCACTTCTCTCGTCCGAGATAATTAGACCGACGAGTCCTGAGGATGATTTTCTTGGTTTGCTAGATTTGCCAGATTTTACAGATTTTTCTCCTCTAGGTAATATAAATGACATAAATGAACAGGTTGCTTCGTTAAACGAATCTGAAAGTGATATTTTGAAAGGATTATATGAGGCTCTGGATATTCCGTGCAATTTAAATGAACCGCTAGATACAGGGTAGAGCCAGGTTACGTGTACTGTACGTTTAACTCTACCTCTCAAAGTTATTCAACAAAATTTCAGTTTTCTCATAAAACTTGTCCCTTTTTTGCAGACCAAGAGAAGATTAATTTTTGACAATTTATCACAGGAATGACTGGGTCGGTTATCGATCCAGTCATTCCAGTGATAAATTTTCAAAATAATCTTCTCTTGGTCTGCAGATGGACATTTCGCAAGTGCACCTGTAGAAGCCATTTTTGGACTGCTTGAGTGTTAAAGGGTTGTAAGTCAAATAGAGGAAAGTTTGAAATTTGCTCTAATGTCAGAAAATGACAAATATGATTTTTTCTACCTATAAACAAACCTGTCACTTGTTTGTGGTTCTTCTACCTATAAACAAACCTGTCACTTGTTTCTGGTTCTTCTACCTATAAACCTGTCTGTCTGATTTTCCTACTGCCTGAATCACGGGAGGTAATATCTACACTCTTGATTATACAAAGCAAGCATTTAGTCTGTCTAATAATTCAACCTGCAGGCAAAGAAAACGTACAAGCATGCTATGATCGCAACTTAGGCAATTTTGCTAGAAATTTGACAGACCGATCGACTGACGGACAAACTTAAATACTAGTCGCAACAAAAACTAATTTTCTAAAACAATGCACTGATATGAGAGATTTCAGAAAAGGCATTTTAACCCTCCTAACCAGCTGGTTAAGATTATGAGTTATCATTGTTGAAGTACATGAAATATGTGCCTAATAAAGAGTCAAAGAATATTAATAGGTGTCCAAATTTACATTCTATCTTTTGATTGCTTTAACTATGTAACATTTTTTAAATTAAAAAAATGATTATTTTCTATTTTAATGTGGTTAGGATGCAAATAATATATTTTGGGCATTTAGCCGAATTCAAGCGAAGAGAATATGAAACTAGAACAAGCAGTCATCGCAGTCGATGGCGTAGCATCTCAAATCCACACAATTTCCCCAACCGTTTGACAATGCCCCACCACATATTTCTGAGCCATATATATATATGCTGATTTGCAATCCTTAAATTTTTATCGATGGCTAATACACATTTGTTTGAATTCCACCATAGGATTTCAGTGAGTGCAATAGCTGAGATTTTTTTCCAAAGCACATCATGTGGATACAGATGGTCGGTTAACCCTTGAAACTTCAAGACAACTATTCAGAAAAGCTGTTAAAGATTTGAAACTAATATTTGACTTGGAGGTGTTGTTACCACAGTCCAATTAATTCAATAGAATATTCCTTGAATCATAGAGAATTCTGTCAATCTTGTTAGCCCTTTAATTTGGTCAAGAAAATCAAAATATGTGGTCATTGACTGTCCATTTGCATGCTAAGAGAGACTATTTTTTCAAATTTACCACTGAAATGACTAGCTCAGTTACCGAACCAGCCATTCAAGTGGTAAATTTTCAGAAATAGTATTCTCTTCGCATGCAAATGGACATTCTTCAAGGCCGCTTCGCCATGAAAGAATTAATCAGTTGCCATGTTGTTGGATTTCTGGAGTAATTGTACAATACTTTGCTATTTGTCTAAATATGAAATAGCTGAATTTAGTCCCAAAGTGAAAATGTGAAACAAAAACTTATGACAACTCAGAAATGATCCCTATTTCAAAGCAGCTTTAGTTGTTTAAACGAATGTGATCCGAGCCCAGAGCTGCCTTGAGTATTTTGAAATTAATTTGACAGCAAGCTGATCCTCTGTTTGACAGCATCAGCATCCAATCTAACTAACTTCAAAATATTCAAAAACCTATTTTTTCAAGCAAAGGATTTTTCATAAATTGGTGTTAACACTCAAAATGCCTTCTGCCTTTGTCTTGAGCAATATCCATTTACTGACCAAGAACAGGATACTTTTGACAATTTAACACTGGATTGACTGGCTTGATATGCGAGCCAGTCATTCCAGTGGTAAATTTTCAAAAATTATCTCTTGGTCTGCAAATGGATATTTTCTATGTGAAAATTTAAATTTTCTTTAACAAATCTGAGTGTTAAATGGTTAATAAAGGGCAAACGTTTGACAACTTTAATATGATGTTGATTCAGGGCAGCACAAAATGTTTCAAGGCAACTGGTTTTCGTCATTAGATCATCATAATGACAACCAGTCACAAAAAAGGGCGCGTACAAGTACAACGTAAAAAAATATAACTGAACCCAGAGCTCTAGATAAGCGTTTCAATAATTGGGTGATTCACTCTTAGAAATTTTGTAAATTGGGTTTCTTTGGAATTTAATTGGGTTATTATACATTATTAGCAAGAGAACTGAAATTAATTGGGTGATTTTCTATTTCAGTACTCATGATGTTAAAAATTAATAGGGTGATTGGCATTTTTTATTGGGTGAAAACGCAAAAACCCTGCTTATCTAGAGCTCTGATTGAACCACCATTCTAAGTCCCAGCCAGGAATTGAATAAGAAATCGGCCTGATGTTCAGCATGGCCTATAGAATACCATTCTCATGTTTTATCAAGATCCTTTTCATCAGTAAAAGAAGAATAGCGATTTTAGAATTGAAGGTGTACCCTACTTAAATCTATCAGGGCAGTGAATTAAAAATCGAGCACCATAATGTGGTCAAGAGTTACCCATAGCACACCCCTCAAATTTTATTGAGATCCAGTCATCAATAATGAAGCAGTGGGCATTTGAAAATTTAAGTGTGTGGCGGGTAGTACCCTTAAAAAACACAACCCCAGTTGATGAATTGTAAATTGAGCACAGTAATCATGTTGATAGTAACTACTAGACATGCTAGAATATCCCACTCAAGTTCTAGCAAATTACATACTTAATTAATGAAGGAGTAGTGGTTTTAAACTTTAAGGGTGGGGTGGCCAACTAAATAAGACCTTGTGTCAAGTTCGACTCGCTAACTATAGTCAGTTTCGTGGTTTACTGATCATGCGCAGTTGCTATACCCAGTCGAGCTTGATTTTAGTCGACTATAGTTCGCTGGTACCCGGTTCCCTATTCAATTACTATTGCAGAAAATTTGCAGCCAGGTGCCAGTCTCCATTAACCGTTTCTGTCGTGTGTTTTAATGAGGTACGAAAATGGGTTATTTTTGTCCGCTAAGACGTCAAAAAGCGCCCATATGGCATAAAGTGGATAGGAATTGGGAACATCGACAGACAATGGGAAAGCATAATTTCATCAAACCTATGTTATTTAGTGAAATATAAAATTTTTTATATGCATTTATTCGTGGCAAGCGATTGGTGTCAGCCATTTTGAAATTTACACAAATATCGGACTAACCATCTAAACCGAGGTCGGGTGCTCGGTTGACTATAGTTGACTAGCTAGTTAACTATTTGAAGTTCGACTGGTACTCTAGTTAGCTATAGCTAACTATGGTTAGGGGTCGAACTTGATCCTAGCATGGCAGTGAATCGAAAAGCGGGTGGTGTCAGTACTTATACGTAGAATAGCCTACGTGTGTGACGTTTCAGCGAGATGGGATGAGAAGTGAATGAGAATTAGTAAAAAATACACAAAATATGTACAGCAACAAGAACAGTAACAACAACATGAGCATGACCAAGCTTTAGAGATGTGTTCTGGATTTAAAGAGGTCCAAGCGGCCGGTATCGCTCACCTGAAACATTGGCATTTCAAGTAGAAAGGCCATGGAGAGCCCTGGAGATTTTTATGCTCTCCAAAATATTTTGGATGAGAATATATTCGTCGCTTTTTCTGTCCATCCGTTTGCCCCTACAACCCTGTTCGGGCCATAGTTTCAAGACCTTCAAATATTGTCACCAAACTTATGTGGATTCGTCTTCGGCATGTTAGGGACACGGTGTTCCATTCACTGTTACAAGAAATTTTTGTCTGGGCTGTTAGAGTGTAGTTTCAAGAGTTTCTGCTGTAAGGGAATAACACTTGCTGTATGGATGCATTATAAGCTGGAGGTTTGTTGGATTTGAAAAGTAGGTCAACGTGACCTACTGTTTACAGTTCACTGAATATTACAGAAAATCTTTAACCTGTAGTTTCAAGAGATTTTGGTGTTTGGAAACTAAATTTGGTGTATGGATGCATTTTGCGCTGAAGGTGTATTGCATATGAAAAGTATGTCAGTGTGATCTCTTCACGGTTCACTGACCATTGCAGAAAATGTCCGGTCTGTAGTTTCAAGATTTTTTGGTGCTATACTAGAACTAAACTTGGTCTATGAATGCATCATACTAAGTATGTGTATTGCGTATGAAAAGTAGGTCAGCATCACCTAACTTTCACTGTTCACTGAACATGACACAATTTTTGTTCTGTAGATTTTTTTTGTGGCTATATAGGGGAGCTAACCTTGGTGTATGGATGTATTATATGCTGAAGGCGTGTTGCTTATGAAAAGTAAGTCGGCATAACCTGCTTTTAGTGGTTCACTGAATATTACAGCAAAATTCTGTCTGGAATATAGTTTCAAGAGTCTGGTATATGGGAATTAAACTTGGTGTATGAATACTTTATCCTCGGAATGTGTTGCGTAAGAAAAGTAGGCCAGTGTGACCGACTTTCCATTCTTCACTGAACATTACAGAAAATTGTTGTCCGAGCTGTGGTTTCAAGAGTTTTTGTTGTACATATGGCATGTATGGGAGCTAAACTTGGAGTATGGATAAGGGCCTTTAGATTTACCTTATTTGGGCTCAGCACCTGTCAGACCCAGGATCCATCAATGCTCCTAGAAACCAGTGTTGAAATCTGAGATGGATTTTGAACTATTTTAGGCATTTTATGCTGAAGGTGTGTTGCATATGAAAAATAGGTCAGCGTGACTTTATAAAGGTTCATTCATTGAACATTATAGACAATTGTTTGGTAGTTTCATATGTTTTAGGTATACGAGAACTAGACTTGATTTATGGATGAGTTATATGCTGAAGATGTGGTGCATAAGAAAGAATAGGTCAGAGTGACCTACTAGTTATATTGATTCATTCACTGAACATGACAGAAATTTCTTGTCGTGTCTGAAGTTCCAAGGTTTTGTAATTTTTTTTGCCAATATCTGGGAACTAAACTTTGTGTATGGGTGCATTATGCGTTGAAGGTGTGTTGCTTATAAAAGGTACATATATGTCAGCATAACTTTTAGCGGTTTACTGAACATTACATTTTGTCTGGGCTGTAGTTTGACATTTTGTCTGTGCTGTAGTTTGACATTTTGTCTGGGCTGTAGTTTGACATTTTGTCTGGGCTGTAGTTTGACATTTTGTCTGGGCTGTAGTTTGACATTTTGTCTGGGCTGTAGTTTCAAGTGTTTGGTATACGGGAGCTAAACATGGTGCATGAATGCATTACACTCTGAATATGTATTGTATATGAAAAATGGGTCAGTGTGACCTACTTATTATAAGTATTCGTTCACTGAGCATGACAGAAAATCTTTGTCAGCTTTAGTTTAAAGAGTTTTTGGTATATGGGAACTAAACGTGGTGTATGGATACATTATAGACTGAAGATATGATGCATATAAAAAGTAGGTCACTGTGACCTACATTTGACGGTTCACTGAACATTAGAGAACATTTTTGTTCGCAGTGTAGTTACAGCAACTAAACTTGGTATATGGACGCTGAGTGTGTGTGTGTGTGTTGTAGGTCAGCGTAACCTACTTTTAACGGTACACTGAACATTACAGAAAATGTAATCTGGGCTGTAGTTTCAAGAATTTTATCTATGTGTATACAGGAACTAAACTTGATATACATGTATGGATGCATTTTGCGCTGAGCCGATGACGATGTGTTGTATATGAAAAATAGGTCAGTGTGACAAGTACAAATTGTGACCAGGCATTTTAGAAGTCATATTTTAAAGCGATTTCCGGGACATACATGTATTTGTAAATCCAAGATGACAGCCAAATAAATTGACCAATTCAAATTCTCATTAGACCTGTTAAAGTCTATAACACTAGGATCATTCCATTCTAGCGAAGGATTTCTTGATAATTTTTGGAAAATCCAAGATGATCGTCAGAAAACTAGACCAGTCAAATTTCTGAATAGAATTTCAGAACCCACCACCATAGGATACTTCCAACCAAATTTGATAAAAATCCGGCAAGCGGTTTAGGATGAGATGTGTTTTAAGGGATTTCTCAATAATTTTCTTAGAATACAAGACACATTCAAGATGGTCGGCAAAAAATGTGACCGATCAGAATTCTCCTCTGATATTATGAAGCCTACCATGCCTACTGTCAGCATTGTTCCTCCCAAGTTTCATTTAAATCGGCCTTGGATTAAGGAGTAGGGTTTTAAAGGGTTCTGGAAAATATTGACAGAAAATTAGGAAAATCCAAGATGACCACCGGAAAAATTGACCAATCAATTGAATTGGAGTCTACCACCATAAGATCCTTCCAGCCAACCATAGGGTACTTCCAATGTACTATGCTTAAAATCGGCCATGTGGTTTAAGAGATCTGCGTTTTAAAAGTTCCAATATGGACCAATCAAAAGTCTGAATAGACGTTCTGAAGCCAAATTTGATTAAAATCCACTAAGCGGTTTAGTAGATGGGTTTTTAAGGATTTCTGGATAATTTTTAGAAAATTAAAGCTGACCAATCAAAATTCCTGTTTAATATGTTGAAGCCTACAGCCATGCCCATGGGATCATTCCACCCAAAGTTCGTTGAAATCGCGTCATTGATCCTGGAGGAGGAGCGGAGCATTTTAAGGGTTTCTGGAAAATAAAAACAAGATGTCCGCCGAAAAAAATTGAACAATCAAAATCCTGAAGAGATCTTTTGGAGCATACCTCCATAAATAAGATCCATCCATCCAAATCCGCCCAGTTGGATTTTGGATATCCGTTTTAAAGGATTTGCAGAGAATTTTTATACCCCGCCAAATAATTTGGTGGAGTATTATGTAATGGCGCCATCCAGCCGGGCGGGTGTGCGGGCGGCAGAGTGGTTTCCTGATGATAACTCTGTTAACATTTGTCAGATCACATTGAAACTTCATAGGGTGGTTGGACTAGGTCTTGGGAAGAAACCTATCGAAATTGACGATGATCCGAACTCCAAGATCACCGCCAGCCAGGAGCTGCCATCTTGAAAGTTGGTTTCTGGATGATATCTCCGTTACCATTTATCGGATCACTTCATAGGGTCATTGGAATATGTCTGGTGAAGAAACTTATCGAAATTTACGATAATCCGAAATCCAATATGGCTGCCAGTCAGCAGCAGCCATCTTGAAAATTGGTTTCTAGACGATACCTCCTTCACCGTTTAACGGATCGCTTTGACACTACATAAGGATGACTGGTCTGGGTCTGAGGAAGAAATATCTATTTTCTGATAGCTTTCATTCATTGGTTTGCCATGATGGCGGGGTATTATGCACCGTGTGCGGAGCTCTTGTTGGATAATCCAATATGGCGAGTAAAAAAATGGACAAATCAACATTCAGTTCTTTCTGAAGCCTTCCCCCGCCCCCATATGATCTTTCCAGCCAAATTTTATTATACCCTGCCAAGCAATTTAGGTGGTAGGTTACGGAATTTCCTGAAATTTTTTTTAAAACCCAAGATGGCTGCGAAAAGATTTATCAATCAAAATTCTTTTTATTTAGAAGCCTGCCCCTGTTCCACCTAGGTTTCGTTGAAATCGGCATTGATTAAGGAGTAACATCGACTTAGTAAAAATCTAAAAAAGATTACTTAATTTGACTGTTACATTAAAATAATGATATCTCGGATATAGATTTTATTTAGTGCAGGTGTTTGTTTGAAAAACTCAATATATTTCTAGGAATTACCATGCATGAGTATTTTGTTCACTTGAAAATGATTCAAAGTGTTAGATTGTATACACATAACACAAGCTTCAAGCGGAACTCTTTAAATAGCTTTAATTTTTTTTTTTAATTTTGACTTAGCCATTACTAATTTGCATTTTTCATATGAAATTGAGGATATTTCAAAATTCAGAATCTGATTGCTGTCAGAAAGCTCTCAGTGAATTTGTGTCGTACCAAACTAGTAGTATTAGTAGTAGATATGTCATAATCATTTTACTGCTGAAAGAAATGCGTGATAATGAGAGCCAATGTACAGCAGTACAAGGGTTAAAGCAATGGAGGATTCCATTTTATCCGTTCAATCATATGACATAATCAGCTACGTGATGTGTAGGATGACATCGTAATCAATTACGGCATGAGTGACGTAACTAAGTTTGTCACAAATGCTTAATTGATGACGCACTAAGCGTAGTTGTACGAAATGTATGTCTACTATTTCATAAACATTCTGTTGAATATTTTGAAACTAATTTGACTGGGGGCTGGCACCTGGTCAAATTAGTTTCAAAATTTTCAAAAGCTTACCTGTACAGTTTTCTGGAAATTGAGGTTCAGGGAGTGCAGCGATCGATTGATCCCAACACTGGCGAAGCGTGACTGGAGCTTAACTAGAGATGGATGAGACATGGCAAAAACTGGATTCCTCCATTGCTTAACCCTTTAATGGGCAATACGGTTGCTTAGTGAATTATCCATTTGCAGACGGGAAGACTGTTTTTGAGATTTTGCTGCTTTAAAGAGCCATTGGGCTCGATTGTGGTGCCAGTCATTCCAGTTGGAAAATTTCAAAAATAGGTTTCTTTGTAAACCCGGTGGATGGGGCTAGAGCCTAATGTAAATGTTGTCTTACCGTCCACAATCATATGGGTAACTCGCAAATGATTGAATTCCACCAAACAGTTTCGAAAGGAGATAGCCAGATGGATGAACGGACAGAGATGATTGCAATATCCCCTCCGTTTTTTTCGGAATCATTCTAGGGTCGTAAAGACCCAAGATTGTTCAAACGAATCTGATTGGTCTCTATTCAGATTGGATGCTGTGCTACATGCAGCATGTGTTTTTTTAACACTTTAAAATTCAAGATGGCCAAAACAGCCTCAGCAGTCATCTTGAGACATGCCCATTTGCCAACCAAGAAAAAAGCTATTTTTTTAAAGACTTACCACTAGAATGTGTGGCTCGATAACCGAGCCAGATAATCAAGCCAGTCATTCCAGCGAGAAGTTTAAAAAAATAATCTCCTGGTGTGCAAATTAACACTTTGTATGAGATGGTTGAAATTTTCTTTTGAAGAAATGTTATTGTTAACGGGTACCCTTTAATGCCCAAACATGCCAAATTTTGTTAAGAAAATTCAGTTTTTCTCATAAAAGTGTCCATTTTCAGACCAAGAGAAGACTACTTTTGGAAATTTACCGCTGGAATGACTGGTTCGGTTATTGAGCCAGTCATTCCAGTCGTAATTTTTCAAAAAGGCTCTTGGTCTGCAAATTAACATGTCTCAAAACCAGGGGCGACCGATCTTGACCGGCTTAGACATTGAAGCGTTAAACTGCATGCCGAATGGCGTGAAGCTCGGGAAAGGTCATATAGGTCAATGGCTTAAATGGGGCCATTCATGAGAGAATCTGATTGGTTGATGAATCATGATCTTAGTGGACTGGATACCTGTTTATTTTGAAAACTGTTGTACTGAAAGATGTAGCTGAATGCTTACATGATAGCTTACACCAGCACTTCTTGACATGGTGGACACAAACCCTCACGTATTAACCCTTTAATGGTCAAAATTGGTCATAAAAATTAAGATTTTCACTTAGTGATTGTCCATAACTAGTATGCCAAAAGAAAACAAATTTCAAAAAATGTCCACTGAAATGATTGATTTCGTTATTGAACCAATCAATCCAGTGGTAAATTTTCTTAGCATGTAAACAGGCATTATATCCTAAAAGCACTGTACTGTAGACATCAGTTATGGCCAGCTTGACCATTTAATGGTTAAAATGGACCGAATAATGGACGGGAGAAAATTTGGCTATAAAAATTTGACTTCCAAACTTGGAGTATTCCTGCACGGCTTTATTCACATGGAATAGTTATTGCACAGCTCATGCTTTCAAAGCAAAAACAGACACATGTTTGTTAGTACAATTTTGAAAATGATGTAAGAAACGATCTTTTGGATATTTTGAACATAAATTGGATTGTAAGACATTGCAATGCCTTCTAATCCAATTCACCTTTCCAAGTTTATCCATCCATCATATGATGTCATAAACAACTATGTGACTTGTAAGCCTACGACATAATCATGATGTTATGAATGACTCGATATAGTCCGTCTGTAATGCTTACTAGTCTGACATGTACAAATTATTGTCTATCATTTAATAAACATTGTGTTGAATATTTTGAAACTAATTTAACTGGACGTTGTTGCTGCCTAACAGCAACAGCACCCAGTGAATTTAGTTTCAAATTATTAAACAGGTTTCCCTGTATAGTTTTCTGGAAATTGATGGTCAAGAAGTTCAGGGATCTAGATCCCAGCTCGAGTAAAGTGTGGGCAGAGCTTAGCTAGAGATGGGCGGGGCATAGCTAAAACTTGAAAGGTCCATTACGTTCAAAATATTCAACAGTAGGTGATAAGTTATTTCTGAGGTATACTGTATTCTGGAAAGCTGTACGTAAGTATATATATATATATGAGTGCCAATGAAAACGCAACACCTAATTTTTTCTAATATTTTGTAGAAAATAGAATTCTGCTTAACATAACTGTTGTTTATTGGTTTAAAACTGAGCAAGGATTCTTTAGACAATTTCAATTTTTTTTACTCTATCCACCATTATACCCATACAAATGCACGGGTATTTCGTTTTGGTGCGAATCTCCACACTATCGAGAAAGGCCTCCTTAGATCATACCCCAAACTTCATGCCGCTGGTTGCTGGAAAACCGGGCCATAAATTTTAGAACTCTTGACGGGATTTGTAATCACTTTAGTTATCCTTTACAAAACACGTCTTTTGAAAATCAATCGTGCAGAGATTCGCGCCAAAACGAAATACCCGTGCATTCATATGGATATAATGGTGAATAGAGAGTTTTAAAAAAGCAGTGGTCTGTGAACTTGTCGAAAGAAACCTTGCTCAGTTTTAAACCAATAAACAATGGTTACGTTAAGTACTGTAGAATTCTATTTTTTACAAAATATTTGAAAAAATTAGGTGTTGCGTTTTCATTGGCACTCAGTATATATATATATATATACACGTCAGTATGCAATTGACACAAACATTTCAAAACAACCATACATATAAGTTGTTAGACTGGTTCATGTTAACTATTAATGAATAGTAAATTATGTTAAGCGAATTTAAAAAAATTTAAAATAAAAGTTGCCTAAATCAGTTTGATTCTCTCAAAATTGGAATACAATACGAGCAAATGCACCGTGACCTTTTTTGGCTAACAGTAAGTTGCTTAATAGACATATAATATAATTTCAATGACAATTTATAGCAATGGTCGGCCAAAACGAGAAGGCAATTTTTGAAATTATACATCTGCTATCACTGGTTCGATTTAACAGAGCCAGGAATTCCAGTGGTAAATTTTTGAAAGCGGTCTTTTCTTGGCCTGAATGGACATTAAAATTAAATAATTATAATTCTTCATTTAATTTTTTCTAGAAAAATCTTGAGCATTAATAGGTTGCTAGTAAGAAAGGGCTTATGTACAGAATATCCATTTAGTCTCGAAGTTAGTTGCTGTAGCAGATATAATATCTTAACAGAAAGCACTATCATCAGTTAGATGATGATTCTTCGACAGTCTTTGATGAGTAATTTAACACTGAGCCTGGAACCTAGCCCTTTACTGCTTCGTAAATCTCCATTTGCGGACCAAGAGAAAACTATTTATGAAAGTGTATCACTGGAGTGACCGGCTCGATTAATGAACCAGTCATGCCAGTGATAAATTTTCAAAGATAGTTTTCTCTTGACTGGCAAATAGGCATTCCTTAAAAGCATTACAGAATGTATGGAGGGCATTTTTTACCGGGCTTGATTGTGAAAAAGGGTTTTAACTGGTTTCTAGTGACGGGTGTGCATTTTGTGAATGGTTCTGTTGAAGGCTGCTGTTGTCATAGACAGCTAGAGCGAGATAGTGGCAGATCTAGGAGAAACATTCTAAAATAAACACCCTGGGTGGTAAATAGAACTAAATTTATAATTTTGCAATGAAATTCAGTAGATGGTTAGGAAAAATGGAGAAGAGAGATTTAAAACTGGCATATATTGTGGAAGCGGCTTCTCGGAGATGGTTCTTAGCATCAAAATAAGTTCATGACAATCAGCCGATATATAGTGGTGATGACGGCCTCTTAAAGTGTTAGATATTTTATGAGTCAGTGGATGCGATAACTCGTCATTTGGTGATGATGGTCTTTCAAAGTGGTGGACATTTAATTTAATGAGTCAACTGATGCGATGACTCAGAATTATAGTCATGATGACTGGCTTTTAAAGTGTCGCAAAATCAATACGTCACTGGAATCGATAACTTGTCATTTGTTGATGATCGTGAGAAGTCTTGCACATGCATTCAACATATATAATAATTTGTCATTATAGTTATGATGACAGTCTCTTAAAGTGTTGCAAATTCAGTGAGTCAATGGATAAGATAACGCGTCATTGTAGTGGTGTGGTGATAAATGACAACCTATACATGTACATGCTAATATATAGTGTTGTACAGTAATTGTAAATGATAATCGTTCATATTGAGAAATGTTCAAGATCGCCTTCAATGTTAATAATTCCAAATGCGTTTGGGACTGACAAATATTGTGTCTTTTTACATCTGGTTATCTGACCACCTGTCTTAAAGAACCACTTGTTTGTAGACCAGGACGTTATGTCTGTTTATATTTATCCCCAGATCTAATAATGTGATGACTTACAGATATAAAATGACTGGAAATTATTGATAAATTAGTTCTGGAAAAAGTATGGAATTCTGCAGGTGTATTATCCCTGTATGTGGTCTTTCGGATTCAAAGGGTTAATTAATCCTTTAACCCTCAAATTTATTAAAGAAAATTTTGATTTTCACGGTGAAAATGTCCATTTGCAGACCAAGAGAAGACTATTTTTGAAAATTTGTCATTGGAATGACTGGCTCGGTTATCGAGCCAGTCATTGCAGTGGTAAATTTTCAAAAATAGTCTCCTGGTCTGCAAATGGTCAGTCAATCCAGTGGTCTTTAGGATTCTGATTCTCATTTAGATTTTTCCGTAGTGGATGTCCATTTGCAGGCCAAGAGAAGAATATTTTCGAAAATTTACACCTTCGGTGACTGGGTCGATAACCGAACAAGTCATTCCAGTTATAAGTTTTCAAAAATAGTCTTCTCTTGGCCTTTAAATGGACAATCACTAAGCAAACGTCTAAATATGCTTGACCATTAAAGTGTTAAAATGATGATGTCTCTGATGGCTTATATTTGTTTTAACACGAAAAACTCAATTTCTATGAGCTGCTGTGCATAAGAACTTCACTCACTTAAACGATTCTAACTGCAAACTGTCGCGTCACGTTCAGTCTACAGCGAACTACCCACAATTCATTGCGCTTACTACTGCCTTGCGTTCAAAAGGGGAAATGTTCCAGAGCGATGTACACATGCAGAATCAACTTTTTGCGGCTTCTGTATTGTATATATGACGTAAGTAATCTGAAAACAGAAGATTGTCAATACATGTAGTTTGCAGATTTAGCAAAATGTTTTGAAACATTTTTCCTTTAAAATCCAATGCTGTTTAGCGTGTTAACGATAAACAGAAGTAAGCGCAAGGAATTGTGGGAAGTTGACTGGAGACCGAATTTTCCCAACACGATTTGAAAAAAATTGTTTGATATTTTCAAGGCTAAAAGGATTTGAATTTAATGAAAATTGATGATTAAATTCAGCGGGAAATAAGTTTAAATATTTATCTACGCGTTAACTTTCTCGATTTTGGATTTATTAATTTTTTTAATTTCTCATGTGAAATTGAAAATATTTGTTTTTGCAGAAGTGGTCTTTAGCAGAACCTCTCATGGAATTTGTGTCGTAGCAACCTAGTAGTATTAGTAGATATGGCCTGTTAATCCTTTTACTGCTGAAAGAATTGCTTGATATTTACAGCTCATAAAACAGCAGTAAAAGGGTTAAATAAAGAATTTATTTTCATGATGATGATGATGATATCGAGCTTTTTAAAGTCTTAATTCTTCTGAATAATGATGATAAAAATGAGTTCACCTGACAATAATTTCAATTGTCAAACTTTAGACCTGCGGAATATTTTGAAAACAATTTGACTAAAAGGACCAACAAGATTCAGTCAAATTACTTTCAAAATATTCAGCAAACCGGTATACAGAATTAAACTCCATGGAAAATGGCTCGTGCCTCTATTTCAATTTTGCAACTTCAAAAATTATATTAATTTATACGTAATGAAATCATCATATGTTAAGATTTATTTCGTTTCATTGCATATAGACACATAATTTAAGCCTATAAAAGAATACAATTTTAACAATTTCATTTTCAAGCATTGTGGTGTGAATATGCACCTTTAATAACGTTGTAAATATCAGTTGTAGCATTAGAATATTAGTTTAGTAGCGTTAAATTTAATTGAAAAAATTTGATTTGAATTTTAATGTTTGCTTAGAAAAAAATATTCAGTCTTATTGCTTGCGCATAAAATGCTTAAAAACAAACATAAATTTGAAAAGAAAAAAAAGTTTAATAAATATCTACTTGGCGATTTACAAGTGTCTTCAAAGTGCTAATTTTAATACTGAATTGTTGTTGTTCTGGTGTTGAAACGTTATATATGTAAGTTATTATATCAGTAAACTGTTAACGCAAAAATCAGAGTATATTATAGTTTGTTTTGTTCATCAGTTGTACTCGATCATATAGTGTATATATAAAGAATGGTTTATGATAAATTAATACAAAAAATTGCTCACTTTGTGATAAACAATGAAAGATTAACGTTTATTTCGACCAATGATTTACCATTTAAGCCCTGAAGTCCAAGTTTCAATTCCAACATGGAAAAGCATTTGAATATTTTGAAATTTGTTTAACTGAACTCTGTTGCTGCCTTGGGAACCACATGTTTCCAGTCAAATTACCTCCAAATTACCCAAAAATGTTTTGTCGTATCAAGGATTTTTTTTTATTGATTTTGGACAATGATAGGAATAGTTAATGCTTTAACCCTTGAATTTGTTCTAGAAAATTTTAATTTTCTCAGAAAGTGTCCATTTGCAGACCAAGAGAAGACTACTTTTGAAAATTGACTTATGGAATCACTGACTCTGTTATTGAGCCAGTTATTCCAGTGGTAAATTTTCAAAAATAGTTTTCCTGGTCTGCAAATGGACATTTCTCAAGACCACTGCAGACTCTTCCGAAAATTTAGCACAGATGGATTTCTGAAATGATGATTATAATTATTTGAAATTTTTTCGTTCAAAATTCAGTTTAAAAATTTGTTTAGTGTTAAATGCCATGTGTCTGTGAAACCCAGCCTCTGCAGTGGTCTTGAGTAATGTCCATTTGCAGACCAAGAGAAGACTGTTTTTGAAAACTTACATCTAGAATGCCTGGCTTGATATAAATACACAAGTCATTCCAGTGCTAAATTTTCAAATACTTTTAGTCTGGCGAAATTGTAATTTTCTTCATGTTCTTGACCAATTTTGATCATTAACCCTTAAAATGGTCAAATTTCATCAAGAAAATAAAAACATTTTCTTATTGAATGAAAATTTTTGGAAAATTTACCACTAAAATGACTGGCTCGATTATTCTTGTCATGGAAATGGACTTGTCAAGACCGGTGCAGAGGCTGGTTTTGGCCGGCTTGACCATTAAAGGGTTAAAGGGATTTAAAATCAATGGTGATGGTGATTAAATCTGATAATGGTGATTAAATCTGATAATGGTGATTAAATCCATGATGATCTTGATTATTTCTTTTATCTTGAGTATTTCTTTGAATGAATGAAGAATTGTTTAGAAAAATCATAATCAACGAATGTATTTGTATTATACTTGAATTTCTTTAAATTTTAAAACTAAATAGCTGATGATAATTGTCAATCTTTTGTTGTTGTTGTTGAAATGAAAAACTGTACATAGGTATTGAAGAAAGCTGTATTAATATACGTGTCTTGTAATGGTGACAATGATGAGGATGTTGAAGAAGGTGGTGGTGATGATGATGTTGGTGATGATGATGATAGGAAAGTATTTGTTCATTAGGAAGCTGTACTATTGATCAAGATAACAATGAGGATGATGTGATGGTGAAGTGAAATTGTATATACACGTAAAAAGGTTCTAGTTAATGTTGATGAAGTTGAAGATGATAATGATGATGATCGTTGATGTGATGATGTTGCATTAAAAATCTTTATAAAGCATAAAAGAATTTATACCGATATACAAATTTTCTTACAAACTGTTCATTTGATGATAATTCTGTTGCTTGAAGATGTCTAGGGTGAAGAAGATGATGATGATGATGATAATAACTAAGATGATGATAAAAGTAATGAGGACCATTGTTGTGATGATGTTCAAATGAAAGTATTTGTCATGTTTGTATATATAAGTCAGAAAACTACTAATGATGATTGTGTTGTTGTGTTGATGATGATGCTGATGATAAATAAAGCTTTGCAAGCATATAATTTCCAATGATCTGTCTGTCCATCGATCTGAAATAATCTAATCGGATAATATTGTCTACATTTCAGTAATTTGCCTCAAAATTATCTATTAGCTCCTTTAGCGGTCAGATTAACTAGATACAAATAAGAACAAATTTGTCCATTGATATATTTATCAATCCGGCTGCAGTGAGATTAAGTGTCTGTCTTGGAAACAATGTTGCAGAAAGCAGTTACGTTTATTGAAAACTGCTTCAAAAGTGTGCATTTGAAAACAATAGTGCTGAAAGATGTTGTTGCGTTTTAGCTTTTGACAGTAAGAACTTATTAACTGATTGTTCATGCTAACAGATTTAATGGTAACCTTACCATTGGCGTAGTTTTGTCAGTAACTTTAAGTCAATATTCGTGATTAAGTGTATCTATGCATTCATCTTTATCCTGTTAATAGTTAACCCTCACCGATGAATTACCCATATCTCATTTTCAAGGCAACCATACAGGAAAATTGGTGAATATTTTGAAGTTAATTTGACCGGGCGCTATATAGCAATGGCTTGGGAATATTTGTCCATTTGCAGATAAGGAGATTATTTTTGAAAATTTAGCATGGGAATGACTGGATCGATAACTGAGCCAGCCATTCCTGTCGTAAATTTCCAAGAATACTCATTCTCGTCTGCAAATGGGCATTTATGAGAAAAGTAAACAATTTTAGACTTTCTGTAGCGGTTGTAATTAGATTCACTTCAAATTTAGTACAGTCATAGAATAGATACCTTTTGAGAAGGAAGGACGTGAGAGAATGCGCATCTCTGCAAGATAGTTATCTAATCTAAAAACAAATTCTGGTTTCCTGAGCATAAGCTTTCGAAAATCTGTATTGTATAGCTTCAGATTTGGTACAAAGATAATGTGTGACGACATGTTGCTTCAGTTGCGTTTCGGCAAATTCTGTCCATATTCGCCAGATTTATCTCCCATAAAAAATGTTTCCTGAGGATAATTCCCGAAAGCCTGTAGGGATTGACGATTCACCTCAAAATGTATACTGATGTCCGGAGCATAAGCTTCAGAAAACCTGTATACATGTAGGTTAGCTTCAGATTTAGTACATGGATAACGTGTGACAAGACATTTCAATCGCGTTTCGCCGAATTCTTTCCACATTCCAGAGTTAGTTCCCATAAAATCAGTTTCTTGTGGATAATTTTCAAAAGCATTCAGGGATCTGCTTCAAAATTTGTACAGGTATATCTGGTGAGAAGACAAAAATTGTCGGTATTTGCGCATATATATGATGATATACATAAAATCAGGTTTCCAGAGAAAACGTTAGAATGTCTACGCAAATTACATCAAATTTGATACAAAGTATTGCTTTACATTGCAAATTATGAGTGGCTTTCAGCGATATTCATTTATGTTCAACAGAGTTATCTCCCTGACAAAGAAAAATTTGTCTTCTGGCTCATGACTTAAACCAGTGTGGCTTAGCTTCAAATTTGGTACCTTCTAATAGGACAGTGGTTTGGATTGTGTGATGTATTGGTGAAACATAAAATGAATTCGAATATGGATTTGATGACGTTACGCCATCACTAAGCCACACACTCGCCCGCTATGCACACATTCGCCAACTATTATATTCTGAACCCTACATACTCCTCCTCACACCACCTCCCCATCATGGAGGCAGAGCCTAATTTAAATGTCAATCGTATGGGTATCTCGGATAACAAATGTGGTTGAATTCCACCAAACAACTACAGGCTCAGGAGATAGCTGCAATATCCTCGCCATTGTTTTAAAACATGTCGGGATAATGGAAGACAAATTTTTTGGCTTTGGCCCACCATCTCTATCTAAGCTCCACCCACACTGCCTGTGTTGGGATCAATCGATCCCTGCACTCGCTGGATCTCAATTTCCAGAAAGCTATACAGATAAGCTGTTAAATATTTTGAAACTAATTTGACTGGGTGCCTATGGCATCAACAGCACCCAGTCAAATTAATTTCAAAATATTCAACAGCAAAGACATGCAGTTCATACAACATGACAGACTATTAAGAGTTTAACCCTTTAACCCTCAAATTTGTTCAAGAAAATTTCAATTTTCTCATAAAAAAATGTCCATTTGCAGACCAAGAGAAGACTATTTTTGAGAATTCACCATTTAGCGGTTATCGAGCCAGTCATTCCAGTGGTAAATTTTCAAATTAATCTCTTCGTCTGCAAATGGACATTTCTCAAGACTATTGCCGAAGCCGTTTTTTGGCTGATATGAGTGTTAAAGGGTTACGACGGACTAAATCGAGTCAATCATGCCGTAATTGATTATGACATAAGCATAGCATCCATATGACGCAGTTTATTATGATTTCTTATGGTTGACAGAGAAACTGTATTCATTAATTAAAGAGTAGTTTCCTGAGCACAACCGTAACCCCATAGTGGTAAGGCAGCCAAAACAGGTCTCGGAGAAAGGTCCATTTGCAGGCTACGGGCAAAATATTTTTAAAAAATTCACTGGTATGCCTGTCTCGCTGAGTGTTTTTCTTGGCTTGCAAATGGACTTAACCACTGCAGAGGCTGGGTTTGCCCGGCTTGACCATTAAATGGTTAATATGCTTGCTTCGATTCGCTTCAAATTTGGTACATGGTTTCCTTGTGAGAATGTGAAGAGAAATCCAGGCTGGGAAAATTCGAGGTATGACTGAGTCCTCGATGACTGAATTTTGAGTGAGGAAGAAATATAAAAATTGTGAAAACATGCCCGGTACAAATTTAAATTGATTGAGAAAAAAGATGATCAGTTGAAGTTAAGAAATTTTGTCTAACTATAGAATCGACGTAGTCGTTTACGTCTTCCCATAATTATACAAGTAAATTTCATGTAATATTTTGCATGCGTCTGCCGCTCTGGTAGTAGGGAAATGCACATTATTTTGTTAGTCAGTCCAGCCATTTTCGTTCGCTAACTACTTTTCCTTAGCGTATCGCGTTGAAACTTCATGGTAAGATTGGCTATAGCGGTAGGGAAATGCATGTTATTTTGTTGGTCAGTCAATGACTTAGTCCGTCCATCCATCCATCTGTCATTCTGGCTGTGTCCATCCATCCATGCAATTACTACATTTGCTTGGACTATCATGATGAAACTTATGGAAAGGTTGGTTATGGTAGTACTGAATGCTCGTTATTTTGTGGGTCAGTCAGTCTGTCTGTCCATCCATTTATAATCTGTCTTTCTGACCATGTGTCCGTGCGTGCAAATTTTGGGGTGTCATTTGATAACTGATAACAGATTTGAATAATGTGTTGTTTCATTTGTTTGTTTGTGTCTTTGATCAGACATCAGAGGTCAAGAGAATCATTAAGCTTACGCTCATTGTACTAAAACTGCAATTCTATGTCCCTTGTAGATCTGTACATCTGATGTTAATTTTACAAATGGTTGTGCTTTTGTAAGCTCTCTTAATGCAGAAGCAGCTGGGAGCCATGCCATTTAAAAATTAGCACCAGATTAAGATTTGAAGCTATGTAGAGGTTAATATGAAATATAAGCAATATCTGATGTTCAGCTGAGCACACCGGTTTTCATTATCCTGCAGATCATGTGGTAAGTATTTCTGGTGGTGTCTGTTGCCATATGTGTGTGTGCGCGCTCTGAGTGTGTGTGTGTGTGTGTGTGTGTGTGTGTGTGTGTGTGTGTGTGTGTGTGCATGCTTGTGTGCGCATGCACCGGGTCTAGGCAAACCATAGCAGGCCCCAGGAAATTTAGACCTTAAAAAATTGATTTAAAGCAGATTCTCATCCGCCATAACCTATCCAATTTTGAGTTCCATAACCTTCGTCTTAGTTAAATACATTGTAATTAAGAGGTTGAAGGTGGTGTTTAAAGGTCTACTATTTGCAACAATATTCACCTGAGTTGCTAAGCAGACTCTTAAGCTCTTCTTTAAAAGTTCATAGGTTTTCTACAATGTTTATTCAATATTTTGATAAATTTTATATTAAGCGTCCTGGAAACACCACTTGTGTCCTGATCAAGAGATTGTGGCAGAGCCACCCCCGGAAGTCCAAAACTGTCCTTTGCACTGGTCTTAAGAAATGTCCATTTGCAGGCCAAGAGATAACTATTTTTGGAAAATTACCCTTGGGAGTGACGGTCAGTCTCACTCCGGTGGTAAATTTTCAAAAATTGTTTTCTGTCATGTAAATGAAGGTTATTCACTAAATAAAGCTATTGCTTTTCTTGACCATTAAAAGACGGGGTTCATATGGGTCATGAAAATTGAAAACTAAAATTCCAAGCCTGGAAAAACCATTCCTTTTGAATATAGGTCATGAAAAGGTCATACCACTAATGTGTAAAAGTGCTATAAAAATTTTGATGACGAAAGGTGCGTGCATGCGCATGTGTGTTCACGCATGCGTGCATGCCTCTGTGCTTGCGTGCATTTGAGTGTTTCGATTTTAATGTAATAGCAGCTACATTTTGCAAGAAAGCATGTCAAACATCAAGGTCAGAACATGGTCAATTTGGAAGCTTTGTTTTCCAACCATGTGTACATTTGCATTCATGAGTTGACTATGGATATTTTATGAATTTCACAATTAGGAGACATTTCTCAAAAACAGTGAAATTGCGATCAAAATATGATGGCAGACGAATTTGGTCTAATCGTCTGTCAACTATGCAC
>CM067375.1:80251191-80352380 GCA_034401795.1 Chaetoderma sp. LZ-2023a
CGCATGACACGTGTGTTTGTTGTGTTGATGATGATGCTGATGATAAATAAAGCTTTGCAAGCATATAATTTCCAATGATCTGTCTGTCCATCGATCTGAAATAATCTAATCGGATAATATTGTCTACATTTCAGTAATTTGCCTCAAAATTATCTATTAGCTCCTTTAGCGGTCAGATTAACTAGATACAAATAAGAACAAATTTGTCCATTGATATATTTATCAATCCGGCTGCAGTGAGATTAAGTGTCTGTCTTGGAAACAATGTTGCAGAAAGCAGTTACGTTTATTGAAAACTGCTTCAAAAGTGTGCATTTGAAAACAATAGTGCTGAAAGATGTTGTTGCGTTTTAGCTTTTGACAGTAAGAACTTATTAACTGATTGTTCATGCTAACAGATTTAATGGTAACCTTACCATTGGCGTAGTTTTGTCAGTAACTTTAAGTCAATATTCGTGATTAAGTGTATCTATGCATTCATCTTTATCCTGTTAATAGTTAACCCTCACCGATGAATTACCCATATCTCATTTTCAAGGCAACCATACAGGAAAATTGGTGAATATTTTGAAGTTAATTTGACCGGGCGCTATATAGCAATGGCTTGGGAATATTTGTCCATTTGCAGATAAGGAGATTATTTTTGAAAATTTAGCATGGGAATGACTGGATCGATAACTGAGCCAGCCATTCCTGTCGTAAATTTCCAAGAATACTCATTCTCGTCTGCAAATGGGCATTTATGAGAAAAGTAAACAATTTTAGACTTTCTGTAGCGGTTGTAATTAGATTCACTTCAAATTTAGTACAGTCATAGAATAGATACCTTTTGAGAAGGAAGGACGTGAGAGAATGCGCATCTCTGCAAGATAGTTATCTAATCTAAAAACAAATTCTGGTTTCCTGAGCATAAGCTTTCGAAAATCTGTATTGTATAGCTTCAGATTTGGTACAAAGATAATGTGTGACGACATGTTGCTTCAGTTGCGTTTCGGCAAATTCTGTCCATATTCGCCAGATTTATCTCCCATAAAAAATGTTTCCTGAGGATAATTCCCGAAAGCCTGTAGGGATTGACGATTCACCTCAAAATGTATACTGATGTCCGGAGCATAAGCTTCAGAAAACCTGTATACATGTAGGTTAGCTTCAGATTTAGTACATGGATAACGTGTGACAAGACATTTCAATCGCGTTTCGCCGAATTCTTTCCACATTCCAGAGTTAGTTCCCATAAAATCAGTTTCTTGTGGATAATTTTCAAAAGCATTCAGGGATCTGCTTCAAAATTTGTACAGGTATATCTGGTGAGAAGACAAAAATTGTCGGTATTTGCGCATATATATGATGATATACATAAAATCAGGTTTCCAGAGAAAACGTTAGAATGTCTACGCAAATTACATCAAATTTGATACAAAGTATTGCTTTACATTGCAAATTATGAGTGGCTTTCAGCGATATTCATTTATGTTCAACAGAGTTATCTCCCTGACAAAGAAAAATTTGTCTTCTGGCTCATGACTTAAACCAGTGTGGCTTAGCTTCAAATTTGGTACCTTCTAATAGGACAGTGGTTTGGATTGTGTGATGTATTGGTGAAACATAAAATGAATTCGAATATGGATTTGATGACGTTACGCCATCACTAAGCCACACACTCGCCCGCTATGCACACATTCGCCAACTATTATATTCTGAACCCTACATACTCCTCCTCACACCACCTCCCCATCATGGAGGCAGAGCCTAATTTAAATGTCAATCGTATGGGTATCTCGGATAACAAATGTGGTTGAATTCCACCAAACAACTACAGGCTCAGGAGATAGCTGCAATATCCTCGCCATTGTTTTAAAACATGTCGGGATAATGGAAGACAAATTTTTTGGCTTTGGCCCACCATCTCTATCTAAGCTCCACCCACACTGCCTGTGTTGGGATCAATCGATCCCTGCACTCGCTGGATCTCAATTTCCAGAAAGCTATACAGATAAGCTGTTAAATATTTTGAAACTAATTTGACTGGGTGCCTATGGCATCAACAGCACCCAGTCAAATTAATTTCAAAATATTCAACAGCAAAGACATGCAGTTCATACAACATGACAGACTATTAAGAGTTTAACCCTTTAACCCTCAAATTTGTTCAAGAAAATTTCAATTTTCTCATAAAAAAATGTCCATTTGCAGACCAAGAGAAGACTATTTTTGAGAATTCACCATTTAGCGGTTATCGAGCCAGTCATTCCAGTGGTAAATTTTCAAATTAATCTCTTCGTCTGCAAATGGACATTTCTCAAGACTATTGCCGAAGCCGTTTTTTGGCTGATATGAGTGTTAAAGGGTTACGACGGACTAAATCGAGTCAATCATGCCGTAATTGATTATGACATAAGCATAGCATCCATATGACGCAGTTTATTATGATTTCTTATGGTTGACAGAGAAACTGTATTCATTAATTAAAGAGTAGTTTCCTGAGCACAACCGTAACCCCATAGTGGTAAGGCAGCCAAAACAGGTCTCGGAGAAAGGTCCATTTGCAGGCTACGGGCAAAATATTTTTAAAAAATTCACTGGTATGCCTGTCTCGCTGAGTGTTTTTCTTGGCTTGCAAATGGACTTAACCACTGCAGAGGCTGGGTTTGCCCGGCTTGACCATTAAATGGTTAATATGCTTGCTTCGATTCGCTTCAAATTTGGTACATGGTTTCCTTGTGAGAATGTGAAGAGAAATCCAGGCTGGGAAAATTCGAGGTATGACTGAGTCCTCGATGACTGAATTTTGAGTGAGGAAGAAATATAAAAATTGTGAAAACATGCCCGGTACAAATTTAAATTGATTGAGAAAAAAGATGATCAGTTGAAGTTAAGAAATTTTGTCTAACTATAGAATCGACGTAGTCGTTTACGTCTTCCCATAATTATACAAGTAAATTTCATGTAATATTTTGCATGCGTCTGCCGCTCTGGTAGTAGGGAAATGCACATTATTTTGTTAGTCAGTCCAGCCATTTTCGTTCGCTAACTACTTTTCCTTAGCGTATCGCGTTGAAACTTCATGGTAAGATTGGCTATAGCGGTAGGGAAATGCATGTTATTTTGTTGGTCAGTCAATGACTTAGTCCGTCCATCCATCCATCTGTCATTCTGGCTGTGTCCATCCATCCATGCAATTACTACATTTGCTTGGACTATCATGATGAAACTTATGGAAAGGTTGGTTATGGTAGTACTGAATGCTCGTTATTTTGTGGGTCAGTCAGTCTGTCTGTCCATCCATTTATAATCTGTCTTTCTGACCATGTGTCCGTGCGTGCAAATTTTGGGGTGTCATTTGATAACTGATAACAGATTTGAATAATGTGTTGTTTCATTTGTTTGTTTGTGTCTTTGATCAGACATCAGAGGTCAAGAGAATCATTAAGCTTACGCTCATTGTACTAAAACTGCAATTCTATGTCCCTTGTAGATCTGTACATCTGATGTTAATTTTACAAATGGTTGTGCTTTTGTAAGCTCTCTTAATGCAGAAGCAGCTGGGAGCCATGCCATTTAAAAATTAGCACCAGATTAAGATTTGAAGCTATGTAGAGGTTAATATGAAATATAAGCAATATCTGATGTTCAGCTGAGCACACCGGTTTTCATTATCCTGCAGATCATGTGGTAAGTATTTCTGGTGGTGTCTGTTGCCATATGTGTGTGTGCGCGCTCTGAGTGTGTGTGTGTGTGTGTGTGTGTGTGTGTGTGTGTGTGTGTGTGTGTGTGCATGCTTGTGTGCGCATGCACCGGGTCTAGGCAAACCATAGCAGGCCCCAGGAAATTTAGACCTTAAAAAATTGATTTAAAGCAGATTCTCATCCGCCATAACCTATCCAATTTTGAGTTCCATAACCTTCGTCTTAGTTAAATACATTGTAATTAAGAGGTTGAAGGTGGTGTTTAAAGGTCTACTATTTGCAACAATATTCACCTGAGTTGCTAAGCAGACTCTTAAGCTCTTCTTTAAAAGTTCATAGGTTTTCTACAATGTTTATTCAATATTTTGATAAATTTTATATTAAGCGTCCTGGAAACACCACTTGTGTCCTGATCAAGAGATTGTGGCAGAGCCACCCCCGGAAGTCCAAAACTGTCCTTTGCACTGGTCTTAAGAAATGTCCATTTGCAGGCCAAGAGATAACTATTTTTGGAAAATTACCCTTGGGAGTGACGGTCAGTCTCACTCCGGTGGTAAATTTTCAAAAATTGTTTTCTGTCATGTAAATGAAGGTTATTCACTAAATAAAGCTATTGCTTTTCTTGACCATTAAAAGACGGGGTTCATATGGGTCATGAAAATTGAAAACTAAAATTCCAAGCCTGGAAAAACCATTCCTTTTGAATATAGGTCATGAAAAGGTCATACCACTAATGTGTAAAAGTGCTATAAAAATTTTGATGACGAAAGGTGCGTGCATGCGCATGTGTGTTCACGCATGCGTGCATGCCTCTGTGCTTGCGTGCATTTGAGTGTTTCGATTTTAATGTAATAGCAGCTACATTTTGCAAGAAAGCATGTCAAACATCAAGGTCAGAACATGGTCAATTTGGAAGCTTTGTTTTCCAACCATGTGTACATTTGCATTCATGAGTTGACTATGGATATTTTATGAATTTCACAATTAGGAGACATTTCTCAAAAACAGTGAAATTGCGATCAAAATATGATGGCAGACGAATTTGGTCTAATCGTCTGTCAACTATGCACTTTGTATATGGTGCCATAACTGTCAGACAGTTACTTCTTAGATCTATTAACATGTGTGGATATTTTGAAAAGGATATAACTGAAAGTTGTTGGTGGCTAAGCCACCAATAACCCCTCAGTCAAATTGTTTTCAAAATATTCATCCAGTCCAGACCTATTAGCATGGATATTATTGTCTAGTGGCTTGAAAAGCAGCAGTAACAGCAAATGGTAGCAGCAGTACCAGCAAATGGTAGCAACAGTAACAGCAAATGGTAGCAGTAGTACCAGCAAATGGTAGCAACAGTAACAGCAATGGTAGCAGCAGTAACAGCAATGGTAGCAGCAGTAACAGTAATGGTAGCAACAGTAATAGCAATGGTAGCAGCAGTACCAGCAAATGGTAGCAGCAGTACCAGCAAATGGTAGCAGCAGTACCAGCAATAGTAACAGCAAATGGTAGCAGCAGTAACAGCAAATGGTAGCAGCAGTAACAGCAAATGGTAGCAGCAGTACCAGCAATGGTAGCAGTATCCATGCTGAGCAGCAGTCATGGTAATACTAAATCATCACGCTAATACCATCTGTCGTCATGGTAATAGCAACAGTAGCCATGGTAATACCAGCAGTAGACTAGTAAAGGTCAGCACTGCAGCAGGCATGATGGTAATAGCGACAGCAATGGTCAAGGTGTGCACAGTATCTGAATAAGCAGAGCAATTGGTCAGAAACTTGGTCAGTAACTTAATCTTTCATTTAGTGTTAAAGCATTTTTACCCTTTAATGGTCAAATTTCGTGAAGAAAACCAAAAATTTCTTATTGAATGTCCATTTGCAGGCCAAGGGAAGACTATTTATGAAAGTCTAGCACTACAGTGACTGGCTCGGTCATCTAGCCAGTCATTCCAGTGGTAAAATTTCAAAAATAGTCATCTTGGCCTGTAAATGGACGTTCCTCAAGACCACTGCAGTGGCCGGCCTGACCATTAACGGGTTTATTACTGTCACTGTAAGTGGAAGACTTCAAGAGGGTATTGTAATCACGTCTGTGTGCGTGCGTGCGTTTGTCTCAAAACAACTGATCCGATTTGGCTCAAATTTTAACATAACAAAGGACCTAGGATTTCCAGACTGGCTATAATTCAAATGAAAAAAGCTTGATCTGGATCTGACCAAATTCTGGATCTATGGACTAGGCTTGCGCGATTACGTGATTAAGTCGAAAATCGTGATTATGTTTTAAATCGTGAATTTATATTATTAAAAATTAAATAATCAAATAATCGTGAATATTTTCTATCAGATCGCTTTGGAACTTCATAGAGTGGTTAGACTAGGTCTGAGGAAGAAACCTATCGAAATCGACAATGATCCGAAATCCAAGATGGCCACCAGCCACCGATGGCCATCTTGAAAATTGGTTTCCGGATGATAACTCTGTCACCGTTTATCGGATTGCTTTGAAACTTCATAAGAGTGTGATTGGACTAGGTCTGGGGAAGAAACCTATCGGAATCGATGATGATCGGAAATCCAAGATGGCTGCCAGCCACAGGTGGCCATCTTGAAAATTGGTTTCCGGATGATACCTTGACCGTTTAACGGATCGCTTTGACACTTCATGAGGATGACTGGTCTGATGAGTCTGAGGAAGAAATAAATATTTTCTAATAGCTCTCATTCAATGGTTTCTCATCATGGCGGCGTGTTATGCGCCGTTTGCGGAGCTCTTGTTAATAATTGATCTTGATCACTCAACGCAATAATCGCACAAGCCTACTATGGATATCTCTGAAATTACTGGCCCGATATGGCTCACAAGAAAGTGTGACCGTACACGTAGATGACTAGGATTCCATACCTTTAGGTATGATCCGCAAAATCAGGAAAATCTAAACTTTGCACAAACTTATGAAATGGGTCTGCAATCTCTGATTGCTCTTGTTTAGTTTCAAATCGTTTGCTTAGATTTTCAAAACTTTCTGAAAATTAAAGCCCTGAAAAATGGAAGTGCATCTGGACCTGATGGTTTTAGTCAAATTGTTTTTCAAACTTTTATTTTCAAATGCCGATTTATCACACACTAGTGTACTATATGGCGTATATATTTGGTAAATGTATTTGATATGAAAATAGGAATTAAAAAATAATATGGAACCATATCAAATTTTCTCAAAATTATAAGCTAATCCAAATAGAATACAGTCTTTGAAATTTTACCACTTGAATGACTGGCTCGATAACCTATAATACATGCATGAATGAATGTGCCAAATTTGATGATTCTATCTACTGGTACTTATGTTCATGATTTATGGCTAAATGTGTTTTTTAGGATGCACTTAGTGACTCTGTGACCTAGATATCTGATGCTTTGTCCTAAAAGTTGTGGAGCTTCTTGCCACCTATAATATGAATGGGTGTTCTCTAATTTGGTGATTCTACCCATGTGCTAGTGTTCCCAGTTTATGGCTAGAAATTGTATTTCACCATGCAGTTAGTGACCCAGTGACCTAGATATTTGAACCTTTGATCTGAAAATAAATTCTGGTACTAGCCAACCGTATTATAAATGTATGTTACCAATTTGGTGATCCTACGTGCTTCCAGATGAAAATGTATTCCTTATTGAAATGTATTGAAAATGCTGCTCTAAGTCACTCCATGACATCGATGTTTGACATTTTTTACCACAAACTGAATTTTTTTTGGAGTCACTCATAATATGAATTTGTGCCAAATTGAGTTATTCTACCTCATAGGATTACAGAGATATGCCTCGGATAAACAGACAGACAGACAGACAAACAAACAAACAGACAGAGAGATGGCACCAACCCCAATACTCACACCGGTCTTCAGCGTCATGAGTATTTATAGCCACAAGCTGTCATAAGACTACTGCAATAGCTATGTCTCTCTCTCTCTCTCTGTCTGTCGGTCGGTCAGTCAGTGTTGCCAGCGTGTGATAACATTTAACCGAAGGCATCTTCCCCAAACTGAGGTGGGTGATAAGGCTTCGGGTCCTGAAGTAGTGAATCAATTTTGTGGTCAAAATGTCAGAGCAAGGTCAGAGAACTGGTAATAAATATGTGGCGCAATAACCAAAGTTCTACCAATGTGATGTTGACCAAACTTGGGTGACTGGGTGGCTTTTGGGATTTGCTGAAGAGCTATATTGATCCTTAGATCAAGACGTCAAATGTCAAGTAAATGGGTGATATGGTGAGACACTGAATTCTCTGGCATACTGGTTGTCGGAGTTACTGCCTCTGAAAATTTGATTTTTGGATTGGCGCTAGCTCAGGAAAGCAGGCATGGTGTCTTAATGCCGATGGTAACCATAAATATACACCCTATTAGGTCAAGAGGTCCGGTATTATGCCAAAGGCACCGTGACCCAGTTATGGAAATCACATTTCCAAATGATATGTTTTACCATGATGAAGGGATTGTCACCAAACTTAGACTGATCTGGTTACTGATGGGCATGCGAGCAGGCCAGTTGATTTTGCGTCAAAGGTCAAGAATTGTTGACATAATTATTATGAAAGGTCGAGGTTTGGTGGCGCAATTATTAAGATAGTAATTCTGGATGATAGATCAAGTTCTTTTGAATAGAACTTTATGAACTTTGGTTTGTTTACCTTCAGGATGTTCTAGACTGCTGATTACTGACGGGCATGGTTTTGCGTCAACGGTCATGGTTTGGTGACGCAATTATAAAGATAGTAATTCTAGGCAATAGTTCCAAGTTCTTTTTGAATGGAACTTATCAACCCCCCTCCCCTGGTGATGTCAATGTGGGAGTGGATGTAATAGGTAAGCGAGGTGATGTCAATGTGGGAATGGATGGAATCGATTAGCAGTTAGAGAGGTGACGTCAATGTGGGAATGGATGGAATAGATTAGCAGCTAGAGAGGTGACGTCAATATGGGAATGGATGGAATAGATTAGCAGTTAGAGAGGTGACGTCAATGTGGGAATGGATGGAATAGATTAGCAGTTAGAGAGGTGATGTCAATGTGGGAATGGATGGAATAGATTAGCAGCTAGAGAGGTGACGTCAATGTGGGAATGGATGGAATAGATTAGCAGTTAGAGAGGTGACGTCAATGTGGGAATGGATGGAATAGATTAGCCGTTAGAGAGGTGGTGTCAATATGGGAATAGATGGAAAGGAGTAGCAGTTAGAGAGGTGATGCCAATATGGGAATGGATGGAAAGGATTAGGTGTTAAAGATGTGATAATGTCAATATGGGAATAAATGGAATAGATGCACAATCTATGAATATCATTCCTGTTTCTTGTGCAGGCATTGACCTTTATCTTGTTTCCAAGGGCCATAGAAATCCTTGAAAGCCAGCACTGTTTCTCATAGGTCATGGAAAAGTAATGAAAATTCTTTTATATAAAATGCTTTTACCAAATTTAGCAGTATCTTTAGATTACATATATTGTGAATATTTTGCAACTAATTTGACTGCAGCTGTTGCCCCTTAGGTAGCAACAGCTTCCAATCAAATTAGTTGCAATTTTTTCAACACATCCATCATATAGTATTACGTTTATTAGCAAAGTCGATGGAATTTGGTAATTCATATCATAAAAAGGTGACGATGTCATGGAATTTGATAAAGAAAAAGGATAAAGAACCCTGTTTTATTCTTTCGAGATAAACTTGATTGCATCTGAAGTTAACAGTGAAGATGCAAATTAGGTCATTGTGACCTTGTTCTGGAAATAATGCTATTTTCCCATTCACTTTTGTCCTGGTTACGTGTCATGACTTCTGGAAATCGTGGAAAACCAGCACTGTTTCTCATAGACCACTGAAAAGTCATGAAAATCTTCTTTTAAAGCAGTCACCAAACTATCAGTATTTTGAGATCATATATATCTGGGAGTATTTTTTAAAACTAATTTAACAGCTTTGAATCAAATTAGTTGCAAAATATTCAACATGTACGTAGTATTAACAAGCTACCAGATAATATTTTCAACGCACAAAATCTGTTGACTTGCTGATTAATGTGAAAACAATTGTTTTCAAAATGTTTAGCAAGTCAAGATATAACCCTTGGAATATATTGTGTACAAAAACTCGGCAATCAGATGGTTACATTTCTTTGCAGAGTTCATGGAATTTAGTCATTCGTGTCATAGAAGTGACAACAGAATGGAATTTAAATAAGAAAAAGTATGAAGACTCCTGTTATTTATTAGACTGAGATAAACTAAGTTACTGGTCAAATCTAAGCAAATTAGGTCAGTGTGACCTTGTATTGGAGAAAAGATTTTCATAATAAATATTTAGGCGTAAGAGATTCGTTCATGTGCATTACTCATGTCCTATAATGCAGCACTCAAGGATTGAAAGACTGGTTTAAGCATGATTCCTCACCCTTTTCTTAAGTTATCATTGCCCACACATTTCTGTCAATCTGATACAAAGTATGGATTATTAGTTCCATGACAGCGAAAATGATGGAACTGTATATATTGTCTGCCCATCGTGCCATCCATCCATCTGTACCATTTAATGTTTTTCTGAGTCTTCTATATAGATGGAGATATGAACCAAAACATGGTACATTGTTTTATTTTAAGCAGTTAAGACTGAATAAGTTGGCATTTCAGAATTTTTCGTCAATTTTTTTTTTTTTAATTTATTTTGTCCTTTTTATACGCTAAACAAAGCAGGGTCGCATTATGTAGTGGCACTCATCGTCCGTCTGCCTGTCAATCAATTCGATTCTTGTCCTACCTACTTTATTGTTATTACTTCACTGTCCTTCAAAACGTCATAGGTACCTTGGCTATGGAGATGTCGGTTATTTGGAGGTTAGTCTATCCATCCATGTTTCTGTTCAATGCCGTTACTTTTGCTTGGAGTATCTTGATGTAACTGCATGGGAAGTTTGTCTATGGGGGCTAGAGAGAAGCAGGTTAACTTGGGGTCTGTATTCTGACCGTGTGTCCGTCCGTCCGTCAAAGCATGTGTTCAAAATTCTGTGGGTTTTGATAATAAAAAAAATATTTTTGCTTGGAGTGTCTTGACGGAACTTGGGAAGGTTGGCTATGGGGCTAAGAAGATGGAGTCATGGAGGTTATTCTTGGGGTCAGTCCATTCATCCTTGGTCCATCTGCAAATTTTGGGTTTTTGTTTTAATAACTACTTTTGCTGGAGTATCTTCGTGGGAAAGCTGACTATGTCTAGCTAGGAAGATGGAGTCTATTTTTAGGTCGGTCAATTCATTCATCGATAAATTTACTTTTGCTTTTGAGTCTTGACAAAACTTCATTGGAGGGTTGCCTATTGGGCTATGGAGATGCAAGTTATTTTTGCAGTCAGTCCATCAATCCATCCATCCGTCTTTTGATTGTCTGTCCATCTCTGAATACAAATTTTGATGGGTTTTTTTAATAACTGGCTAGTTGGCTATAGGGCTGGAGAGATGTGGGTTGTTTTGTGGGTCGGTTCCTCCATTTGTCCATCCGTCTTCTAACCATGTGTCTATTTGTCCATTCGTGCATGACAATTTTGGCCTTTTGTTCGATTGCTTTTGCTTTATATGTTGCCTATGAGGCTAGATAGATGCAGGTTATTTTGGGGAGAATTCATGTACGTCTTACTAACTATGACTCAATCTGTGTGTCTTGTCACCCACCAAAATGGCTGCCATGAGGGTTGGGGTGGGGGGCATGAACACAGTCTGATGATTTCATTTCACGAAAATCTGTCCATTTTCACCAGAATTATCTCACATTAACCCTTTAATGTTCATATTCGGTCAAGAGAATTTAAAAATCTGCGTATTGAATATCCATTTACAGGCCAAGAGAATACAATTTTTTTTAATTTATCACTGGAATGACATTCCAGTGGTAAATTTTCAAAAAAATGACAAGATCTATGAAACTCCAAATTTTGACCATTTTATTACCACGGTCTTAAGCATACTATTTTTAAAATTTTGCCATATGGGTTGATTTAACAGTACCAGTCATTCCAGTGGTAACATTTAAAAATAGTCTTCTATTTTAGCATTTTATCGTACTTTTACTTGCATCTCGCTATCATGTAGCATAAGTTGTTCTGTCTGTTTGTCAAATCTGTGACATTTCTAACAAAGCTGCACTTGTTTAGTTGGCAACTCGCAAGTGGTAGAATTCATTCTGTCGTTTGTTGTGTCTGTCAGTCAGTCTTGTCAAGTTTTTTACAATTTTGGCAAAGCTGCCTAGATGTCGCAATTAAGCTCATTCCTGCTTGTTATATCCTTGACCAATGTTAACCATTATATGGATAGTGGTCTTTGTTTTCATTATAATCACCGGCAATGGGCGAGGTCCGTGTTCTCAATTTAATCTCCTACGGTTATAATTGTTTGAAATTTGTTCCAAGGTTTTGATATCACGTGGTCTATGAAAGTCCTTCGGCAAATCTCTGAGACTTGACCTTGTGCTTACTCTGGAATATAATGAATGGATCACTCAATAGATTATCATCTGCATCAAGATTTGATGGCTGTTATTTTTGTTATTATAATTGAGATAGAGGTGTGGAGCACTCAACTTTGTCTCCAATTGTTGCAATAGGATTTACTTCAAAATATATCTTTGATGGGACAATTGTATAGAAAACCACTTCATTTGACCACAATCTTTTTATGGAATACAATCATGACAGTCATATCGGTTATATGTTGAAGTTGTTAAGGACTATTTCTCTATTTCTGATTTCAAGACTAATTGATTGGCTGTATCACATGGAGCCAGTAAGCTACAGGACCATTCATTTTTATTCCATTGGTCATATTTTGACGTTAGATTGTCCGTCGTTTAGATTTTTGGGGCCATCGTTAATATCTTCATCAATTTGGTTTCCTTACGACGTTAAGGTTAACATGTATGATTTGTGAAGATGGGTGCCAATGTTAAAATGGTCAAATTCCATGAGCATATATTATGTTACATTCTCTATAAATTCTCTACTGCCATTAGATCTGGCCTTGTAGTAGAGGTGCCTACTGACTTACTGTGTATATTTCTTTAATTGTCAAACCGGTCACAAATTTCTTCTACGGTGATTTTGAGAAATCTCCATGTGCAGACCCAGAGAAGATTGTTTGAAAATTTATCACTGGAATGGCTGGCTCGATGATCGAGCCAGTTGTTGCAGTGGTAAATTTTAAAGGATACTTTTCTTTGCCTACAAATGGACATACAGATTTGCTTGACCATTGTAGGGTTGCAAATGTCACTGAAAATGTCTACAATGCCAGGGAATTCTTTTTTTATGCTCCATGAAAAAGAAGTTGCAGCTTTGTCCATCTGTTCATCCATTTGCCATCTACAAGTTTTTCCGGGCCATAGTTCCAAGATATCCACATATATCCACTAAGCTTGGTATGTGGATTCATCTTAGGGAGAAGGTGTGTAGTGTATGAAAAGTAAGTCAGCGTGACCTACTTTTCACGGTTCATTGAACATTGCAAAAGTGCAAAAATAATTTTGTCTGCTGTAATTTCAAGAGTTTGGTATAGGGGTACTAAACTTGACATGTGGACGCATCTTACGGAGAAGGTGTGCGATGTTTTGAAAAGTAGGTACCATTGACCTACTTTTCACAATTCATTGAATATTACAGAAAATAATTTTCCAGGATGTAGTTTCAAGAGTTTTGGTATATAGGAACTAAACATGACATGTGGATGCTTGTTGGGGAGGTGCCGTGTATGAAAAGTAGGTCAGGCTGACCTACTTTTCATGTGTAAGTGAACAAAAGTTTTAATCAGGCTGTACTTTCAAGAGTTCTTTGTATACTGGAACTAAAGTTGGTGTATGGATGCATGATTATCTCACCTGGCCAGAATGGCCAAGTGAGCTTATGCCATGGCGACCATCCATCTTCCGCCTGTCTTGCCATCCGTCTGTCTGCCAACCTTTGCTTAGAAACGCTACTCCTCATTAACCGCTTGGCGAATTTCAACTTAATTTGGCTTGAAGGACACTATGGCTTCAGAACATGTATACAAAATTTTTATTGATCAGTTTTTTTTGCCGGACATCTTGAATTAAAAAAAAATGGCGGGAAATTGTTTAAAACGCTACTCCTCATTAACTGCGGGGGCAATCTCAAGCAGACTTGGCTGGAAGTATACGAGGCTGGTAGGTTTCAGAACTTGTATACAGAATTTTAATTGGTCAATTTTTCGGGCAGCCATCTCAGATTTTCTGAAAATTTCTCCAATTCACTTAGATGAAAAAACAGCATAGTATGCTTCAGAACTTGTATACAGAATTGTGATTGGTTCGTTTTTCTGGTGGCCATCTTGACTTTTCCGAAAAACGGCGGGAACTTGTTTAAAACGCTGCACATTAACTGCTTGAGCAATTTCAACCAGACTTGGCTGGAAGAATACTAGGATTGTAGATTTCAGAACTTGTATACAGAATTTTGATTGGTCCAGTTTTCAGGCAGCCATCTTGGAAAATCAGTTAAAAGGCTACTCCTCATTAACCATTTGAACGAGTTCAATCAAACTCGGCTGGAAGGACCCTAAAGTAGTATGCTTCAGAGCTTGTATACAGAATTTTGATTGGTAAATTTGTTCGGTGGTCATCTTGAATTTTCCCAAAAATGCCTGAAAATCATCTACTCCTTAACTACTAGGCCGTTTTCAACCAGACTGGCTGGAATAAGCCTAGGGTGGTAGGCTTTAGAACTTGCATACAGAATTTTGATTGGTCAATATTTCCGGCAACCACTGAATTTTCTGAATATTGTGGGAAATCGGTTAAATGGCTACTCCTCATTAACCACTTGGCCGATTTTAACCAAACTCAGCTGAAAGAACCCTAGGCCGGTACGCTTC
Organism: Chaetoderma sp. LZ-2023a; assembly: GCA_034401795.1. Classification (NCBI taxonomy): domain Eukaryota; kingdom Metazoa; phylum Mollusca; class Caudofoveata; order Chaetodermatida; family Chaetodermatidae; genus Chaetoderma; species Chaetoderma sp. LZ-2023a. The sequence goes on from CM067375.1 coordinate 80,265,807, forward strand.
AGAACTTGTATACAGAATTTTGATGGTAGCCATCTTGTATAGTCCGAAAAATATGAATTCATGTAAAATGCTACTCATTAATCGCTTTGGCAATTTCAACCAAATTTGGCTGGAAGGATCCTATTGTTGTAGGGTCTAGAAATTCTATTCTGAATTTTAATAGGTCAGTGTTTTGGCAGCAATATCTGATTTTCTAACAATTTTCCGGAACCATTTAAAAAGTACTCCATCAATCAATAGCATGATTTCAAGAAAACTTGGTTGGAACAATCCTATGACGTATTAAACGAGAATCTTGATTGGTCAATTTTGGTGGCCATCTTGGATTTTCCGAAAATCATCCATCATGTCTATTTGAATGCAAATGGTTTAAATGCCAATGGTCCAGGGCCTCTTATACTGAAGGTGTGGTGCATATGAAAAGTAAGGGAGTGTGACCTACTTTTCATGATTCACAGAACATCGCAGAAAATCTTTGTCCAGATTGTAGTTTCAAGAGTCTAATATATTGCAACTAAGCTTAGTGTATGGATGCATTATGAAGTCAGTTTGCCCTACCTTTCACAGTTCAGAAAATGTTTTGACTGGTCTGTAGTTTGGGTGTTTGGTGTAGGGGGACTAAACTTGGTTATGGAAGCATTACAATCTGAAGGTGTGTTGTGTATGAAAAGTACATCAGCATAACCTAGCTTTAACGGTTCTCTGAACATTACAGAAAATTTGTTTGTCCTGGCTTTACTTTCAAGAGTTTGGTATACAGGAACTAAACTTGGTGTATGGATTTATTATGGTATGAAGGTATGTCACGCATCAGGAGTTAGCTTGCCTGTATGACACTTGTCATAAACTATGTTAGCTTGCCTGTATGACACTTGTCATAAACTATGTTAGCTTGCCTGTATGACACTTGCCATAAACTATGTTAGCTTGCCTGTATGACACTTGTCATAAACTATGCTTGCATAAATTGGAGAGCAGTTATGATTGACATAAATTTCTATACAATATATTGGTGGGACCATTCATGATTTTTACTTATTCGCATTGTTCTGCTAGTGTGTCCGCTGTTGTTTATCTGTAACTAATGATTTGATTGTTACAAATTTCAACATGTAAAATGTGGTCGTATAAACTAAAACATACAGCCTTTGGTCTTCATCAGGGTCAAAAGGACCATCACCCACCCACCTCAAAAGAAAAATCGGAATAAGAGTGGGTCTGCAATCTCAATACATTCACACCTACCCCTCTATAAATATCTCTAAACTGAACATGTCCTTGGATTGAGTTATCTTTTGTACACAGGAAACCTCTCCAAGACAAACAAATTCATCCAAAGCCTTGGGTTCAGTGTTCGGAGAGGTGTGGGGGTGGGGTTGAACTCCACTGTAGACTTAAATTTTAGTACTCTAGAGTTTAGTGTTCGAAAACTGTGCCAGATGTTCCGATTTTGGTTGCTTGAAATGGCATGTTATGATTGAAGGCTGATTGTGATGATGATGGCGTTTATGATGAATAAGCATTTGTTAAATTCCTGATGAATTGTTTTTGAAATTTATTATGTAGCCTTTAGAAGCAATTCAAATGTTTTGTTCTGCATCTTATATAAAGTATAGGTAACTACCATATGCCATCGTTAAACTCCTTGATTATTTTGAATACGGATTGACTGAAAATTGTTGGTGCCTTAGACTGCAACAGTTTTCATTAAACTTATTTTCAAAGTATTCCAAAGTGAGCATATTAAAACTAGTTGTCTGAAAATTTGAAAATATTTAATGTTTAAATTTTAGTTTCAATTTAATAATAATTTGCTTAAAGGTGCATATTCACACTAATCGCTTGAAAATAAAATTTGTATACTTTTAGAGGCTTAAGTTGTGTCTAAATGTAATGAAACGAAATAAATCTTAACAGATGATTTCATTTCGTATAAATTAATAATTTTTCTAGTTGTCAGTTTGAATTAGGGCCTCATGTCTCTAATTCAATTTCACAACTAAAAATTATATATTAATTTAATGAAATCATCATATGCTAAGATTTATTTCATTCCTAGATCTAGGCACATAATTTACGCCTCAAAGTATACAAATTTAACAATTTTATTTTCAAGAATTTTGGTGTGAATATGCATCTTAAAATGTTTGAATTTGTATTGTAAAAAAATGGTTTCATTAAATTTGTTCTTGTTTTACAATCAAGTACTTGTAATGGTCATCCGGCCAAAACCAGCCTGTTATCATCTTGTGGAATGTCCATTTACAGGCCAAGAGAATAAGGTTTTTTAAAATTTACCAGTGGACTGACTGGCTCGATAACCAAACCAGTCATTCCAGTCATAAATCTTCAAAACTTGTATTCTCTTGACCTGTAAATGGACATTCAATAGGCAGATATTAAAATTTTCTTGACCAAATTTGACCATTAAAGAGTTAAAGGGCTTAAGAGACTTAATTATACTTCGGCGTTAATGAGGATAATTACGTTTACTGTTTCTTTGCAGATGCGGGTATGACATGGGATAATAAGGTGGTTATTGATGATGGTGATTGCGGCGGTGAAGATGACACATTGATGAACTGGTTACTGAATGATGATTATTATGTGCTGGATTCATTGTACGACATCAAAAATATCCCACAGATGCCATCATTGTTTATAGAGGCTGAATGGGATCTTATGCCATCTTAACACTGATCATGTGCTATAAGGAAGATAACTCTTATCACAGAAAATAATCACCTACCGGCCAGAGAAAATTTTTTTGGTAAAACTGAACAAATCCTAGAAGATTTATTTTTGTATTCCCTTATCCCTTTAGTGATCATTATTTTTCTATCTGCAGGTAAAGAGGTTATTTCTGAAAATTTACCACTGTAATGGTTGACTCAGTCATCCAGCGAGCTATTCCAATGATAAATTAAAACAAGGCAAATCAATAAATTGAAGGCATACTCTGCAGAGAAACTGGATGAATAAACCCGAAGGCATATGCTTCAGGGAAGAGTTTGTAACTGTGGCTCAGACACAGAAACGAACATATTCTAATAACAAAATACAACATTTTTTCAGTGGACAAAGTTTAACAGAGTTTAAAATTTTTAGCTAGGAATGAAATTGTCATTGAGATATCACCATATTAGGCCATCCTTAAAATATTGTTGGTTTGGGGTAATGATGTTAAATCCACAATTTGGGGAGTAGGAATGATTCGGTGGGCCATCATTCTTTTGGTCTGGCGGGATTTTCCCTAACGAACAATTTGTTAAAGATAGCTTAATAAAAGCAAAATCTAAGTTTCTCTAAATAAACACACTTAGACTTTGCTTGGCACCATATGAAAAATACATATAAAAACTATGTTCAAAATGAACAGAGAAATTTTCTGTAATAATCAATACCAAGTTTGGTGACCATATATTTGAAAAAGTCTTGAAACTATGGCCCGGAGAAACATTTTCTGTGATATTCAATCGACCATGAAAAGTAGGTTAGCATGACCTACTTTCCATACTGTGCACACCTTCTCCATAAGATGCATCCACATACCAAGATTGGTGACCATATGTGAAAGTCTTGAAACTATAGCCCGGACAAACATTTTCTGTGATATTCAATCGACCATGAAAAGTAGGTCAGCATGACCTATGTTTGACCTACTTGATATTCTGCACACCGCCCTAAGATGCATCCACATACCAAGTTTGGTGAGCACATGTGCAAAAGTCTTGAAACTATGGCACGGACAAACGTTTTCTGTGATATTCAGTCGACCATGAAAAGTAGGTCAGCATGACATACTTTTGACCTACTTTTCATAAACCGCACACCTCCCTAAGATGCACCCACATACCAAGTTTGGTGACGATATGCGAAAAAGTCTTGAAACTATGCCCCGGACAAACTTATATATGGTGAACAAATGGACGGACAAAGCGGCGACTATGCTCCCGCGAAAAATTTTTCGGGGAGCATAAAAAATCAGCTGATTTCCTCTTGTCAAAACCATTTAACACTCAATCAGCCAAAAATGGCTTCTGCAGTGGTCTTGCGAAATGTCCATTTGCAGGCCAAGAGAAGACTATTTTTGAAATTTTACCACAAGAATGAATGACTGGCTCGATAAGCAAGCTAATAATTACAGTGGTAAATTTTCAAAACTAGTCTTATGGTCTGCAAATGGCCATTTTCTAAGAGAAAATTGGAATTTTCTTGAACAAATATGAGTGTTGAAGCCTTCCCTTGACTAACTGCTGACATATTTGATAAATCTCTGCATTCATGTTTAGATCTTATAGGAAAACTAATCTCATGCGAACTAGCTATGCAGGTAAAAGATTGTTATAAATAAATTATGCATGATATTTTGCATGCCAAGAGGACTTTTGAAAATTTACCACTGGAATGCCTGGCTCGATAACCGAGCCAGTCATTCAAGTGGTAAATTTTCGAAAATAGCCTTCTCTAAACCTGCAAATGGCCATTCAATAAGCAAATATTTTGATTTTCTTGACAAAAGTTCACCATTAAAGAGATAAAGACAAGGTAGACCGTCATGCATACTAGCTATGCGGGTAATAGATTGTTATTATATGTAAATTATGCATGATATTTTTTAGATTTCTGTCATGCTCTCGAAGAAAGAAATTCAGGCTTTAACCCTCAAATTTGTTCATGAAAATTTAAACTTTCTCCTAGAAACTTCCCATTTACAGATCAAGAGACCTTTTTTGAAAAATTTACAACTGGAATGACTGGCTCAGTTATCGTGCCAGTCATTCCAGTGGTAAATTTTTTTAAACTAGTCATGTGTCCATGTTGTGTCCATTGAAAATGCAAATGGAAATAAATTATAATTATTACATGCACAGGCTGCCACTCTATTGTATATATCGTCAGTATCTTAGTTACTATGCTGCAACCACCGCTTGACTTTCCAGCAACCTCGTTTTAAAAAATGAATATATTTCTCATTGTATTTTGAACATTTGTTTCTCTGGGAAATGTCAAGCAAGAGTCAAGGAATTTTGCTTTGATAAAGTGCTGGGAACCGTGAATGCTCACTTCAATGATAGCCATTGATATCATGTAGGCTCGGATGATGTAATAACTGTCCTGTTGAATGTTTAAAGACTAAATTGCCTGGAAGCCATGGGCAGCAGTTAAATGAATGACAATAATATTTAACATCTCACCTGTATGCTTGCTTTACCTCCATACTTACAAAGTTGTGTGATTCTATGCGATTAATTTTGATCATCAGTGTAGAGATTAAGGCAAACAGTCAATGGGTTTTTTTCTGATTTGTTGAAGATATCAAATTTAATGGTAATGAGAAACATAGGTAGATTAACCCTTTAATGATCAGGCCAGCCAAAACTGGCCTTTGCGGTGTTCTTGAGAAATATCCATTTGCACACCCAGAGAAGAGTGTGTTGAAATTCTACCACTTGTATGACTGGCTCTGTAACTGAGCCAGTTACTTCAGTAGTCAAATTGTCAAAAATAGTTTTCTCATGGCTTGCAAGTGGACTATGATCACATCAATGGAGGAATCCAGTTCTAGCTATGTCGCACCCATCTCTAGCTAAGCTACACCCACACTTTGACCCTGCACTCTTTGAATCTCAATTTCCAGAAAGCCATACAGGTAAGCTGTTGAATATTTTGAAACTAATTTGACTGACTGGTGCCAATGACACCAACAGCACCCAGTCAAATTAGTTTCAAAATATTCAACAGAATGTTTATTAAGAAGTAGACATACAATTCGTACAACTTGACGTACTATTAAGCGTTTAAGACTAAATCGAGTCATTCATGCAGTGATTCCAGGGCAAGTATTTCAGTATCCTGGCAAGTATTTCAGAGATTTTTTTCAGAGGCCTCTGATCTCTGTTCATGGCGTAACAGATTATGACGTCGACCTATATATGAGGTAGTTGGTTATGACATCATGTGATTGACTGAGAAACTTGGTTCCTTCATGTGTCCATTGTCAATCTATTATCCATGTCTTACTCAGGATTACATTTCAGCCCAATTTGCATGTATCTGCTAGAGTCTCTCTGAAGGCTTCAGTTCATTAAGATTTGTCATAAACTTTGTTTCTCTGATAAATTAGAAAGTGTGAACACGGATTCGAATTACGTTATGACACAATATGCGCATAATCATTATCCTACTTTTAAAGATCATTTGTTTATCATATATCATGTGACAAGAGATTCTGTCATGTGACCAAGCAACGTCTATCATTTAATATGAGATGTTCATGTGATCGTTTGGCATCTATCATGTTGTTGGTATACGGTAGCCCTCGTCTCGGTTCATGGTTGGTTGATGCTTGTAGATTTCTATGGCCTCTTTAACTTTACGTTTAAATAAGTTGGTCTCGATGTTGATGACCGAGGCACTGCTGGCGGGGGTGACGTGGGCAGTTGATTCTGTGTGTTCTGCCACAGCTGAGTTGGAATTGATTTTAAGATGTTCTTTGACTCGGGTGCTGAGAGGCCTTTTGGTTTCGCCTATATATGTACCCTCACATTGGTCACATTCGATCTTGTAGACGACTCCAGAGCGTTCATCTGTGGTCAGTTTATCTTTGGGTCTTACTAATTGTGATCTTAAGGTGTTGATGGGCGTGTGGTAAGTTTTGATGTGGTGTTGTCTGAAGAGTCCGCCAAGGTGTTCTGATAGGCCATGGATATATGGAAGTCCGACTAGTGGAAGTTTTTCGACAACTGATTGTTTATTACGAGGTAATGGAGGCGGTTTTCTCATCCACGAAGTGTAACCGTTGGCTAGGAGAGACTGTTGGATGTGATGATGTTCTTCTTTTTTGTCTGATGTTTCTGTGATGAGGGAGTCTGCACAGTGAAATAGAGTTCTGATGACTGACCTTTTGTGTTCCAAATGGTGATTAGAGTGAAAATTTAGATATTGATGACGAAGAAATCTCAGGTTTTTTGCATAACTTGGTCTTAAAGAATCTCCAGTGTGGTCAAACATATTGGGGTCTTTAATAGTTTTATTTCTAATTTCACTGCCATAGCTAAAACTGTAAATATTCTTATTGTTATATTCAATTAATATATACCTTTAATTAAAAATAATAATTGAATACTTATATACATTTGTTGATCATGTGCACCTGTACCACTTAATTTCTCAAAAATTAATTTAAGTTAATTTTATATTTTTATATTAACTTATTTTGAAATTTATCCTTCATGATATTTTTGTTTTAAAAAAATTGTGAATTATTGTGTCAATAAATGCATGAATTTCTCCATTTAGCGACAAATATACAAGTAAGTGTTTGAATATTTTTTGGTGGGAAGGTGTTGATGCTTTTCTTTAGCTTCTTCCTGTCAAATCAATTTTAAAATATTCGATATCTTAAGCATTGTAGAAAATGTGTTGTATCTGATCATAATATTTGAGGATCATGCAATGTGACTATGTGACAGTAACAATTTTGAGCGTTTAATGACCAAAACCAGCCTCTGCAGTGATCTTGAGGAATGTCCATTTACAGGTCAAGAGAAGACAAATTTTGAATTTTCATTCCAGTGGTAAATTTTCAAAATGTCTTCTTGACATGTAAATGTGCACTCATTAAACAAGTATTTAAATTTTACCATTAAACAGTTACCGTATTACTTTAGAATAATTTCATGATTCTCTTTTGAGTGTATTGAACGATTCATGGTGTAATTCAGAGGTCGGTGTGTGCAACTGAATGAATAATCTTGTAGTATTTATAATATTATACTTGACAGCTAGTCAGTAATCATTCAACGAAGAATGCTCAAATAAATGATTTAACCCTTGAATTTGTTCCAAAAAAAATCAATTTTCTCATAGAAAATGTCCATTTTCAGACCAAGAGAAGAGTATGTTTGTAAATTTATCACTGGAATGACTGGCTTGGTTATCGAGTCAGTCATTCCATTGGTCAATTTTCAAAAATAGCCATCTCTTGGTCTGCAAATGGACATTACCACTGCAGAAGCCGTTTTTGGCAGATATGAGTGTTAAAGTGGTAAAGTAGCACGCATGTTCAAGTATTTATTTTGTGCCCTGGTTCCAACAATGGGTTATAATCAATAGAGGGATCTGATCTGTCACTCAAGTATCTGACATCATAAGCAAATATGTCACAATCAAAATAATGTAGCTCGGTTATGAAAATAGAAGTCTCATGAAAGTTTGATGTCAGATGAATTTACAATCTAATAAGCATTTTGTTGACTATTTTGAAACTAATTTGACCGGGAGCTGTTGCTGTGGCTATGGCAGCAACAGCCCGCAGTCAAATTAGTTTCAAAACAGCTTATGTGTATAGTTACCTTGAAATTTAAATTCGGGTAATATATTCAGGTTTCAGTTTCAAATCGACTCCGACAAAGTTAGCAGATCATTAAAACTAGAAATGGGCGGGGCATAGCTAGAAATGTATCCGTCGTATACTTAGTGGTTTAAATTACAGTAACAGTTACGGTGACCACCTTATGTCGCACAAATAATAACTAGTCACTATAGACAGGTGGTGTCTGTCAGTCCGTCTGTGTCTGTATGCAGAGCTGTATTTCAAAAACTACTTATATAAGGCTTGGCACAAATCTTTAGACAATGAAGAGACTTGTAATGCAAGAGGATTCCAGACTTGCTGTGATCTGGATAGAAGAACATGTATCTGGATTGGATCAAATTCTACATCTGGATATCTCTGAAACTACTGGTCTGATTTGACTAGAATTCTAGCACAAGAAAAAATGTGTAGGATTCCATAACGTTGGGTGTGATCCGAAAAAAATCCAGAAAATCTGATAACATTTTACAATTGGACAAAAACTGAAGGGTAAAGATTTGCAATCTGATTGCAGTTGTTAACCCTTGAAAATTCTTGATCAAACATAGGCAAAGTGATGCTTATACTGCTGTGTGACATGTCAAGAGAAACAGTTCAATGACGACTGGTCAGTATTTGATGGGCCGATTTCAAACAAACTTGTTTGATTTGATTGGTTAATTTTTCTTCCGACTGTTTTCCAGGAAATCATGTAACAGACCTCTACTCATTAACTGCTTGACCAATTTTAATCAAAGTTACCACCCTATTGTGGTAGGCTTCAGAAAACTTATACAGACAGTTGGTTGGTCAATTGTTCTGGTGTCTATTTCTGAAAGCGTCCTGGAGATAGTTTAATAGGTTAGAAACTGGCAGGCAAAATTTCTTTTTAAAGCAAATTTCTGTGTTTCTTGCCAGACATTTATTTCCAGCATACATCGGCTTTACATGTAGGAACTGTTCTTTCAACTTTAACTGCTAATGTTCCAGATAAGTGATACAGACCAATCAGTCCTCTTGTGTTAATAGACTAAATAAATTCTCAACATGCGTATTTATGCAGGCTCTGAAAATTCCGAGCTTTTAGCTGACAGCCCGAATGCCCAAGTGAGCTAATGGCATGGAAACTGTCTGTCATCTGTCAACTTTGCTTTAAAGCCCTACTCTTCATTAACATCTTTGTGGATCTTAGACAGGTTTGATCCTAGGGAGGCTTTGGAAAACATTAAAAAATTTGATTGATACATTTTCAGGCAGCCATCTTGAATTTTCCGCAGATCCTACTTAACCAATAGTGAAATTTTAAGGAAAGTTGGGTGGAAGGATTGTATAGTGGTTCGCTTCAAGACATCGACAATATTACATTTCTGAAAATGTCCACATAAAGAATGAAAATACTCCTCACTACCGCATATTGGTTACATCTAGCAATCAGATGGCAGCGGTCCTCTGGTTCTTGACTGCATATGGTACACATCGGATCAACCCGGTATTGATTGAACCTTGCACGATTTGCCTGTGGCGTATACGTGCCAGTGAGGAACTTCTTTCTTCACCTCCATGGGAGTTGTGCAGACATTTGTCCAGACGTGAGATTGCAGGCCCATCTGTATCGCTTAGCGACGCCTTTTCCTTTGATCTCCCCTCTGCATTTCTCTTTCCTTGTCTTCCTCACCAGAGTCTTCCATCTTCGCGTGGGTATCGGGTCTACCAGAAGTAACCATGCTGACAGGAGGCTGTACTTATGAAGTTTTCGCTTCACCATGGAGAACCAGCTTCTGGCTCCTATTCCCTTGGGTGCTACTTGATGCCTTGCAAGCTGGTGTTCTTTAGAATTTGGGCTCCTTGATATGCTGCCATACAGGGAGAGGATGTTGTGTTTATGAAAATGTCCAGAAAATCTCATGACTGCACATGAGCCTTTCAGTGCTTTGGGCGGATTTCAAACAAAGCTGGATGAACTCTAGTGTGGTGGGCTTCAGAAAATGTATACAGAACTAAAGTATTACTTATTCTGGTGACCATGTTGAATTTTCTACTTGTCCAGGAAATTGGTTAAGACTACTACTCATTAATGGTTCAACTAATTTCAACTAAACATCGCTGGATGTTTTCAGATACGTATACAGACATTTGATTGATATAAAAAATTTTGGTGGCTATCGTGGATTTCTGAAAATAGCCATGAAATTTTAAGACTACCCATTTAATAACCGTTTGCCATTTCAGCTAGATGACTCCTTTACGACGGTCTCCTCACCAAGTACCAACTTATTTGGGAAACCAGCTTATTTGGGAGACTAACATCAAGGTTTTCGAGCTGACAACCGCATTCAGATCCAACTATGTCTAACCTTGAAAGAAACTATTCGACATCCTCACTCATTGTGATCTCTCCAGGACTTTACAATTGCAACATGGAATGTACATGGACTGACCTCTACATCTAGGTGAAAAACAGGATTAAACTGGGCACCATAACATTAGCGTTGCCTACATCCAAAAAAGTATCCACTCATTCAGAGCAACAACTTCAAAATGGTCACGAGCTGAGCTTCGTGCAGCAGAATAAGCTCACACCGCTCTCTGGTCTTTGTAAACGAACCAATGCTCTTGGGTCACATCGTAAGTTTCAGATAGGTCCACGATTCGCATTCATTGATCTGGACATACCACTGCGAAATAGGCCCACCACCAAGTGTCGCATTGTTAATTCATATGGCTCAGCTGCCAAAAAGCCAAGGAAGACCCTTTCCTGGTCGGGTCTTTCTATGATGAACTGAGTTCTACCATCCCCATTCCAGACAGGTGGTGATTAATTCCAAGGTAGGCAAACTCGACAAGGATGCATGACTCGTCATAAGCATGGGGTCATAAATTATGTGCAAACCTAAGGGCAATAGAGATGCTCTGGCCTCATTCATCAGTGCTCATTCCCTCTTTGCCATAAACACTGCCTTCAAACACCCATGCCATTGTAGAATAACATGGACAGGACACATAACAGTAGCAGAAACAGGCTCCAGAACAGCTGTCTTTAACCAAATTGATTATTTGATGTGTAAAATCCATGCACCGCCAGTAATTCAGGACTCCCGTTTATATGACCTGAAGGCACAACCCTCAACTCTGACTACAAGCCAGTGGTTACCCACCTTCAAATGAAGGACACTTACCAGCTGCATAAGCACCATGCCAACCAACATGGCAAAGTAAACTTTTATCTCGAGAGGATCATCACTGACACCACCCATACAGGAGGACCCACGAGGAACAAATAGCAACCGTTGACATAAACTCAGTTCCAACTGGGTCTTTATGCAGAGTACATAAGTGCATTGAAATCTCGGCGACCAATGTAATAGGAATTGTCAAAAAAAAGCAACAGCTTGGCGCTACACTGCAGCCCCACTCGTAAAGCTGTCCAAACAACAGAAGGCACTATGACTCCTATCTATCAAAGTGGTCAGAGCAAAGACCACATGCTGCTGCGCTGAGAATGCAATGCCATACATTACCAAATCATCTGTGAATGACTGAAAGAACTCGCAAGCAGGCACGTAAACAGATGACAGCGCAGGCATAGATGATTGTCATAAAATGTTTAGGGCAGCCCAGGATCTGAGAGTTGCTGGTCCACCACTCGCTTTCCATGCATAACAAAGAAGGCAATTCATTGGGACGGACCAGGGAAATGCAGATCAGAGAATGGTTTAATAACCGGTTCACATATCCAGATGATGAGCCATTAGACACATTTGTAGGTGACCCTAGGCCACTACAAACACCAATTGAAACAACTGATGTTGAGAAGATACTTGAGAAATGGACATGTGGACGTTCATCTGGGCCCGACAGCATCGGCAATGAACTCTTAAGTATGCAAATGATATCGCCAAATCAATCACGCACATAATAAACTGCCTTCAGGAAAGACCTCCATCAACGCTGTTGGACACGGTTCACTTACCATGTTTCCCAAACCCAAGAAGCCGCCTGGAAGACTAGCAAACTACAGCCTATCGTGCTCATCAATAACATTCAGATCTTATCCAATCTGACACTGTGACACATCCGAGAAAAGATTGACAATTTAACTGGAGCCTACCAAAGTGTTTTTAGACAGATTTAATTACACAGACTATGGGCACAGCGAATGCTTGCTTTGTCAGTTTGTTGGTATCACAGCTCCCACCAGTAAGTTCTTGCCATACTAAACGTATCTTGGTTATTAGTCCCCTATGGGTAAAACCGGGGTATTGTAGAGTTGCTGTCTGTCAGTTTGTCGCAGTTGGTTTACCGCACTTTTTTCGCAGTCTTAAGATATTATACTGAGAACGGCTACATTGCTTTGTTATGAGAAGTTACAGACCAAGTTGGAGTTTCAGCTGCTTTTGACAATTTTTAATGAAATTTTTGACTCAATCGCTAAAGATTTATATCACCAGGTAGGGGACATGTATTGCAAAGCAATACTTACAGGATGCTTGTTCATTAGGCTTTTGTTAAGGGACTGTTGGTCGTAATGCTTCATAGCGCACAGGGAATTGATAGCTACACCGGTTATGCCTCCAAATGATGTATTAACTTGGAAGATCATCATCTAGAAGTGAATAAGAACTTCATGCGATTAGAAGCAAACATTAGTGGGCTGGACTATCCATCGACTCTGTGATTTAACAGATGATCATAAGCTCGTAAGCATTTGTTCCATCACAAGGTCTTATGGATAGGCCATCCCAATAGTGCTCACTTCTAATGGCATGATGTCCATTCCTGAGCCCATATATACATAGGGTATAGATCCTACGGGAACTCTTAAAGACTGAGCATACTGGAAACGGGGGAGCTACGCCTTTCATATCTCTAATCGACGAATCAACTTGAAGAGCATCATTCAGAAGTGCATAGGAGTTTCAGGAATAGACTTAGCAGTGAATGTTTTTGGGCTGGTCTATCAACCGTGTGATAGAACATGCTCACAAGGAGCCGAGTCTCGTGAGAGTTTATTTTATCACAAGGTCTCATGCATAGGCCAGACTAATAATCTTCACTTCTAATGAAAGATAGATAGTGCATTATAAATATTATGCTGAACTCACTCCACGCGATTGCATACTCTGGTCGCTATGCATCTGGTGTCCTGTTCATTTGATGTGGAAACCATTCATGAAATGCGTATGCACCTCTGGATGAAGTGCTTCAAGTGGATTTATGATTTTCAGGCATGCGAGTTGTAGTTCCCAATTTCCTGTGTTCACCTTCCGTAGGATTTATTCCATATCTCTATATGGTGAGAAACTGTTTCCTTCATTGTCGCTCTATTCATTCAGTCGTTTTGGAGATTCGTGTGAGAGTTTCTGATGAGAACACTTCATTAGCATCACCTGGATCTGCCATTTTGCAATCGAATAGTAGGTAAGTAGGATCCTATTCCTCGTGGATGGTATTCTCCTTCACACGTGTATGCATTCTGCTCAATTCCTCCGAAGGATTATCCACTCCCGCCAGTGTGTTTCTATATGGGATGGGTTGACAGGAAGATTGAATGTATTCCTTTTGTTTCTATGGCAGCACCATATCTCATTCAAATTAGTTTCAAAATATTCAATACAGTCGTTGTGGTAATGATTTGATTGCATAGCATATCAGACACCCCTAAGGATGATATTATGGACCTGGATTTTATAGTTATCGCGTGTTGGGGGTCATGTGTTTGTGACACTGGGCAATGAAGGTATCCCATATGCTACTCATGTTGTGATGGCATCGTAAAAAATATGCACTTGTTAGCTCATGTTGCAATTAAATGTTTTTCCAACATAAACATGGCAAATGTTTGACAGTAACTGTCTGAATTGTATCTCTGTTGTTGAACTTAGATTTAGTAAACATGTTGGATATTTTGCTAGAGATGGATCATCCTATTTGCAAGTGACTTGGTCAAACTAATTTCCAGATCCAGCATGCAGATGGAATGCAAACTTACTGGCTGAGTAAAGTTTACCGGTGCTAGGTGTAATACAAAACAGAAAACATTACAAAACTGTTAAATCATCAATATTAGCCATATGGTATGTTAGGTCCTTATTTGCCAAGTTGTCTTTCTGTCTCGTCTTTACCATATGTTTATAAACAATCTAAGATATTACTATGTAGACCATCATATCTTAGTATGGAAAGATTGTTTCTTGGTCTACACATGAACCTTTCTCCAGATCGCTGCAGACGACAGTTTTGCCCAGCCTATAGATAACAATGTTCTTTAACATGGCTGCTGAATTATACAGTTTTAATTCTCAACGTCTGATGAATTGAAGAATTTTGAAGCATGTTTTCTGATACAGTGCACATGAATTTGCAAAATGATTGATATTACTTTAGATTGTCATTCATAAACTTAATCATTCTTTCAAAAGCAACCTTTGTAGATTCAGCACTATACGCCTCCGGACGGTTGTGATTGGTGAAAGCGTGACCCGCGTCATATTCATGAAGCTCAAAGTTTACACCACCTGCTTCAAGTTTCTTCCGAAGAGCGTCATAATCTTCCTTGGATGTAAATCCCTTCATATCGTCATTCTTCCCAAAATGACACTGGATGGGGATCTTTATTGAAGCAGGATCAGCCAGTTCTGAACTAGGGATGCCATAAAATGGAACAGCGGCAGTTATTTCTGGAACGAGAGCGGCAGCTGCCATAGCAAGCGCACCTCCCATACAGAAACCTGTTACTCCAACACATCTACATCCGATACTTTGCAGGTACTTGGCTGCACCCTGGATATCTTTCACGGCACCCTGCCAGTCCAGGTCCTCCATGTAGTGACCCGCTGTTTCACGGTCTATCGCCACCTTTCCTCGATAAAGATCAGGAACAAGTGTGACGAATTTACCGAGGTTACCTAATTCTTTAGCTTCGTCTTGTATTTGGTCATTCATCCCCCACCATTCTTGAAGAACAATCAATCCACGTGTTGTAGCCTTGACATCACCTTGTAGAGAACCAGGACATGCGCCTGTCGCATTTTCGGAGTCGAACTTCACAAGTTGTCTGCTCATTTTGAGATGCTGCTATCTGTAAACAGAAATGCAGGACTATAGATGTTATATGTTTACCCATATTACTATATTTTTTTCCCCAAACATTTGCCACCACCCATTATCTACGGCCTTGATCCTAACCTCAGTTTATATGCATACACTTAAATACATGTGTGTTGTCACAGTGTCCGTCCATTTTTACTTCACCGGGTTGAGCTCATGCGGTGACAACTTGTCTGGCGTCTACCTATCAATAACCGTGGGACCACATTTGGCAGCTGTGGCATAATAAATCCAAGCTACGAATATAAAGTAGCCACGCCCCAAAACAAGAGCTTCAAAGTCGAAACCTAGATGGAGAACATAAATGTGTGCAGAGCCAGATTAATTATACACCCGTCTTGGGAAAAAAACGGTCGTATTATGTGATGGCGTGTGGTTTCTGTCCGTCTGTTAGCGAATCCGTATAAGGACCGTATCTAAAAAAAATTATTAACCTGATTTGAAATTTTGGCCGCAGTGCACATATTTGGTGGAGACGATGTGTCATGATTTCGCTCCGTCGAAATCTGTCGATATTTGGCAGACCTAAACACCCCTCCCACCCCACCCCTGAATAAAATGCGTCAACGTCTTTGTGTCTGGGTTGTATCTAAAAAAAAAAACACTTAACCTACAGTGCACATGTTAGGGGGGAAAAGAAGTGTCATGATTTCGTTTCGTCGAGATTCTTCTATATTTGCCAGAGTTATACACCCCCAACCTCCCCACCCACCTCCTGAAATGCGTAAAAATTTTCAAGTTTCGAGTCGGTGGGACGTATCTCAAAAACTTATTAACCTATATTTGCAACGTACATTTGACATTTTTTCTTCAGTGCACATATTATGGGGAGACGGAAGTGTTATGATTTCGTTTCGTCGAGATCCGTCCATATTTGTGAGCGTTATCTCCCCTGAATGCGTTAAAAGTTTAGTGGCGTGCCATATCAAAATGTTTTTAATCTACATTTGAATATTTTTCAGTGGATATAATTAGATAAGATACGACGTGTCATGATTTTGTTTCAGCGACATCCATATGTATTTGCGAGACCTGTACACATTTACCAGAAATATCCGTGAAAAGATTTCAATTCATCAAAGACGGACGTATTAACCCCGCTACGCGGCGCTCTTTTTCAAAATGTATTTAATCTTGGGGCCCCGAACCGTTAGCCCTTACCTTAACCCCGCCTCTGAATTTGTGACAATGGATTAATCATACAGTACATCTCATAAATAAGTTAACACGATGTAAACAAAGGTTCCCGCCTCTGAGAAAATTGGGAATGTTTTTGTTTTTATATATGGATTTGCACAAAACTTGGCGGATGGGTGGGTGACAATTACCGCGCACGCACTCGCCAGTGTGTGTGTGTGTGTGTGTGTGTTGAAATTGATTTGACAGGCCACAAAACAAAACGTGATGCTTCAACACGTCGAACGATTTTTGGTAAATTTATCAATGAGATCTATCTCTATAACCCACGTGATCAGGTACAATACAGCTTGGATGGTTTCCAAATCAAAACCACCGTAACTAGTTCTTCCAAGCCAATTAATGTCAAAATATTCAACAGACCATTTCTTACATCGTCTTAAAAATTGTACTAGTTAAGATGTTTCTGGGCTTCTTTGTTTTCGAAGTATATGTTAACTTATTTATGAGCTAATCTATATGTAGTAGAGCGGAAGTTTAAATTTAACCCTAGCCACTCTGCTGTCAAAATTATTAATTTAAAAGATTAACTGCTGTTCATTTTTCACCAAATTTGGTCGAAGCTGTTGCTGTCATAGAGAGCAACATCGTCCACCAAAATTTATTTTAGATATGCACCAGTTACTTTACTATTGCCACAGGAAAAGATAGAATATTGTCATCAGTGTGGTATGGGTTAATCTGAATTGTAACAGATGTAGGCTTCCCATCAAGGCCTAACTGACTAAATACCGGGAGCACACGCCCTCCGTCATTTTATTTGCAAACACGGAGTTCAGTATGTACACAATATACCATGGACTTCTCGTCGGATATGTGACACGCACACAGATCGTGATTAACCGTCATCTTCCGGCCAATTAGTCCGGTCAACGTACGCGTTGATAAATATCAGCCGTACATTGTCTAAGGACACCAAAGCGCGTCTATTACATAAAACACGCCATGCGCGTTGAAGATGGGGTGGAGTAGGCATTATATTGTGCTGAATTATAGATCCTTCCATTGATAGGAGAACCGCCCATGTTGCCAGCTAATCAGCTACGTCACTCGGTGAAGTCCGATCTGGGTACCGGCGGACCACACGCTTTTCATATTAGTGAATTTACAGACGCGGTATATGCAACATGGACCCACACCGATGGCTGATCTGACAACTGACGTACAATTATGAAATTATTCACGACAGAATATTCAACCTATTTTACATTATTTACACTATCTAGAGCGTATTTACAACCGACTGCCTATTTAACGGTTGCCACTGCCGGTGAGTGAGGGTTTTTTACGTCAATCATCGCACAGACACAGAGCTGACTTTACTACCCCTCCAAAGGACGGGATCTTCGCATGGTTTTACAGCTATCCACATGCCTGAGTGCAGGATAGAGCCTGTAACATTTGGAGTCGAATCTCGCGGAGGAAGTGAACGGTCTAGACCACTCCGATACGCAGCATTGAAATTTTCAAATTAACAATACGTTTGCTTATACAAGCTGGCAATGAAATCTGCATTAGCCAGTGACACGTGTAAGCAACAGGTGCTTTGTGAAAATTTAAAATGGATGGTTTAAGCGTGAGGCTCAGCATCAACCCCCACCCCCAACACACGCGCGCGCACACGTGTATATATATATATATATATATATATATATTTATATTATATACAGACGCAGGCATGCATGCACGCTTGCGCACGAACGCGCGTATTGAGATTGATTACGGCTGTTCATCTGCAAACCTCCTATTGCTCTAGGACTAGGAAAGCGGTCATGAAAATTTCAATTTTGCCATAGAAAATGCCCATTTGCAGACCAAGACTATTTTTGAAAATTTACCACTGGCATTCCAATAGTAAAATTTCAAAAATAGTCTTGTCTTGCTCTGCAAATGGACAATTCTCAAGAACGCTGCTGAACTCGTTTTAGCTGATATGATATTTGTTATATGTTATAATCTTACCTTATTTGCTAATTTAAATTATTTCTCCTCAGTAATAAAAGTTGGCAACGTGCAATAATCCTGCTATCCCGGCTGCGTATACTCGAGTTTACTACGTAAAGGCTAAGATAAACGCGGAGTTATGTTAAAAGCAGAGCTACACTCGACCGTTTGAGTGGCAGAATAATTACGCGTCGATTTAAACTAACTCGATATGGGTCTTCGCCACGTGTTTAAATAAAGCAGCAGTGTTTACCTCTTAAAATTAAATTTCAGATGCACGTGAGAACGTTGGTTTTTGTTGGCCAAAAACTTAACGAGAGGATAGAAGTCAGACGTTTTGTCTTGCTTTAAAAGCTATAAATATTTGTTGAGGTACCTTAATCAAACAAAATTTTTCTGGGGTGTGGAAGCAAACCGTCTGTATCTTCTGAAAGGCTGTTGTTATCTAGTAGCACGTTAGTTAAGAAGTTGAAGAAGAATTAAATCAGAAATCCATAGCCTTCTGGTTAATCTCCATGTACCTACCACTCATAGAAAAGAATTTCAACAGTGGCAATGCGCCATTTTCAAACATGTCTTTTTGCATGTCACATGAGTATAAAGGCTTATAAAGACATTGAGTTCTGAGTTCAAAATAATTAACCAGATATGTGTTGAGATTTTAGGCAAACACAATCACGTGACAAAAAGATGTTAGAGATCTGAAGGCGACGGTGTGATGTCGAATTGTAGATGGCGGATATGGATAGACGGAATGAACTTGGTGTACAAATAAATAAGTCGGTAAATAAGAGTATGTGAACTTTAACGCTTACCACACTGATGTCCAAATTTTCAAATTAAATTAAAAGATAAACTGGTGTTAATATTTCAACAAATTTGGTGGAAGATGTTGCTGTCGTAGACAGCAACATCGTCTACCAAAACTGTTGAAAAATGTACACCAGTTTCTTTGCTATTGACATGGTAAAAGATAGACTATTGACATGAGAATCGTAAGGGTTAATCCTTTAATAGCCACGCTGACCACATACAGCTTTTGCATGCTGCAGTGGCCCTGGAAAACTATCCACGAGGCAACAGCTTTGGTGGAGGTAGAAATAAACCATGTGCGGAGGGCAAAGAATATGGATATCCTTGCAGCCCCCCCCCCCCACCCCCATCCACAAACTCCCCGCCTCGAATGCAAAAACAACGGGGATCCGAGTGTCCAAGTATTTTAATAAAGGCGTTAAAGAATGGGCAAGAAACTGCATAGCTCAATTTGCCACTAAAGGAATATTACAGCAACATCATATAGCTGCAATCGGTTCTTCTTCACTCATACCCACTATGTCCGATGTCTTGTCCTCAGCCCAAATCTTTAGCTTTCCCATGTCCATTCTTGATCTAAGTGTAACGAGCCCTGCTTTCCTGAGGTAACACGCAGCATGCTTAACACATTTATGCAATGACGTACTCCCGTGGCCTTTTATTTGCTGGCTCCTGGCTTTTATGGACACCGCGAGGTGTTACACATCTTGTATAGTGCATCGTTGGAAATTATGCTACCTGACCATCGGTGTCCAGTGCTGATGTGGATGTACTTGCTGCGGTAGGCATCACGTTTATCTAGAGCTCCTTTTGGAGCTGCCCAGCAGTTAGTTATACATCGACAAGGATACGCAGGTGGCACTGTATAAATGTCTTTGTCAAGGGAATCTTTGATCTACGAATCCATAGCTTCCAGATGGACTGAGTTGGCTTGGAGCTATATGGAGTAGTTCGTCTAGTTTCTTTTCCTCATCTATGAAGTCATATCATCGGTATATTTCATATCTAGTGGCATGCCCAGTGAAGACACCGGGGACACGTGAGTGCATGTGTTGGTGGGGGGGGGGGGGGGGGGGGGGGGCGTTTGGTCTCGTGGAATTTCCTCGCAGATTTCAATGCAGACGCAAGGTAGCAGGTAAAAAGTGAAAGCTCAAACTCTGCAGACTTCACTATCTTGACTCGGTAAACAAATTCATTCAGTTCTGGTCGACCTATAAATAACATTTACTGTGTCAACTTGTGTTCGTTGACCACGTCTTTGCCCATATGGTTATTAGACCACGTGGCAAGAATGTCCAAATGAGTTTATGTCACGAGGACCACCCCGGCTCCGTCCAACTTGCTTTAAATCCTGTCTCCTCTTAAACCGCTTGGCAGATCTTAACCAGCTTTGACAGGAAGAGTTGTTTCGTGGTAGGATCCAGAATATTGATTGGACGATTTTCAGGGGCCATCTTGAACTTTTCTGAAATTTTTTGGAAATCCCTTAAAACGGTATGAATCCTTAATAGATGTCCCAATTTCACTAAAACTTGGAGGAGACGATCCTATGGTACACTGTGCTTTAAAACGTCTAACGAGAATTTTGATCGATTTAATTGCTTCGGAGCACATTTCAGATTGTCAGAAAATTTTCTTGAAATGATTTAAAACAAATCTCGTCATACATAAAGTCGAAACTGCCTGGCAGAACTGAAGAATCTTTGAATTTTGATTGGTCAATTTTTCACGTGGCCATCTCGGATTTTCGGAAATCTTTTAAAATCTATTTCCTTTAACCACTTTGCACATGTAATCCAAATTTTGTTGGAAGGCTCCTATGATGACAGGGTACAGATAGAATTCTGATGGCATCATCTTGGATTATAACATACATTTCTGGAAATTGTTTTAAAACTTATCTCATAAACCACTAGGCAGATTTTAGTCAAATTTGGCTAGATAGATTGTAGCTTGGCAGACTTCAGAACATCTATTTAAATATGATTGATCAATTTTTCCTGTGTTCATCTTGGATATTCAGAAAAATTTACAGAAATCATTTAAAACACTACTCTTTAATAAATGACACAATTTCAACGAAACTTAGATGGAATGATCCTTACGTGGTATGTTTGGCAACGTTCTCCAGCTATCAAGCATATCGTTATGCCATCAGTTCTTACAGCTGCGAAGGTGTCACATTATTTGGGTACAAGAGCTATTCCATGACACCAACATCCTTCATGTCCAAGTGTCTGAGCCTCCAGGAGCAGCTGCTCAGAATTCTGTACAAGAAACCCGAGACTTCATTGTATGGCAGTGAACCTTCTCATTGCCTCAGATACTAGGCGTCCTCTTATTTTGACCCTTCGTAAGGGAAAGGTCGAGGCCAGGGAATTACTATTAGTTGGGAAATGGTTGAGTGTATTCACCATCCACACACACGGGCAGCACTACATACTGGATAGTCTACAGTCCGGGGCAACAGACTACTTCCAAAAGATCGGAGCTGTGGCAGCCCAAGGGCCTGAAAGAGGGTCAGACAACGGTATGTTGATGGTGACAGTACTAATATGCAGGAGGGCCTCTTCGAAATGATGCTCCCGCTTTCACCTGTGATTGAAACTCACCCATTCAGTACCAATGCCATTCTTCTTACTGAACTTCTATTTAAAAATCAATTTTTACCATGATTTATGTGTATCCGCCTTGCTTGTTATCTGCTCAGGATCCTCTGCAATGAACAAGGGCTCAGTTGCTTCCTTTGTGACAGCTGCATATTCCACTTCACCAATGGAACTTTCCAATTTTAGCTATGCATCACCCATCTCTAGCTAATCTCCACCCACACCTCACTGGTGTTGGGATCGATCGATCCCTGAACTCCATGACTATCAATTTAAAGAAAACTAGAGGTAAGCTGTTGAATATTTTGAAACTAAACTGACTGGGTGCTGTTGCTGCCTATCAGCATGCTTATTAAATGGTAACAGCTGCCTATCAGCATGCTTATTAAATGGTAAAGACATACAATTCTAACAATGTATCGGACTACTAAGCATTAGACAAACTAAATCGAGTCATACATGACGTTATCCTACACATCACATAGATGATTATGAGGTCAAATGGACGGATAAACTGGAAAGATCCATTGTATGACCCTCCTTTCTGTCAGCTATATGCACCTGTCCATACTTTCAGCTTGGACTGGCGCAAGAGGAGATGTGTGTCAGTCAGCCCATTAGCAACTCCATCAATTCTTGCAGGTCATCGCTATCAGCTGCCTCGGCGGAAGATTCGGACACCAGACAGACATATGTAGTATTCATGTAGTTGCTTTCCCACCTGGGCATGCAGCAAGATGTTTTTCTTATGTCCTGATGTGGTGGCGGTAGGCATCACGTTTATCTAGAGCTCCTTTTGGAGCTGCCCAGCAGTTAGTTATACATCGACAAGGATACGCAGGTGGCACTGTATAAATGTCTTTGTCAAGGGAATCTTTGATCTATGAATCCATAGCTTCCAGGACTGGAGTTGGCTTGGAGCTATATGGAGTAGTTCGTCTAGTTTCTTTTCCTCATCTCTGAAGTCATATCATCGGTATATTTCATATCTAGTGGCATGCCCAGTGAAGACACCGGGGACACGTGTGTGCGTGAGTGCATGTGTTGGTGGGGGGGGGGGGGGGGGGGCGTTTGGTCTCGTGGAATTTCCTCGCAGATTTCAATGCAGACGCAAGGTAGCAGGTAAAAAGTGAAAGCTCAAACTCTGCAGACTTCACTATCTTGACTCGGTAAACAAATTCATTCAGTTCTGGTCGACCTATAAATAACATTTACTGTGTCAACTTGTGTTCGTTGACCACGTCTTTGCCCATATGGTTATTAGACCACGTGGCAAGAATGTCCAAATGAGTTTATGTCACGAGGACCACCCCGGCTCCGTCCAACTTGCTTTAAATCCTGTCTCCTCTTAAACCGCTTGGCAGATCTTAACCAGCTTTGACAGGAAGAGTTGTTTCGTGGTAGGATCCAGAATATTGATTGGACGATTTTCAGGGGCCATCTTGAACTTTTCTGAAATTTTTTGGAAATCCCTTAAAACGGTATGAATCCTTAATAGGTGTCCCAATTTCACTAAAACTTGGAGGAGACGATCCTATGGTACACCGTGCTTTAAAACATCTAACGAGAATTTTGATCGATTTAATTGCTTCGGAGCACATTTCAGATTGTCAGAAAATTTTCTTGAAATGATTTAAAACAAATCTCGTCATACATAAAGTCGAAACTGCCTGGCAGAACTGAAGAATCTTTGAATTTTGATTGGTCAATTTTTCACGTGGCCATCTCGGATTTTCGGAAATCTTTTAAAATCTATTTCCTTTAACCACTTTGCACATGTAATCCAAATTTTGTTGGAAGGCTCCTATGATGGCAGGGTACAGATAGAATTTTGATGGCATCATCTTGGATTATAACATACATTTCTGGAAATTGTTTTAAAACTTATCTCATAAACCACTAGGCAGATTTTAGTCAAATTTGGCTAGATAGATTGTAGCTTGGCAGACTTCAGAACATCTATTTAAATATGATTGATCAATTTTTCCTGTGTTCATCTTGGATATTCAGAAAAATTTACAGAAATCATTTAAAACACTACTCTTTAATAAATGACACAATTTCAACGAAACTTAGATGGAATGATCCTTACGTGGTATGTTTGGCAACGTTCTCCAGCTATCAAGCATATCGTTATGCCATCAGTTCTTACAGCTGCGAAGGTGTCACATTATTTGGGTACAAGAGCTATTCCATGACACCAACATCCTTCATGTCCAAGTGTCTGAGCCTCCAGGAGCAGCTGCTCGGAATTCTGTACAAGAAACCCGAGACTTCATTGTAGGGCAGTGAACCTTCTCATTGCCTCAGATACTAGGCGTCCTCTTATTTTGACCCTTCGTAAGGGAAAGGTCGAGGCCAGGGAATTACTATTAGTTGGGAAATGGTTGAGTGT
The DNA here is from genome assembly GCA_034401795.1 of Chaetoderma sp. LZ-2023a. NCBI lineage: Eukaryota > Metazoa > Mollusca > Caudofoveata > Chaetodermatida > Chaetodermatidae > Chaetoderma > Chaetoderma sp. LZ-2023a. The sequence continues at coordinate 80,290,231 of CM067375.1, forward strand.
ATTCACCATCCACACACACGGGCAGCACTACATACTGGATAGTCTACAGTCCGGGGCAACAGACTACTTCCAAAAGATCAGAGCTGTGGCAGCCCAAGGGCCTGAGAGAGGGTCAGACAACGGTATGTTGATGGTGACAGTACTAATATGCAGGAGGGCCTCTTCGAAATGATGCTCCCGCTTTCACCTGTGATTGAAACTCACCCATTCAGTACCAATGCCATTCTTCTTACTGAACTTCTATTTAAAAATCAATTTTTACCATGATTTATGTGTATCCGCCTTGCTTGTTATCTGCTCAGGATCCTCTGCAATGAACAAGGGCTCAGTTGCTTCCTTTGTGACAGCTGCATATTCCACTTCACCAATGGAACTTTCCAATTTTAGCTATGCATCACCCATCTCTAGCTAATCTCCACCCACACCTCACTGGTGTTGGGATCGATCGATCCCTGAACTCCATGACTATCAATTTAAAGAAAACTAGAGGTAAGCTGTTGAATATTTTGAAACTAAACTGACTGGGTGCTGTTGCTGCCTATCAGCATGCTTATTAAATGGTAACAGCTGCCTATCAGCATGCTTATTAAATGGTAAAGACATACAATTCTAACAATGTATCGGACTACTAAGCATTAGACAAACTAAATCGAGTCATACATGACGTTATCCTACACATCACATAGATGATTATGAGGTCAAATGGACGGATAAACTGGAAAGATCCATTGTATGACCCTCCTTTCTGTCAGCTATATGCACCTGTCCATACTTTCAGCTTGGACTGGCGCAAGAGGAGATGTGTGTCAGTCAGCCCATTAGCAACTCCATCAATTCTTGCAGGTCATCGCTATCAGCTGCCTCGGCGGAAGATTCGGACACCAGACAGACATATGTAGTATTCATGTAGTTGCTTTCCCACCTGGGCATGCAGCAAGATGTTTTTCTTATGTCCTGATGTGGTGGCGGTAGGCATCACGTTTATCTAGAGCTCCTTTTGGAGCTGCCCAGCAGTTAGTTATACATCGACAAGGATACGCAGGTGGCACTGTATAAATGTCTTTGTCAAGGGAATCTTTGATCTATGAATCCATAGCTTCCAGGACTGGAGTTGGCTTGGAGCTATATGGAGTAGTTCGTCTAGTTTCTTTTCCTCATCTCTGAAGTCATATCATCGGTATATTTCATATCTAGTGGCATGCCCAGTGAAGACACCGGGGACACGTGTGTGCGTGAGTGCATGTGTTGGTGGGGGGGGGGGGGGGGGGGGGGGGCGTTTGGTCTCGTGGAATTTCCTCGCAGATTTCAATGCAGACGCAAGGTAGCAGGTAAAAAGTGAAAGCTCAAACTCTGCAGACTTCACTATCTTGACTCGGTAAACAAATTCATTCAGTTCTGGTCGACCTATAAATAACATTTACTGTGTCAACTTGTGTTCGTTGACCACGTCTTTGCCCATATGGTTATTAGACCACGTGGCAAGAATGTCCAAATGAGTTTATGTCACGAGGACCACCCCGGCTCCGTCCAACTTGCTTTAAATCCTGTCTCCTCTTAAACCGCTTGGCAGATCTTAACCAGCTTTGACAGGAAGAGTTGTTTCGTGGTAGGATCCAGAATATTGATTGGACGATTTTCAGGGGCCATCTTGAACTTTTCTGAAATTTTTTGGAAATCCCTTAAAACGGTATGAATCCTTAATAGGTGTCCCAATTTCACTAAAACTTGGAGGAGACGATCCTATGGTACACCGTGCTTTAAAACATCTAACGAGAATTTTGATCGATTTAATTGCTTCGGAGCACATTTCAGATTGTCAGAAAATTTTCTTGAAATGATTTAAAACAAATCTCGTCATACATAAAGTCGAAACTGCCTGGCAGAACTGAAGAATCTTTGAATTTTGATTGGTCAATTTTTCACGTGGCCATCTCGGATTTTCGGAAATCTTTTAAAATCTATTTCCTTTAACCACTTTGCACATGTAATCCAAATTTTGTTGGAAGGCTCCTATGATGGCAGGGTACAGATAGAATTTTGATGGCATCATCTTGGATTATAACATACATTTCTGGAAATTGTTTTAAAACTTATCTCATAAACCACTAGGCAGATTTTAGTCAAATTTGGCTAGATAGATTGTAGCTTGGCAGACTTCAGAACATCTATTTAAATATGATTGATCAATTTTTCCTGTGTTCATCTTGGATATTCAGAAAAATGTACAGAAATCATTTAAAACACTACTCTTTAATAAATGACACAATTTCAACGAAACTTAGATGGAATGATCCTTACGTGGTATGTTTGGCAACGTTCTCCAGCTATCAAGCATATCGTTATGCCATCAGTTCTTACAGCTGCGAAGGTGTCACATTATTTGGGTACAAGAGCTATTCCATGACACCAACATCCTTCATGTCCAAGTGTCTGAGCCTCCAGGAGCAGCTGCTCGGAATTCTGTACAAGAAACCCGAGACTTCATTGTAGGGCAGTGAACCTTCTCATTGCCTCAGATACTAGGCGTCCTCTTATTTTGACCCTTCGTAAGGGAAAGGTCGAGGCCAGGGAATTACTATTAGTTGGGAAATGGTTGAGTGTATTCACCATCCACACACACGGGCAGCACTACATACTGGATAGTCTACAGTCCGGGGCAACAGACTACTTCCAAAAGATCAGAGCTGTGGCAGCCCAAGGGCCTGAGAGAGGGTCAGACAACGGTATGTTGATGGTGACAGTACTAATATGCAGGAGGGCCTCTTCGAAATGATGCTCCCGCTTTCACCTGTGATTGAAACTCACCCATTCAGTACCAATGCCATTCTTCTTACTGAACTTCTATTTAAAAATCAATTTTTACCATGATTTATGTGTATCCGCCTTGCTTGTTATCTGCTCAGGATCCTCTGCAATGAACAAGGGCTCAGTTGCTTCCTTTGTGACAGCTGCATATTCCACTTCACCAATGGAACTTTCCAATTTTAGCTATGCATCACCCATCTCTAGCTAATCTCCACCCACACCTCACTGGTGTTGGGATCGATCGATCCCTGAACTCCATGACTATCAATTTAAAGAAAACTAGAGGTAAGCTGTTGAATATTTTGAAACTAAACTGACTGGGTGCTGTTGCTGCCTATCAGCATGCTTATTAAATGGTAACAGCTGCCTATCAGCATGCTTATTAAATGGTAAAGACATACAATTCTAACAATGTATCGGACTACTAAGCATTAGACAAACTAAATCGAGTCATACATGACGTTATCCTACACATCACATAGATGATTATGAGGTCAAATGGACGGATAAACTGGAAAGATCCATTGTATGACCCTCCTTTCTGTCAGCTATATGCACCTGTCCATACTTTCAGCTTGGACTGGCGCAAGAGGAGATGTGTGTCAGTCAGCCCATTAGCAACTCCATCAATTCTTGCAGGTCATCGCTATCAGCTGCCTCGGCGGAAGATTCGGACACCAGACAGACATATGTAGTATTCATGTAGTTGCTTTCCCACCTGGGCATGCAGCAAGATGTTTTTCTCATGTCCTGATGTGGTGGCGGTAGGCATCACGTTTATCTAGAGCTCCTTTTGGAGCTGCCCAGCAGTTAGTTATACATCGACAAGGATACGCAGGTGGCACTGTATAAATGTCTTTGTCAAGGGAATCTTTGATCTATGAATCCATAGCTTCCAGGACTGGAGTTGGCTTGGAGCTATATGGAGTAGTTCGTCTAGTTTCTTTTCCTCATCTCTGAAGTCATATCATCGGTATATTTCATATCTAGTGGCATGCCCAGTGAAGACACCGGGGACACGTGTGTGTGTGAGAGCGTGCGTGCATGTGTTGGGGGGGGGGGGGGGGGGAGGGGCGTTGGTCTTGTGGAATTTCCTCGCACAGATTTCAAAGTAGACGTAAGGTAGCAGGTGAAAATTGAAAGCTCAAACTCTGTAGACTGTCTTGACTCGTACTCTCAGCGGTCAACAAATTCATTCAGTTCTAGTCGACCTATAAATAACATTTACTGTGTCAACTTGTGTTCGTTGACCACGTCTTCGCCCATATGGTTATTAGACCATGTGGCAAGAATGGCCAAATGAGTTTATGTCACGAGGACCACCCCGGCTCCGTCCATCAACTTGCTTTAAATCCTGTCTCCTCTTAAACCACTTGGCAGATCTTAACCAGCTTTGACAGGAAGGGTTGTTTCGTCGTAGGATCCAGAATATTGATTGGACGATTTTCAGGGGCCATCTTGAACTTTTCTGAAATTTACCTACAATCAAACCCCCATAAACTCACACTGACCCTACTGCCAGCTTTTCAAACTATTCCCAGATAGCATCTTTCTCTCTCTCCCTCCGCCCCCGAAACCCACAAATGTGATACACATATTTAATGTCCTATTCATTCAAGGAGCAGAACAAAATCAAACAGATATAGGTATTGTTTTTGTAAGTATATTTTATTTAGATGAAAATATTTGTTACTCTAGCAACGGTTTCATTTCCAATGTCATGAATATTATAGTTAATTTTTATTTTTTTCCAGAACCAACAACGAGCTAAATAATTTCTGCTAAATACAGAGTAACAGTAACTAACATTGTTGGTATACTCACATTTAACCATCTAACACTCAGGTCTGCCAAAAAAACAGCTTCAGTCTTAGTATCTTGGAATGTCCATTTGCAGACCAAGAGATTTTTTTTGAAAATTTACCACAGGAATGACTGGCTCGGTAACCGAGCCAATCATTCCAGTGGTATATTTTCAAAAATAATGTTCACTTGGTGTGAAAACTGAAATTTTCGATAAAAGTGAAATTCTCTTGATCAAATTTGAGGATTAAAGGGTTAATATTCAATAATGTATCTCCCAAGGTTTCTTCTGAACCAGAGTACATGTAAAAAGTTATACGTTTATTAACCCTCTCACTGCTGATTTATTGGTTCCAATTATTCAGTTCCTGTCAGCATGATAAGGCTTTTACTTTAAAAGATGTGTTGCTGAAGGTTGACCATTTTCAGAAATAAACAGAATTAGTAGCCTCAATAAAAACATTTCTCCACCTGCATATAAGTAAAATAGCGTATATTTTTATAAACTTACACATGTTAAAGTAACAGTTCATAAACTATACAAAAATTTTATATATTTTTATATAAATGCCTTATAAGCTGCCAAATTACTTTATCCCATCCATCAAATATGTTCAAGAAAATGTTTTATTTTACATGGACGGTCAAATACTCAGTCCTTTTTCATTTTTGCCCACTGTGCCTTTTCCTCAGCCAAAATGTTTAGCTTCCTCAGGTCCATTCTTGACTTGAGTGTACCGAGTCCTGCTTTCTTTGTGTCACCTCTTAGCACGCTTAACAGATTTAGGCAATGTCGTCTTCTCCTGGCTTTGTATTTGCCGTCTCCCAGTAGGGTGAATTCCAAGGCTCTCTCGACTTCAGTACACAATAAGTGTCCCTTATATAGACGTGTCCTTTATATAGACGTGTCCTTTATATAGACGTGTCCTTTATATGGATGTGTCCTATACAGCAGGTTTGACTGTATTTAGATATGAGGTAAGGGGGGGGGGGGTGCGGGGGGGGGGGGTGGGGGGGTGCGTGTGTGCGTGTGAGATAATATACATTATCATCACCTACTGTCTGGGTGGTTGAGTTAAGTAATTTTCCCACAATGCAGGGATCCATTTTTATCTAATCTCACCCCACTTTGTACACATTGTTTGAATAAACACTGAAACCTGAATTCACAGAATCCCACTTTCCACATAAACATACAGGTAAGCTGTTGTATATTTTGTCAATAATTTCACTGCAGCCTGTTGCTGTCATAGGCAGCAACAGCTCTCAATCAAATTAGTTTCTAAATATTTGAGACTATTCATTACCTCAGAAATATTTGGCAATTTCATCCTGATGAAGTCAGATAAGTCGCCATGTGCTAGTAGATAATCACAATGTGGCTGGGTTCAAATAAGTACAGTGTGGTACATAAGTATGGTGTTAAGTGCCAAATGCAGCATTCTGATTGGTCCATTGTTTACTTTATGACGCAGCGTGACTTACATATCTTTCTGATACCAGCCACACATGTTGCCTAAACCTCAGCTTCTTATTTCTTGCAAATAATTTTTGCTTATTGCCATAAACATCTCTGCAAACCTCAGGTGAAATTTTGAAAACAATGTTACAGAAAGCTGCTGCTGTTGTCTGAAACAACAACAGCTAAATCCTTTAATGGTAAGATGTCAAGAAAATTTAAATCATTGCTTACTGAGTGTCCAATATGCAGGTTAAGGACTTTTTTAAAAATTGACCACTGGAATGACTATATAATATTAAGAAAAAAATTAAAATTTGCCGTTATCATGCGCTACATCCATTGTGAAATATTGACTGGGATAGTGTAATTCAGCAGATGTGAGTGAGCTTGTTTTGCACTACCGGCACTAGAATAGCGTAGATCTGAAATGCACCAAATGCTATATTCAAGTTACAATCAATTAGCCGTTAGGAGATAAATAACGATCCCTTCGTGGTGGCGAGCCATGGAGGAAAAGTAACTCTAGGCTCACTGCTTTGCAGTACTGCTGACATTGCTGCACGCTCCCTCATGGGGAACATAGCTTTCCAGTCCTTCTGCAAGCTATGGATTCGTAGATCAAAGATGCCCTTGATAAAGAGGCTACGCTTATACAGTGCAACCTGTGTATCCTTGATGCTGTATAACTGTAACAGCTGGGCAGCTCCAAAGGTAGCTCTAGACAAACTCGATGCCTGCCGCCGCAAACACCTACGCACCATCACCGGACACGATGGCCAGACACCATAATTTCCAACGTTGCACCATACAAGATGTGTAATACGTCGCCACTGTCTGTAAAAGTCGCCCAGCAAAGATGGTCCATGTTTGGACATGTGCTAAGGATGCCAGAAGAGACACCAGCACAGAGCCTTGGAATTCGCCCTACTCGGAGCCAGCAAATACAAAGCCAGTAGAGGACGTCATTGCATAAATCTGCTAAGCGTGCTACGAGGTGACTTCAAGAAAGCAGGATTAGGTACACTCAAGTCAAGAATGGACCTGAGGAAGCTAAGGATTTCGGCTGAGGACAAGACACAGTGGGCAAAAGCGAAGAAGGACTGATTGCAGCTGTAGGATGTTTCTACTAAGTATACAGCCGCAGAATACAGTAATCATACAAGGGGATACTGTATGGTTCAGGTGGTGCAGTTTCAGTGGCTTTGTCAGGAAACATGGCGTGACTCAGACAGAGGAACACGACTGTAGCCTCAACTCATGGTTATTGCTCATCAAAATTTCTAAATGACAATGTTCTGTGAAAATGTAAAATTTATGAAAATCGAGCCAGAATAGAAAATGAAATAGTGAGCAAATTGCTTACATGTCATGCGGCCCTCTATGACCGATGTAGTTAAGATTCTTCTACATTCAAATATTATTGAACTTGCATTCACAATTGAATATTTTTGTCTATGATATGTAGCTAAGTTTACTTGACAGAGTATTAAAAATATGATCAAACTACTTACTAAAAGCAATGATATTCACACATCTGGGGAAGGGGTGGTGGTGGGGGGGGGGGGGGGGGGTAGAATAAATTCAAGACACAATACCTGTTCATCACTCTTCACAACACTGCATCACTAACTGCAATGTAACAAAATTAAATGGTTCCTGATCATCGGTCAACCAATTAATTAATTAATTCAACCCTTTAACACCTAAGATGGCCAAAGAACAGCTTCTGTAGTGGTCTTAAGAAAGGTCCAGTTGCAGAACAAGATTATTTTTGAAAATTTATCATTGGAATGACTGACTAGCTAATAATTTAGCCAGTCATTCCAGTGGTAAATTTTTAAATTAGTCTTCTCTTACCATGCTTGTTCTGCAGACATTTTCTGATAAAGATTTCTCTTGAACAAATTTGAGGGTGAAAGGGTCAATGACTTGATCTTTATACCAAAACGGCTCTGTAATAAATGAATCAATGAATTCGTAATGTGCACAATTTTTGAAAATATTAACATGATGTACTAAAAACCGTCATGGAGCAGAATTCAGAAAATGTAACGCTATATATGCAAATTTTTATTTATAAGATAATATTCTTTCAATATTTAAACAATAGTCCATTTATATGCCTCTGTTTTCTAAATTTTTAACTTTGTAGATGCGAACGAGCCAGTGCTCTGTCGTATATGCCTCCTCTAAAACATCCAACTCAAAATCTTTGTTGCCAATTTCAGTGTTACGCACACGATCATAACCAGTAGGTTTACCTGTAAAAAAAACCAAGTAAATATTATATCATTATTAACGCTCTCAAAACTGAAATCCAAGTATATCTCCATTTCAGAGGTCCACATGAATATTTTAGGTGCAACTCAGAACTACTTTGGCTGTTGCTGCATTTAGCCTCCAGTCAAATTAGTTTCAATTTATACCTGGACGCAAGTGTGATGCTGATATTTGTTGACAGTATTACAAATATTCCCGGTGTCAAGACTGACACTACCTTTCAAGACTGACACTACCCTAGGCTTGCACGATATTGTCCTAGGCGGTATCGCAATATATCGTGGTGAAAAAAATCGCGATATTTCGATATATCATACAGCCTATTTTAAAGGTATATGAATTCACAGGGTGAATTGGTCTTGGGTTGAGTTGGACTGCATGGTGTGGGTTATGTAGCCGTATCGGTTTTGCTACGAGTTTTCATATCAGATTTAGCCGGATGACTTCTAATTGGTAAATTTCAAAAAAACTTGAAATCCAGTCGCCAAGATGCTTAAACTAAGACCGATCGTTAATAACACGAAAATAGGACACAATTAATAATTTCTTGCCGCCTTACCCATTGGCTTAATGTAATCCATCATTGCGGGAGTGAAATTATTATATTGGACAACCTAAATATTGTGTACTCTGTTAAAATCATCATTTATTACATGAAAATGAATCCTAAAATTTGGCATTTCATCTCGTCTTTGTAAAAATATACAAATCACGTGATATTAGGAATGTACTTTAGATCCATAGACATCTAATGTTTAGATCTGCTCCGAATTTACCGAGTACCCGGTTAATAATAATAGTTAGCATTCAGAAACATCTCGGATAGTTCATCTTGCTCGCTAAAGCGTGTATATCATCTCATTTAGCTATCACATTTGTGAACGCACCACCGCTCGCCTCCAAAAACAGGAGAGCTAGCAATATCACGTGATTTATATATTTTACTAATAATAGTTAGCCTTCAGAAAGGTCTAGGATAGTTCGCCATGCTTGCTAAAGCGTGTATTCCATCTCATTTAGCTATCACATTTGTGAACGCACCACCTTTCGCCTCCAAAAACAGGAGAGCAAGCAATATCACGTGATTTAGTTATTCCCGCGACGTCATTTAATGTCAAATTTTGGATTAATTTTGATTTTATAAACCATGCTTATTACAAAACAGGCAATATTTATAGCTTCCCACGTAATAATTTCACTCCCGCGATCATGGTTTTGAGGTATACAGTAAGGCAGCAAGAAATTATACTGGTAAATTGCGTTGAATGTTCGTATTAATGTCGTCTTTTAAAGTAATTTTAGAGAATAAACTTCAACTTTTGTTACCTATTCCTAGTATAATCCCACCCCTTTCTCAGAGATGTTGGTTTGGAAATAAATTGAACAGCTTGCCGTAATAGACACCTATGCTACAAATAGACAGAATACATGACAGTAAAATTTTGGCGATATTTCGATTTTTTTAAATCACATCGTAAAAAATCGTGGCTGGAAAGAAAATCGCGATTTTCGATAATATCGGATAATCGTGCAAGCCTACACTACCTGTAACAATTTAACACTCAAATCAGCCCAAAACGGCTTCTGCAGTGGTCTTGAGAAATCTCCATTCGCAGACCAAGAGAAGACAGTCATTCCAGTGGTAAATTTTCACAAAGTCCACTTGGTCTGCAAATGGACATTTTCTATGAAAAAAAATTTTTGGGACCAAATTCTAGCTATGTGCCTCCCACTTCTAGCTATGTGCCTCCCATTTCTAGCTATGTGCCTCCCACTTCTAGCTATGTGCCTCCCATTTCTAGCTATGTGCCTCCCACTTCTAGCTATGTCGCACCCATTTCTAGCTATGTCCCTCCCACTTCTAGCTATGTGCCTCCCATTTCTAGCTATGTTGCTCCCATTTGTAGCTATGTCCCTCCCATTTCTACCTATGTTGCTCCCATTTGTAGCTATGTCGCTCCCATTTCTAGCTATGTTGCTCCCATTTCTAAATTTGTCCCTCCAATTTCTAGCTATGTTGCTCCCATTTCTAGCTATGTTGCTCCCATTTCTAGCTATGTCCCTCCCATTTCTAGCTATGTCGCTCCCATTTGTAGCTATGTCGCTCCCATTTCTAGCTATGTCGCTCCCATTTCTAAATTTGTCCCTCCAATTTCTAGCTATGTCCTTCCCATTTCTAGCTATGTCCCTCCCACTTCTAGCTATGTCCCTCCCATTTCTAGCTGTGCTCCCATTTCTAGCTATGTCCCTCCCATTTCTAGTTATGTCGCTCCCATTTCTAGCTGTCGCTTCCATTTCTTGCTATGTCCCTCCCATTTCTAGCTATGCACCTGCCATTTCTTGCTATGTGCCTCCCATTTCTAGCTATGCACCTGCCATTTCTTGCTATGTCCCTCCCATTTCTAGCTATGCACCTGCCATTTCTACCTATGTCCCTCCCATTTCTAGCTATGATGAGATCTCTATCTTTCTGACTACTAGTCTGAAGTCAAGGGCCCCAGTTTTGATTTCTAGATGCTCTGCGGCAAATTTTGTGACAAAACAGAGGTAGAGAATGTAGATTTTTCCATATTAAACCCCCTAACCAAGTAATTCTGAGGCACTATGAACATGAGGCTCAAGGGCCTGTGATGTTCACCTGGCCCATTAGCATTTGAAGAATTTCCAATTAAATAGACATGATGGATAAGTTTCAGAAAATCCAAGATGGCCACCAAAAAGAATTAACCAATTAAAATGTTGAAGCCTAGTGCAATAGGACCGTTTCACTCACGGTTCATTGAAATCAGGTCATTGATTAAGGAGTAGCATTTTAAATGGTTCTACAAAATGTTTGGAAAATCCAAGATAATCACCAAAGAAATAGACCAATCAAAATTCTGATTACGGTTTTAAAACATGACTGTAGGATCCAGCAATTTTGGCTAAAGATGCTTTTTTATTACGATTTCCGGTAAATTTGTCATAAAATCTAAGATCTCCACACAAAAGATTGATGAAGCAAAATTCTGAATGGACGTTTTAGAGCCTTTCACCACCATAGGATCGTTTTGGGACAAATTTGGTTGAAATCAGTCAAAATGGTAAGTAGAAGAAGCAATTACAATTTCTGGTAGACCTTCATCCAAGAAATTGATGCATCAAAATTCTGAATGGAGATTTTATAGCCTATCACCATAGGATCCTTTCAGCTAAATTTGGCTGAAATCAGTTAAAATGGTTAGGAGAAGCAAAGTTGACAATTTATGCTAAAAATTTAAAATTTTGACAAAATAATTCACGAATCAAAATACTGAATGGAAGCTCTGGAGCTGAGCATAATAGGATTCATTGAAGCAAATTTGGTTAAATTCTGGTGGTTGGTTAAAGAGGAGTAACGTTTGAAAGCAAAGGTTGACGGATGGGTGAGAGATGACGGACGGTCACCATGGCATAAGCTCAATTGGCCTTTCAGGCCAGGAGAGTTAATATAACCACTGAAAGCATATTTGTTCAACATTTTTTTTACACGGAATCAAACATTTTTCAGCATTAAATCATGACAGAAGTAAAATACTTTTCCGACCATAAAAAAAATCCGACATTTTTACTGATGGTCGGTACGCCGACTCGACTGAAAAATAATTGATTTAATTAAATACCTTGTTCTGTGTAGACAGACCCGAATCTATAATAACACATCTTATACATAAGGCAGTTCAGAAGAATCGGTGATCCCTCCTTATCTACGCGGAATTCACCCTGTGGCGTGAAATAATCCCACTCCTTTATGTGAGCGCCTCGATCAGTGCTGCCACCAATACGCACCATCCACAAAAATTTGTTTATATCTAAAACACAAAAATACAGCCACTATGTGAAGCTAATTCTTTAATGGTAAAATTGGAACAAAAATGGCTCTTGAAGTGGTCTTGAGGAATTCGCATCTAAAGGTCAAGCGATTACTAAAAAAAAATTTATCACTGGAATGACTGGCTCGGTAACCGAGCCAGTCATTCCCGTGACAAATTTTCAAAAATAGTTTACTCATAGCATGCAAATGGACATTCACCAAACACTCCTCTGGACTTTTGTGACATCCATGTATTTTGACCATTAACCCATTCATCGATGAATTCCTTTTCAAGACAATAATACAGGAAAGGTGTTGAATATTTTGAAATTAATATTACTGGAAGCTGTTGCACCGCTCCCAGTCAGTCATATTAACTCGAAAATATTCGACAGAATATGCTAAGCATTGGAAAGAATTTACATTTTTAGGGATTTGTCAGTGAAAGGGTTAAAGTGTTAATGCCATTGAATTATAGGTTTATTATCTCGCATAAAATATTTAATGTGTGACAGAAATTGGAGGGTGGAGGATTTTCATCTTCTGATGGAGCATCGTGTTTTAATTTGAAACCAGTAAATAAATATATATATTTGCGTAAAGCTTCAACGAAGGTCACATGTCCCTCTACCAGGTGTTTTAAAGTTTAACAAATACTTTTTAGTGGAGGTGACTCTGAGAAACTATGATCAGATTTCATTGAAATACACTCCCAAACAAGGTCTTGTCTCAATCTTTCTGACAATTACATAGGCAAGCTTTTCAACATTAAAATGACATGACAAAAACATACATTGTCTACATATAGGATAGAAGAACCTACATGTACAACATAATCCTAAAAGAGCATGTGCAATGGGAACTCTTTAAGGGGAAACACTCTGTTGAATATATTGAGCTCCGTCAGCAGCTTCCAGCTAAGTTAGTTTCAAAATCGTCAACAGCTTACCTGGATGGTTGCTTTGAAATTGAGACTTCAGGGATAAAATGGTTAAACAAATGATTAACCCTTTCAATGATGAATTCCCCATATCTCATTTTCAAGGCAACCACACAGGAAAACTGTTGAATATTTTGAAATTAATCTGACTTTGAAGATGCTGCATTGCAACAGCTCACAGTCAAATTAATTTCAAAAGATTCAACAGAATAAGTTTTATATCGTAAACAATATAGTTTTTGTGGGATTTGTCGGTGACAGTGTTCTAGCGACTCACCATCTGATGAATAACCAGTGAGACCACCGAATATGACGAGGACATATCCGACGTCTAATTCACGCATAATTTCATATGCATGTTCCTCAGTCGACGACATTGCCTGGAATGAAAAGAACAGATAAGAGTCTGACCTATCCTAACCCTCGGTCATGGTCTTGTGGAATGTCCATTTACAGGCCAAGACAACACAATTTTTGAAAATTTACCACTGGAATGATTGGCTCGATAACTGATAACTGAACCAGTATTCCACTGATAAATTTTCAAAAATTGTATTCTCTTGGCCTGTAAATGTGCATTCAATAAGCAGATTTATCAGTTTTCTAGATGGAATTTGACCATTAAAGGGATAATCGTTTAACTGTTTAACTAATGCAAGCCACCAGACAATAATTTCAATAAGCAAAACCTCTTGAGTTGCCTGAATATTTTGAAAACAATTTGACTGAAAGTTGGTGGTGGCTTGGCCACCAACAACTTTAAGTCAAATAGTTTTCAGAACATTTAGCAAGTCCAGAGATTTAACCGCTAGAATGTCGTCTGCAGAAACTGAGCAGTCACACGGTTACAAGTATGATTAAAATTTGTGGAAACCCTCGTTAGTTCGGCAATAATAACAAGAGGCCCAATGGGCCTGTATCGCTCACCTGGAACATTGGCATATCAAACTAATCTTATTTAAGTTTTACATCTATCGGTGTCACTTCCAATGACTTTCAGTCAAATGATTTAGTTTTCGAGATATTGAACAATGTTTAAGTGAAAGTAGATGATATCAGTGCTAACAACAGCTGGTTTCTTAACTGTCTCACTGCTGCAAGCCAGTGCAGCCAATAACTTCAATTTTCAAAAGCTCCTGACTTGTTGAATATTTCGAAAACAATTGGACTGAAAGTTGTTGGTGGCTTAGCCACCAACAACTTTCAGTCCAATTGTTTTCAAAATATTTATCACGTTCAGAGATATAACCTTTGGAATATGTCGTCTGCAAAAACTCAGACGCTTAGAGGTGTAAATACAATTTGAAGAAAATGGTCTCTAAAGGCAGGTAGGTGGTCTTTATAGCAGGTTATTCCCCACCACCACACAATCCATTTAACACATGCACATCTGGCTGAATCACCGAGTTAGCAGCAGGGGTAGGGTGAGCTGGAGTTGATTTAGAAAATAATTTGACCGAGTCATTGCTGCCTTAGGCAGCACAACTTTCATTGCTGCCAAAGGCAGCAACAAATTTCAATCAAATACATTTCAAATATTTTTAAGAGCATAGATGTCAGAGCACATAATACATATCTTAAATATTTCTGCAGTATTGGAAAGGTTAATCTGTTAATTGGAATTTAATATCTAGTTTGGCAATAAAATCTGACGTGGCGATAAGAGGGTGGGAACAAACCATTTGCCCTATGAAAGTGAGACTGCAAATATTTAAGGAGTGATAACTCTGGCATTTGACGTCCTATCAATTTCATTTTCACAACACAGATATTAGATGCCGTCATTAACATTGTGACCAAGTTTGGTGTCAATCCGTCAAGAAATAATAAAATGAGCCGTCATTGTTGGTGATGGACAAACAGATGGATGGACGGACATACAGAAGACGGATAGGGTTATCGCTATACGATAGCTGACTGACAAGTAAGCGGAGTTAAGAAAACCAATTTCGGCTTCACAAGCCATCAAATAAAAAAATTGAATATGGCAGCCAAACACGCTAAAATCTGATTGGTCCATGGCGGCCATGTTTTTTACCTATCAACTTCCCATGAACAAACTTTAATGGCCCTTAGTCCATAATCATTTCCCCAAAATTTCAGCCCGATCCGTTCAGCGGGTCTGCAGAATAAGTCGTTTTTACGAAAACTAAGTCATCCAAGATGGCCGCCGAACCATTTGGCCAATCAAGTTCCTTCGAACAAACTTGGTTCAGCTCTTGCCCTATATGATATTTCGTGAGTTTTGAATCAATCCACCAAGCGGTTTCTGAGAAGATTTTTAAAGCCATTTCCTAAAATCGGCCAAAATCCAAGATGGCCACCGGCCAAATCGGATTTGTTTGAACAAACTTGGATCCCTATGCCCAAAGGATACTTCCTGCCAAATATAATTGAAATCAGCCCAGTGGTTATTGAGAAGTCGTTTAAAGGAAAAAGTTGACGGACAGACAGACAGACGGACGGATGCCGGACAGACGCTGGACGGTCGCCATGGCATAAGCTCACTTGGCCATTCTGGCCAGGTGAGCTAATAATAGGTCTGGTGATATGCCTTAAAAATTAATATTTATTTTTTGAGACTCGTACATAAATCAAGCATGTCCAAATCGGTGTAACGCAAATATTTCTGAAGCAACCCGTTTTCTGCTCATGCAAATTCTTTTGTTATATATTTCTATATAAATGGCAAAAAGTTACGAAAAGCAAAATTGACTACTGAAAGCAAACATAGCCGACCTTAAAATTTATTACACATATTTTCAATTTGGACATCCCGGTAAATTCTTTTTAGTCAATTATTTTCAAACTATTCAAAAGAATGTTTATTAAACCTTAACATTCTGATGTCAATATTCTATCTTTTACCCTGTTAATAGCAAACAAACTGGTTTACATTTTTCAACAATTTTGGTGGACGATGCTGCTGTATTCGACAGCACCATCTTCCACCAAATTTGCTGAAAAATGTACAGTTCATCTTTTAATTGAATTTGAAAATTTAAAATTCTGATATCAGTGGGGTAAAGGTTAAATGTATATTAACCCACGACATACAATCCGCTCTTTCGTGACAGACTGTTCAGCTTTCGTGTGATTTTGACTGTGATCACAGTTAACAAGTGACATAATTCATTATGACATCAGCTACTTGAGTGACAGATTAGGTCCTTTCATTATTTTTACCTGTCCGACTCTCGATATATGCGTGTTATTCCATGTGTTATTATCAACAAGAATTGTCCGATTTGCCATCGCTGTTATTTGATATCCGTAATCCCACCATGACATCACCTTAGCATTCTGAAAAAGTGAACATAGGAGTTATTATTAACCCTTTCAATGCTATGACAGAAGAGACAAAACTTACCTTTGGTCCATTCCGTCCATTTGGAGGTGAAGAGATTATCTTTCAAAATCTAGCACTGGAATGATCGAGCCAGTAAATGGACATTCACTAAGCATAAGTCTAAATTTCATTGATTGATCTTGACCATTAAACTGACTATCTAATGGTCAAGCCGGCCAAAACTTACCTCTGCAGTAGTCGACTATTTTTGAAAAGTTACCACTGAAATGATTGGCTCGGTTAACAAGCCAGGCCCGTCAACCGAGCCAGGCCAGTCATACCATTGATAAATTATCAAAAATAGTATTATTTTAGCCAACAAATGGACATTTTCTTTGGGAAAACAAATTTTTTTTACAAAATTTGGCCATTAATTAGTTATCTGCATTTAGCCATTACTAACCGCGTTGACTAGTGGGTAATCCACACTAATTTCAAACCATGTGTGTGCATGCGTGTGGCTAGAACCAGTGTTACGATAGCTACAAGTCACATGAATTCCCTAGTTTAGTTTCTCTATTGTCCCAGTCAATAACTTTCACACAGTTTATGATAGTGAGACATGGGTGTACGAGGAGACTGGTGGTTTACTCTAGCAAGCAATAATAAATTGAACATCACTTATTGTGAAGACATTCAGTGAGTATACTTACAAAATCACATCAGAAACAATAGAGTAGATAGATAGATGGATGGATGGATGGATGGATGGATGGATGGATAGATAGATAGATAGATAGATAGATAGATAGATAGATAGATAGATAGATAGATAGATAGATAGATAGAGATTAGATAGATAGATAAAAATAGATAATACATTTATATTGCTCTGAACTCAATGTGATTGCATGCTCTAAGCGTTATACATCTGATCCCTTGTTCATTTGACAATCCAAGCCCAGCAGTCACACACAGCACACAGAGATATGTATCTCAGATGCTTATTTACAGCTAGGTTGACTGGAGCAAGGCAGAGTTAAGTCAATTGCCCAAAGGCAACGCAGCGGACTGGCAGGGAAGCAAACTTGCGAACCTACAATTACGAGCTCAAGTCCCTAACCACTCACCTACCGCGTCTCTATGAGCAGTATCACTGACTCAGTATTATAGTTCCACCGTAGTTAACTCTTTAATGACCAAGCCGGGAAAACTCAACCTCTGCAGTGGTCTTAAGGAATGTTCATTTGCAGGATAAGAGAAGACTATTTTTGAAAATGTGCTAATGAGATGGCTTGCCCGATGACCGGTTTAAAAAAATAGTCTTCTCTTGGCTTACAAATGTACATTCAATACGCAAACATTTTGATTGTTCTGACCAAATTTCACCATTAATGCTTTAACACTCGAAAGTCTAAAAACGGCATTTGCAGTA
Organism: Chaetoderma sp. LZ-2023a; assembly: GCA_034401795.1. Classification (NCBI taxonomy): domain Eukaryota; kingdom Metazoa; phylum Mollusca; class Caudofoveata; order Chaetodermatida; family Chaetodermatidae; genus Chaetoderma; species Chaetoderma sp. LZ-2023a. Next base: position 80,308,077 of record CM067375.1, read on the forward strand.
GTCTTGCGATATGTCCATTTGCAGACCAAGAGAAGAGTATTTTTGAAAATTTACCACTGGAATGACAGGCTCGATAACCGAGCCAGTCATTCCAGTCACATATTTTCAAAAATACTCTTCTCTTGGTCTGCAAATGGACATTTTCTTTGAGAAAATTTAAGTTTTATTGAGTATATTCGAGGGGTAAAGGTTTTGTTGGACATGTATGTGTATTCAGATGTATATGTACTAGACACTGACATTTGGAGTAGATGGTACGCATTTAAACGTCTACATTAACAAAAGTTAAACATATATTTTTAACTAGAAAGTTGAATAGGTAATTACTGTCCAAGGTACCAACCCTACTTCTATTGACTAGATTAAGAATTAACCACATGACATTGGTGTGATAAGAGGAAATTCAAATCCAGGAGGCCACAAGCAGGTGAGAAACTCAAACCATCTACAGGTTTTTAAACTCTTTAACCCTTTAATGGTTGAATTTGGTCAAGAAAACTAAAATATTTGTTTAGTGAATGTCCATTTGCAGGACAAGATGAAGTCTCAAAGAGATCCGATAAGCGGTAACGGAGTTATCATCTGAAAACCAATTTTCAAGATGGCCACCGGTGGCTGGTGGCCATCTTGGATTTCGGATCATTGTCAATTTCGATAGGCTTCTTCCCCAGAGGTAGTCAAACCACCCTATGAAGTTTCATAGCGATCCGATAAACGATAACAGAGTTATCATCCGGAAACCAATTTTCAAGATGGCCACCGGTGGCTGGCGGCCATCTTGGATTTCAAATCATCGTCAAATTCGATAGGTATCTTCACAAGACCTAGTCAAACCACCCTATGAAGTTTCAACGTGATCCAACAAACGGTAACAGTTATCATCCGGAAAGCAATCTGCCAGCCACCCACCCGCATGGACAGTGCCATTACATAATACACTCCCCCCCCCCCCAAATAATACCCATGGCGGGGTTTAAATATTGTCTTCTTTTGGTTTGCAAATGGACATTTCTCAAGATCACCACAGAACACATTTTTGGCTGGCTTGAGTTTTAAATGGTTAATTTCAGAAATTTTCTTCTCGATTTCACTCCCTTTCCCATGTTATATATGATTCCACTTTATTAAAATTATCAATAATCTAACCTCCGGTGTATTGTAGCGCAGCCAATAGTATGCTTCTCTGAAATCATCGAATATTATCCGTCCGCCATCGCCCGCTCTGGCCGACAGTACAATTGATGGGCTAGAATATGCCTCAGATGTCACCCACGTACAGTGGAATGTATAAGTAATTAGAAATGCCGTCAACATCAACACAACTCCACTAGCTATCTGTAAAACAAAATTACTTTAATACATAAGTAAACAAGATTAATCAGGGCTTGTAGAGCATTGCCCTTACGTTCAGTGATTCTCATAAGGGTCCTTTTGAGGGTGTATACCCCCAAAATTCAGCCTGGGATCTCCAAAAGTAATGGCAATGGGTCCCATGGGACCTCTGCTAATCTTGTAATTATTGTTAAATACTAAGTAGTTTTATAGGCTTTTGCATACAATACCTACCAAATCTAGCGTGGGACATAAATAATGTATAGTTGTGGGCCCATGGTAACCTCTAATTTTAGCGTGGATGAGATAATAGTGCTTGGGAACTCCAAATTTGAGTTTTGGGACCCCAAGATTTCAGGGTGTGGGGGTCCATGGGACCTTCAAAATTTAGATGCCATGAGAAACATTGCTTCCATTTTTGTGTTTTTTTACCCATACCACTCTGATGTCGTATTCTATCTTTTACCATCACAATCGCAAAGAAACTGGTGTACATTTTTCAACAATTTTGGTGGATGATGTTGCTGTCTATGCTGTCTACGACAGCACCATCTCCCAAATTTGTTGAAAAATGTACAACAGCTCATCTTTAAATTTAATTTGAAAATTTAAATTCTTGTCATCATAGTGGTAAGGGTTAAAGGACGTTAACCCTTTCACTGATAAATCTCTGAAAAAGTAAATTCTTTAACATATAAAACTTCTTGGCTTGCAGTCAAATTAATTTCAAAATGTTCAACAATTTTACTGTATGGCAGTAATGTAGCACCACACACTTTGTGCCCTTATTTAAATCAATTTTAACACTGATGTTTGAACCATGACTTCCCTGAACCCTGATTTTACAGTAACTAAACCGCTAAACCGCTTAATATTTTGAAACCAATTTGATTAACCTTCCTATGGTCTATGCCATCAACTGCTCCGAGTCAAATTAGTTTTAAAATATTCAACAGAATGTTTATTAAATTGTAAATTCAACGTATATAGAATTCAGCCACTTACTGTCTGACCTTTGACACTTTCGTGATGAACCTGTAAACGTCATTTGATTGTAACGTCAGCTAACAAGTGAAGTATTTTGATTGCGAGGTCAGCTAACAACTGACATATTTTGTTTGTGACGTCGGCTAACAAGTGACGTATATTGATTGCGATGTCGGCTAACAAGTGACATATTTTGATTGCGACGTCGTTTAACAACATACATTTTGTTTGTGACATCAGCTAACAAGTGACGTATTTTGATTGCGATGTCGGCTAACAACCGACATTTTGTTTGTGACGCCGGCTAACAAGTGATGTATTTTGATTGTGACATCAGCTAACAACTGACGTAGTTTGACTGTCAAGTCAGCTAACAAGCGACGTATTTTGATTATGACATCAGTTATTTGAGTGACAGTCTGACCGATCAGGTCCAACAATCCATTTATTTGAAAATGAAATACAGATACTTCAGCGTTGAAAAGCATCAAATCCACTCACCTCATTCTTTAATGGATAATTTGAGTCGCCTCTTTTCACTTTCTTATCCTTTTTAGAGATGTCCAGGTTCTTCATATATGTGTTCAATGTCGCTGAGATACCTATTCCAGCGAGAATACACATCACCGGTGCAAGAACCAACATAAGACGTACCATTACACCCTGGAAATTAAATCAAACCACTGACACACATTAATATTTTTGTACACTAATCACATACACACATGGAGAATAGATGTCTAGTACAACATAATCATTAGCATTGGGAAACCATACTGGCCATTGGTTCCAATGAGAAAACATACCTTTAATCTATATTCTTCAGACATACACGCAGCGTTTCATGTAGCATCTAAATTTTGGATGTCCCAAGAAACCCACACCTAGAAATCTGAGCTCCCATCCTGAAATTTGGGGGTCCCAAACTTAAATTTAGGATTAACATCCATGCTAATGTTAGAGAGTGCCATGAGCTCACATCTATGAACTATGGGGGTGGGGTGGGGTTGAATGCTAGATTTTGTAGGTATGCTTAGTGCGCAAAGCATACAACTAATTAGTATTTAACAATCATACGAATCATACAAGATGTTCAGCGGTCCAATGGGACCCACTATCACAACTTTTGGGAGTCCCAAGTTGCATTTTTGGTGTGCATACCTTCAAAAGGACCCTTATGAGAAACTCTGCATATATGACTACATGTATATATATATATATATATATATTTTTCACACTCCAAATACGATTGTCTGTGTGAATTCAGTATTATCTTCGCGAATATGACTCAATATTTTAGACAATATCCAAGGTTGACATTTCTAGTATTTGTCATTGATTTCCAAACCAACATCTTTGCGATAGGGGTGGGCTTATATTAAGGAATAGGTCAAGAAAAATTTGAAGTTCATTATTTTAAATTGTTTTAAAAGATGGACAATAACACGAAAATTGAACACAATTTACCGGTACAATTTCTTGCCGCCGTACTGTATACCTCAAAACCACGATCGCGTGAGTGAAATTATTACCTGCGACGGTATAAATATTGCATCCTTCTTAACAAGCATGGTTTATAAAATCAAAATTAATCCTAACTTTGAAAATAAATGGCATCACGAAAATATATAAATCACATTATATTGCTCGCTCTCCTGAATTTGGAGGCGAGAGGTGGTGCGTTCACAAATGTGATAGCTAAATGAGATGGTATACACGCTTTAGAAATATCGCGATTTTCTCACCACGATATATCGCGATACCACCTAGGACAATATCGTGCAAGCCTACTTGAGAGATGTCAACTTGCCGAGCAAGACAATTTTTTTTAAATTTACAACTCGAGTGACTGGCTCGATAACAGAGCCAGTCAGTTATTGAGCCAGTCATGCCAGTGGTAAATTTTCAAAAATTGTCTTCTCTTGGTCTGAAAATTTACATTTTCTTTGAGACAATTGAAATTTCCTTAGCCAAATTTAAGGCTTAGAGTTCAACTTCACACCTGCGATATTATACACACATAGAAATATTTTCACCAGGTTTATTCTGTCCAGAAATAACAGAGTGTTTCATTGTTAGCGACGCAAAGTAAAATAGACAGCTATTGCTCCTAGCCTAAAAGGTCTGGAGAATGCAATATATGGGCTCACTCACCGCAAAATATATACTGGTGATACCATACATAATGATGAAGATATTAGCATCGGTGAGCTTGGAAAAGCAGAAATACAGACCAACTGAAATAGAAAAGCAGTAGTTAGCATTATTCACAACATGGTATATGATAATCTGTAGACCGAATACATGTATAATCAAGCACTGTCAGGAACCAGTTAACCCTAAGAATTTTCATTTGCAGGCCAAGAGAAGAGTATTTTTGAAAATTTACCACAGGAATGCCTGCCTCGATAACCGAGTCAGTCATTCCAGTGGTAAATCTTCAAAATTAGGTTTCTCTTGGCCTGCAAATGGACATTCAATGAACAAATATTTATATTTTCTTGACCAACTACAATCCTTCTGTTCACCCATAACCCACCCATCTATCCCCATAAACGTTCACCAATATCGAACAATATGTATCATAACACTTTCAGCACTAAAGACCATATATACTGTATGCTTTTCAATGTAAACAGTCCTCTGAACTCTGACACTAATGTGGCCCTGAAACCGCTGTTCCATAACACAGCAACCGCTCCTATGACAGATTATGAAAAAAGAATTCAGATGACATGATACTTAAAAGCGTTAATCATCAAGCTCGCAAAACATGGCTTCAGTACCGATCTTGATAAGTGTTCATTTGCACATCAAAAGAATATTAATTTTGAAAATTTACCACTGGCATGCATGACTGGTGTGATAACCGAGCCAGTAATTCTAGTCATAAATCTTCGAAAATAGTCTTCTCTTGGCTGGCATGCAAAATGACATTCAATAAGTTATGATTTTAAATATCTGAACCAATCACGAGCATTAAATGGTTAATATTATGATAAAGACTTAAGTGTGATGAATGATAAACATTTATCGTACCTGGAAACATCATAACCAGCAATTGCAGATCAAAGTAAAATGAGCTCCAGGTGGTTGGTTGATGCTCAGATACGGAAGCGATAATCGGGATGTTATTCTTAGCATACGAGGGATCCAACAGTGAGTAGAAACGTCCAGTCCACGGTGCAATTTCTTGTATATATTAAGGATTTAGTTTAGCTTATATGATATTTATATTAGTACATAAATGCCAATACCTGATAAGTATCATATAACAGAGGTACCCATTCCTAGCTATGCCAACCAATTTCTATCTAACCTACGCTCCACATTTTATGCATGTTGGGATTGATTTGAAACTTTGAAACGTAAATACCAGACAAGAGGCCCAAGGGTCCTGTATCACTCACCTGGACCACAGGCATCTCAACTAGAATGGGCATTAACAATAAGTAAAACTCTAATGAGTTGAGCAGATTTGTAACAAGAAAACAGAAGCCCTGTTTCTTTATGTATCAACTTCTCTTGAACAAACTTTAATGGCCCTTTGTCATCAATATCATATCTCCAAAATTTCGGCCCAATCCGTTCAGTGCCTTGGAAACGAAGTTGCTTTCATGAAAACCAGGCCATCCAAGATGGCCGCCCAACCGTTTGGCAAATCAAGTTCCCTTGAACAAACTTGGTTCAGCTCATGTCCTAAATGATATTTTATGACTTTTGAATCAATCGCTCAGTTTCGGCGAAGATTTTTAGACATTTCTAAAAATCAGCCAAAGCCAAGATGGCTGTCCGCCAAATTTCCAGATCAGCTTCATTTGAACAAACTTGAATCTCTACAACCTAAAGATGCTTCCTGCCAAATATAATTGAAATCGGCCTAGTAGTTCTAGAAGACATTTTAAATTTCCCATTGCTTTAGTATGGGAGCTTTTGACAGGAAAATGATCCAAGATGGCCGCCAAACCGTTTATCCGACAGTTTCGAAAATTGCAAATTTGAGATCAGAATATGCAAAAGCACATATAAAACCAATTTCAGCCTCAAAATCCATCTAAAAAAACCAAACCAATATGGCCACCAAACACACTATGTTTTGATTGGCCCACGCCGGCCATGTTTTCCGACGGATCAACTTCCCTTGAACAAAGTTTAATGCCCCTTACTCCCTAACCATATCTGGCAAATTTCGGCCCGATCCCTTCAGTGCTTCTGGAGAAGTTGTTTTCGCTAAAACTAGGTCAATCAAGATGGCCGCCAAACCATGGGATCAATCAAGTTACCTTGAACAAACTTTGTTCAGCTCTTGCCCTAGATCATATTTCATGGGGTTTGTTTCAATCCACCAAGCGGTTTCGGAGATTTTTAGATGTTTCTAAAAATCGGCCAAAGATCAAGATGGCCACCGGCCAAATTGGCCAATCGGATTCGTTTGAACTAACTTGAATCTCTACACCCTAAGGATGCTTCCTGCAAAATATAATTGAAATCGGCCCAGTGGTTCTTGAGAATAAGTCGTTTAAAGGAAAAGTTGACGGACGACGGATGGACGAATGGTCGCCACGTCATAAGCTCACTTGGCCTTTCAGGCCAGGTGAGCTAATAATGAAATCAGACCACCAATCCCCTACTAAGGCATAAACGCATAAACAAGAGCAATAAGAGATGGCAGACCCTCACTCTGACACATTGTAAAAGGTTTTAAGATTTCCCGGATTTTTTTTGGCATCTCCCCCAAAGTTGTGGAATCATAGTGTATCGTAACACCCTTTTCTGTCAAATTTTAGTCAAATCGAACCAGCAGTTTAAAATATATTCACAGATCCAGAATTGGATCCGATCTGGATCAGTTCTTTTATCATAATAAGAGTCTGGAAATCCTCTTCCATGGCATGCTCCTTCTAGTTTTAAAGATTGGCTAAATTGGATGAGTAGTCTTTGAGATACAGCTCCGGACAGACACACAGATCCGATCACAACACCCTCTTCCACTTACGGGCTGAGGGTAAGCAACTATATAATTATGATATACCTGTCACAAACAATGTATAAATATATCTTATATGAAAAAATATTATATTAAGGATACTGCCTGTAAAGGTCAATGCTGCAGCGGCTGCAGCCAACACAATGCCCACGGTGAGAGTCAATGTCTTAAACAGAATATTGAACTGGTCCTTTGACAACTTTGAGCGCACATAATTAACGAACGCATAAATCTGGCACAGACCAAACACACCCAAGGCCTGAAAATAAAGATGAAAAATCCTCATATTTATATTTAAAACTAGTGGTATGAAAAATCTATAGTGTACACTTTTCTTCGAAAAATGTGGGTATAACTAGAATCCTAAGTCAGATTATCAGAACAGCTACGATCGCTATTTGTAAAACGTTTTCTAATCAGCACATAGGCTACCGTTACTGATAAACATCATATGCTTTCTGATTCACTCTTTCAGAAACAAGCCTTGAATAGGGGAATCTTAAAAGTGCGTCTTTCACAATTATGCAAATAAATAAATCTGCTTTTCCATTTAAAACCAAAACAGATACAAAAGTATAGTTCTTGTTACGCATATACAATGTTTCAATATGTGTTATTTATTTATGTTTATTAGCTGTTTTACCGCTGAATTTCTGCAGATTACATTTTCCAGGTGTACAACTTTGGACCTGCTGAACATTTTAAAAACAATTTGACTGAAAGTTGTTGGTGGCTAAGTCACCAACAACTTTCAGTCAAATTGTTTCCAAAATATTTGGCAGGTTCAGAGTCATTACCCATTGACATTATTGTCTGGTGGCTTGTAGCAGTCAGGCAGTTAAATATCAAGCAGTACAGTACTTACAGCCATATGTTCACTTGACTGCACCGGCTGGAACCCGACAAAGGAGATTTGCATGGACAGAATTGTGCCTAAAACGTAAAGCTGCAAAATAAATAAAATAAAAACCGGGTTTAATCCCTTAATGGTCAAGATTGGTCAAGAGAATTTAACCATTTAATACTCAAGCCGGCCAAAACCGGCCTTTGTGGTGGTCTTGAAGAATGTATATATGTATGTATGTACCGTAAAATTCTGTAGATATTGCACACATTTTTGCTCAAATTACATGTTATAAAAACCTACTACATACAAGGATAAATATTTGTCACATTTTTTTCTTCAGAATTTTTCACCAGCATCGCACAATTCACGGCTGAAAATGTGATTTTATGGATCGGGAATCAGTCGGGAATAACAATAGCATTCTATCATGTCTATAATGGTACTACCTCAACTGGATCGTTGAAATGTCTTACTACTGTCTAAATATTGTGTTATACCTTTATTAAATACCATATTGTGTTGTAAAATGATCAAATAAACCATCATTCAACTTTTTTACAACGCCATTGTTTCCTGTAATTTGTTCTAATTTTTTCAGAGTTGGACATAGAGATGTTTAAAATCCATAGATTGCTATCCAGACACGGCCATAAATGAGTTGCGATAAGTACGATATAGCCGATAATTTCCAAGGCAATCTAGCATTTATTATATCTATATAAAGGGACAATACTCTTGTCTTCCCAAGTTGAACATAGAGATGTTTAAAATCAATAGATTGCTACCCAGATACGGACATAAATGTGTTAAAAAAAGAATGATAGAGCCAATGTTTTCCAAGGCCATCTAGAATTTACATAGATATAGAAAGGAATGTTTTCTATGTGCTAAACAGTACAATGTTTTGACAATCGGCAGGCAGGATGATTAGGATTGACAGGTTAAGGTCACATTCGGCTCAAATCAAATTTGGATTCTAACCTGTTCTGATGGAAATTATATTTGTATTTTTATATCGTTCAATAAAATTTAATACAAAGTATTTGCTAAAAGTGTAGGCAAATGATATGCCCGTGATTAAACAACAGAGTAACGCACGATGCAAACTGGATTTTATAAGGAAAGCATATTCGACACGCAGTAAGTCAGTGATTTTTTGTTACCAGTTTCGATCACATGTCTCTCGATCTTACTGCGCGCAATACACGAAAACAAGGTTTTTTCAGGGCTATTTTGGTCAAATTTAGGGGTGCGCACACTATGCACAATAGCGTAGTATATACAGAATTTTACGGTATGTATGTAAAGATTTATATAGCACCAATTCCGGACTACACCGCTTTACAAGATTAGGAATATGCTCTTTTGAATAGGTTAGTTTTAAGCAATGATTTAAAGGACCGCATGGACGTAATTTACAAAATCCTTTAGCCATTTTGTCACAATTTCTAATGTCTGATGGAGGACGATTCAAAAACTTAGGTCCTGCTTGAGAGAAGGCACGATTCTCCCGTAGCTAGGTTTGATAGAGGAGGTATGACACATAATAAGTGTGTGCGCAATCTAAGTGACCTGGGTGCTGTTTTTTGTACAATTAATGATGTTAAGTAAGGCGTTGTGCCAGGTTGTATAAGCATTTAAACACCAGGAGCCCAAACTTGTAGCAGATACGTTCCTTTATTGGCAACCAATGTAACTCAAAGGCCAGGTGTGATGTGCTCGTGTAGTTTCATGCGGGTGATCAATCTAGCTGCTGTGTTTTGAGCTCGCTGTAGATGCTGTAGCTGGAATGATATATACGAGTCAGTAAAGCATTACCATGGTCTAGTCTGGATGTCATAGTGGCATAGACTAGAGAATGCACTGTATTGTCATCCAGCAACTTTCTAATCTTACTGATATTCCTGATGTTGATTAACTTAGAATTGGAGACACAGGTAACATGTGACTCCATCGCCAAAGCATTATCAAAAGTTACACCTATGTTGCGAGCAATTTCAGCCTCTCCAACGTGGAGATTGATTAATTTAGAATTGGAGACACAGGTAACATGTGACTCCATCGACAAAGCATTATCAAAAGTTACACCTATGTTGCGAGCAATTTCAGCCTCTCCAACGTGGAGATTGATTAATTTAGAATTGGAGACACAGGTAACATGTGACTCCATCGACAAAGCATTATCAAAAGTTACACCTATGTTGCGAGCAATTTCAGCCTCTCCAACGTGGAGATTGATTAAGACACAGGTAACATGTTGAAGATTTTGATGACGTATATCTCTTCAAGATGCACCGCTAAGATTCACTATTACTTATATACACCTGTGCAAAAGTTAAGCACCACCCTATTTTTACGCACATGCGAGGGTATATTCATGTGCTATGAAGAAAGCAATAGCATAAACATTTATGTACCCATCCATCTTAGTGCAAGAGGTAATAATGCAACTAGAGGAATGCTGATTATGATCGTGGGGAAACACTATGTTTTTGTTTGAACTTGAAAACGAGGCCTGAATATGGTTACGTTGACACAACTGACAACTATTGCCCTACAGTTGACACACGTGGCTAGATTGTCATTAATGGTGTCTGAAAACGAAGTTTAACATCTGTGCACGAGTTTGAGACTGTCATTATTAATACCGGGTATATCCACCTTGTGCCTGGATGACGGCCTGGACACAACGTCTCATGCTGGTCACCAACCGACTGATACGCCATTGTGGTATTCGTTGCCATTCAAGATGGAGTGCGTCTGTTAATTCCTGTAGGTTCTGCACAGGAGGATCCATCCTTCTCACCATGTTTCCCAGAATGTCCCAGATATGCTCAATAGGGTTCATGTCAGGGCTCCTTGCTGGCCATGGTAGGGTTCCGATGGCATTCTGGCGGAGGTATTCATGCACAGCTCTAGCACGATGTGGTCGGGCGTTGTCATCCATGAATATAGGGTGGGTTCCAGGTGCATCATTTACAAAATGAGGGACCACAACTCTATCCAGTATGGAATCTTGATATCTTTGTCCATTTAGTGTTCCAGGTACAGTCAACAGATCCAGCTTACAATCAAATGAGATGCACCCCCATATCATAACGGAACCTCCACCAAATGGAACTTCTTCCATGATGTTACGTTGGTCGTACGCCGTGCGTCTGGACCTCCATACACGAGTTCGACCATCTGTGGCATGAAGCAGGAACCGACTTTCATCGGACCAGTGTACCCGTCTCCAGGATCTCATGTTCCAGTGTCTTCTTTCGTTGCACCACCTCAGACGCTCCTCTTTGTGGTGTGCAGTGAGAGGACGTCTGACAGGTCTCCTAGCTTTCATGCCAGCAGCATAGTCTCCTTTTGACGGTAGACATTGACACTCTATTGCACGTTTCCCATTGCTGGCTGAGCACTCTGCTGTTGGTGAATGGAGATCTCCTAACAAGGCGTACTAGGGCTCGATCATCACGGGCAGTAGTCTTCTTCGGTCTTCCAGATCTAGGCCTGTCCTTCACCTCGTTAGTTTGCCCATGTTTTGCAATCAAACGACTGATTACAGTATGGTTAATGTTCAGCTGTCTGCCAATCTCTCTGCATGACATACCAGTGGTATGCATGCCTATGATTTGCCATTTCACACGATCACTTAACCTTCGTCTTGCCATAGCAGTTCACAATCAAGAGCTAATTCTCTCTGTACAAATAAACCACGGTCATGAACACAAAATTCCTAATCTTGTCGCCTAAATCTGTATGTAATGTTCTACACCTCAAACTGGACTTTTACATAACTGAACACGTGTGCTGTTTCCCGCCACGCACGGACATCAAGCGGCGTGAAGTCATGCATGCATGTGCATTTCGTACTTGGAATTATGTCAGCTAATGCGGGGACAAAAAGTATGGCAGCCTAGTTGTACCATCATGTTTCTACGTTCCATTGTTTTTGCTGGTGCTTAACTTTTGCACAGGTGTATATGTTCTTATCTGCACTAATCGACTCGGCAGTCTTTTACGTTTTGGGTAAAGCTTGTATGAGTAGTTGCTGCGACAACTAACTTTACCGAGAACGCAAAAGATGGATATCAGCTCGCCTCGTAAGTAGATGTATTGAACGATATTTGTATTCGATATCTGGGCCTGATCTGACTGAATCTCAGAAGTTGAAGGTACGTTACGGTGGTCTTCCGTAATGTCCAGAGTAAATATAACAAACTAGTGCCTTGAAGTTATCAAGGTGATGACTTTAATTCTACCGCTAACTGTACACAAGAATAAAATGACTTTTACTGTCATAAAATAATAATACTATTTTATATCAATGAACGATAATTACTTATTTAACTATTCCTATTTCACTCAAGAAGGATTACTCTCAGTCGAACTGATCTGCTATCCTAACTTAGTTACGACAATAAGTTCAGCCAACGATTCTACTCTATACTAATTTACCGACCGAGCTTTTCTACTACCAGTTTTCGACCGTGGCTGACTGCTCCAATGCTCTCGATACAAGGCAGCGCGCCCCTTTTATACTCTCCTGAGTTTCTATTCTACCATCATTCGGTAATGTCTAATAATAGACACTTACATAATGGTTTCCCCTTTTCATCATGCGCTCATAGGCTATATTTAGATTATGACGTCTCTTTCAGCAACTAAATCACTGACCCTCCCTCCTCGGGAGGGATCTTTCTACCTAGCACTTGTGGTTTGGCTGGTTCCAACTGGATCTCGATGAGCTCATCATCATCTGATGTTATGGTGCTCGTCATCGAAACTCGGGTCATAGGTCAATAGCACTGGAGCTCGATGAGCTCATTGTCAGCTGACTTTATTGTACCTTGCACCGAGCATTCGGTCATTCAGTCCGTTGTTATTCGCTCATTATACTTAACGCTTCTCATCGATTCCCATCGCGTTCTACTTGCTTAATATTTTATAAACTATAGCTCTGACCCACTGTTGAATACCACCAACTGATTGCTGATTTCATGGCAACAACTTTCATGCTTCATTTCTACATTTACTGACATATCTCATCAATCCAGCACCGTCGATCCTCACCCTGCTTCATTACCTTTTCAGTCTTAATACTGTTCTAGTTTCGACGAAACTGGTGACGTCATCCAGTCACTCAGTGCAAATACTCTACTCTCAGTTTCTCGGCGCACTCAGTGCCCTCAGTCACTCAGTGCAGACACATTCTCCCAATGCCATGTTATCCCTTCTTAGCTCACCTGGTATTTCAAAAGATACTAATTTCTACTAAGGTCTTACTCATAAATATAAGATGTCCACCGGGTCATGACTCCCACTAGACAATCCGATATCTACAATGTGACTCCATCGACAAAGCATTATCAAAAGTTACACCTATGTTGCGAGCAATTTCAGCCTCTCCAACGTGGAGATTGATTAATTTAGAATTGGAGACACAGGTAACATGTGACTCCATCGACAAAGCATTATCAAAAGTTACACCTATGTTGCTAGCAATTTCAGCCTCTCCAACGTGGAGATTGATTAATTTAGAATTGGAGACACAGGTAACATGTGACTCCATCGACAAAGCATTATCAAAAGTTACACCTATGTTGCGAGCAATTTAAGCCTCTCCAATGTGGAGATTCCTTATGTTAACTCTTTGTCTGATGTGGCGCGATGTTATTAAGAGTGCTTCTGTTTTTCTGTCGCTCAGCTACAACATGTTGTTTAACATCCAATGTTTAATGTTAGACACAATTTTCGACACACTCACGAGCATTTATTTGGTCAATTAGATGGAAAGCAAGGTATAATTGCGTGTCATCAGCATAAGAGAGGTAGTTTAGGGCATGAGATTCTATTAATTTACCCAGCGGTGCTGTATATATAGTAAATATCAGGGGTCAAAGTACTGATCCTTGTGGTATGCCTGAAGGTAATCCATTTTCAGATGACCTCGCATTGTTCACAATAACAGTCTGATGACGATCTGTAAGGTTGGAAGAAAACCAGACGAGAGCTGTATCTGATAGGCCGAGTTCTGCTAATCAAGATAGTATGATGATATGATCGATAGCGTCAAAAGGCGCTGATACATCCCGGAGTACCAGTAACACACACTTGCGATCATCCACGGGGCAGAGAATGTTGTTTTGTACATGGAGTAATGCCATTTCTGTGCTGTGGAGTTTCTAGTATGCACTCTGGAATGATTCTAGAAGGTTATTACTTTCTAAATGGTCATTGAGCTGTTTGGCAACCATCTTCTCTAACACTTTTGCCATATATGATAAATTTGACACAGACCAGTAATTTTCAAGGATATTTTGGTCTAGTGCAGGCTTCTTTAGTAACGGAATTAACCATTAACCGTTTAACATGCATATCAGCCAAAAAACGGCTTCTGCAGTGGTGTCGAGACATGCTCATTTGCAGACCACGAGAAAACTATTTTTGAAAATTTACCACTGGAATAACTGGCTCAATAAGGGGAAAGCCTACTCTTGGTCTGAAAATGGACATTTTCTATGTCGAAATTCATATTTTCTTGAACAAATTCAAGGATTAAAGGGTTAATGTTTCGCTTATGAATGAAAATCTACAGAACAAGATTATTTTTTAAATTGTACCACTAGTAAATTTGGAAAAATAGTCTTCTCTTCTCATGCACATGGCCATTTCTCACGACCACTGCTGAAGTCATTTTTAGCCAGATTGACCATCAAAGTACTAATGACATGTAACTAATTAATAAATGGAGCTTTGAATCAAAGCCACTTTTTATTAACAATGTGATGAACAAATACTTGCGTATCTTGCCTTACAAATGGACAGGCAGCCGTTGATCTCACAATCTGTTATGTTGATCTCACAATCTGTTATACATATAGTCACATGCCGCTGCCCTTAACATCTTCCCCGAAATCCCAATTAAGTTCTAAATCTTATAAGAATTACATTAATTTGATTAATGTTTGATATGGTTTCGACTGTTGACATGGTGTTCCCTGCAGGGATTATCATAAGGGTTCTTTCGAGCGTATATATCCCAAAAATGCAACTCGAGACCCCAAATAGTAGTGGTCCCCATGCGACCATTACAGATTTTGTATGACTGTTAAATTGTACTTAGTTTTATCTGTTTTTGCACGCACGCACGCACGCACGCTCGCTCGCACGCTCGCACGCACGCACACAAACACGCACACAAACACTCACACACACACACACACACACACACACACACTCACACACACACACTCACACTCACACTCACACACACACTCACACACACACACACACACACACAAAATGTGATGTTATGTTATCCCCAAAGTTCATAGCTGGAGTCCATGGCGCTCTCTAACTTAGTAATAATGTATGTGAAAAGCTGCTTGGGAACTCCCAGATTTCAGTTCGGGACCCCCAGATCTCAGCTTGGGATGCACCAGATTTCAGGGTGTGGGGTCACCGGGACCTCCAAAATTTAGATACCATGAGAAACACTGGTTCCATGGAATGTATTTCTGAAAACTTTTCACTGATAAAGTGTCAGTCATACATGTATCTGTGAAGTTTTTCAAAATACTTTGTCCTTGCCTGATGGAGGTAATTTTATCTTCACAGAGGGCTTTCCCCTGACACAATTAACCAGCATAGGGCTAATCAGAATGAACGCTGTACGTACAGTTGAATATGCGACGTAGATTCTGTGTGAGAATCGGCCAGTGAACATCAACACCAGCACATGCAGGGGAATCAGGTTAATCAGGAACACATAGCCACCCCACGAGGACACCTGAAAGAAAGAAAATATATAGACATTTTATCAACGTCAATCAGACAAACTTAAACAATTCAAAATGGCCACCAAACAAATTCATCAATCATTTCTTTATAAACAGGTTGAGAGGCATCACTCTAAGGAGCTTTCAGTGGATCAGGAGTACCATACATTTGCAGGCTAAGAGATTATTTTTGACAATTTACAACTGGAATGACTGGATCAATCATTGAGCCAGTTAATCCAATTGTAAATTTTCAAAAATCACCTTTTGACCTGCAAATGGACATTTCTCAAGACCACCACAGAGGGATGTTTTGGCCGGCTTGATTGTTAAAGGATTTTCATCGACCAAATTGACCAATCAGATTTCTGTGTATACAATTTGGAAGCCTAGGAGCGTAGGATTCTTCAGGGAAAATTCTGCTGAAATCCCCACAGCCGGTCGAAAGGCGGAGATATTCTAACGAAAAGCTGCCGCATAGACGTAATTTACAAAATCCTTTAGCCAAAAATAGCCGTAAAAAGTGTGATATTCTATATTGCGACTTAGGCAGTTTTGTTCACAATGTTAAACATTTGAGACAGACAAACCGATTACACATACAGATGAGAAGTGCCAATTAAAAAGTAACCAGCTATCATTTACAATCACGTGAACTTCATAGCATAAGCCCTATCAGTTGGAAACACTACACATGTGACATGAAAATGTTGAAGTTAGACTTGCGCAATTAGGAGATTAAATCTAAAACTGTGATTATTTTTTTAAATCGTGAATTGATATGCTTAAAAATGATATACTCAAATAATCGTGAATAATTTCTACTGCATAATATATATTTCAATTCCAACCTTTCAATTACCTTTCAATGATATTGTGTATTGGTCACGAAGATTGGCATTTTACTCAGTGAATGTAACTTATTGTATGTCCATTTGCAGGCTATCAGAAGACTATTTTTGAAAATGTATCACTGGAATGACTGGCGTAAGCCAGGCATTCCAGTGATAGGTTTTCAAAAACAGTTTTCTCTTGGCTTTTCTAAACACCATTGCGCATTTAGTCATTGATATGCTTTTATTACGTCGTGGTAATTTTTAGCCAAGCTGATTAATCGAGTAATCACGAATCGATCGTGATCACTCAAAGCAATAATCGTGCAAGCCAAGTTGAAGTAGCCTACCATGTAGAAGTATGCCAGTGCACAAAGTCCCGCCCAGTACACGGAACCAGTGTTCACACTTTTAATCCACAGTGCATACGTAAGCAGCATACAGAAAATAGCGATCCCCTCATTATCATAGGAGCCAGCAACAGAACGGGAGATGTAGCCAGGAACAATGGATATCATAGCAGCGGCAACCAGGCCAGCACCAGCATCCTGGGAAAGAGAAGAAAAAATAATAGATTCTATTCTAGGAATGGATTCATTGGGTTAGTTCCCTTTAATTTTTAAATGATCATGTTCATCAAATATGGGTACTTTGACATATTTTTTACAATTATTCAAATTCAACTACAATGCATTTAAGTGATCCCTTCAGCAATGTTCTTTACAAGTATTGTAAGAAAAATTGTGTTAAATATTTTAACAAGAATTTCACGCAATTAAATGTCTCGCCTGTCCCCTGTTTGTCAGTTACCTTGACCTTTGACCTTCTGCCCTCAATGTTATCATGCTGCTTCCTAACATTATAGGTAACCAGATTTCCAAGTTGTAATAGCCGTAACCAAAGCTGAAATATAAGCGGAAAAGTTTTGCTAAACGCAAAAACTTAATGTTGAAATAGCAGTTCTATATCAAGGTCACAGTGACCTTGACCTTTGACCGTGTGATCCCAACATCATCATGTTGCATCCTATCATTATAGGTAACCGTGTACCCAAGTTTAGATGTAATAGGCTTAACCAATCCTGAAATATAAGCCGAGACGTTTTGCTAAACGCAAAAACTTACTGTTGAAAAAGCAGTTCTGTATCAAAGTCACAGTGATATTGATCTTTGACCTTCTGACAACAACATCATCATGCTGCTTCCTAACATTATAGGTAACCATGTATCCAAGTTTAGTTGCAATAGTCTTAACCAATCATGCAATATAAGCTGAAAAGCTTTGCTAAATGCAAAAACTTAATGTTGAAATAACGAAGTTCTGTATCAATGTCAGATTGACCTTTGACCTTGTGACGCCAACATCATCACACTGCTTCCAATCATTATAGGTAACCATGTATCCAAGTGTAGTTGCAATAGGCTTAACAAGTCCTGAAATATAAGCTGAGAAGTTTTTCTAAACGCAAAAACTTAATGTTGAAATAGCACAGAGTTCTATATGAAGGTCACAGTGACCTTGACCTTTGACTTTGTGATCCAAATATCATCCTTCTGCATCCTATAATTATAGGTAACCATGTATCCAAGTTTACTTGGAATAGGCTTAACCAATCCTGAAATAAAAGCTGAGAGGTTTTGCTAAACGCAAAAACTTAATGTTGAAAAAGCAGAGTTCTGTATCAAGGTCACAGTTTAGTTCCAATTGGATTAGGCATTGCTGAAATATAAGACAACAAGAGGCCCAAGGGGCCTGTGTCGCTCACCTGGAACACCATCATTTTTGTCAAAATTGTTGGTGGGTGGGTTAGCAGTCTTTTAAATGAGTTTGTGGACATTTTTGCAAGTGCAATATGGCCGCCAAACACACTACATTTTGATTGCCCCACGGCGCCCATGTTTTTTTGATGGATCAACTTCCTTTGAACAAATTTTAATGGCCCAAATTTCGGCCCGATCCCTTCCGCGGTTCTGGAGGAGTCATTTTCATGAAAACCAGGTCATCCAAGATGGTCGCCAAACCATTCGGTCAATCAAGTCCTCTTGAACAAACTTGGCTTACCTCTTGGCCTAGATGAAGATTCCCAAGTGGTTTCGGAGATTTTTAGACATTTCCTGAAATCAGCCGAAATCCAAAATGGCCACTGGGCAAATTGGCCGATCGGGTTCATTTGAACAAACTTGGATCCTTATGCCCTAGGGATGCTTCCTGCCAAATATAATTCAAATCGGCCTGGTAGTTCTCAAGAAGATATTTAAAATTTCCCATTGCTTTAGCATGGGAGCTTTTGACGAGAATAATATGCAAGATGGCCGCCAAACCGTTTATCCGACAGTTTCTAAAATTGCAAATTTAAGCTCAGAATACCCAAAAACATATATAGAACCAATTTTGGCCTCAAAATCCATCAAATAAAAAAATCCAATATGTCCGCCAAACACGCTACATTTTGATTGGCTCACGGCGGCCATGTTCTTTGACAGAGCACCTTCCTGTGAACAAACTTTAATAGCCCTTAATCCCTAATCATATCTCCCAAATTTTGGCCTGATCTATTCAGCTGTTCTGGAGGTCATTTTCGGGAAAACTAGGTCATCCAAGACGGCTGCCGAACCATTCGGTCAATCAAGCCGTCTTAAACAAGCTTGGTTCACCTCTTTGCCTAGATGAGGTTTCATAAGTTTTGAATCGATTCCCCAAGCCGTTTCGGAGAACGAGATTTTTAAAGACATTTCTAAAAATCGGCCCAAATCCAAGATGGCCACCGGCCAAATTGGCTGATCGGTTTCGTTTGAACAACATGAAATCTCTATGCCATAAGGATGCATCCTGCCAAATATAATTCAAATCGGCCTGGTAGTTCTCGAGCAGACATGTTAAATTTCCCATTGCTTTAGTATGGGAGCTTTTGGCGGGAAAATGATCCAAGATGGCTGCCAAATCATTTATTCAACAGTTTCAAAAATTGTAAATTTGAGATCAGAATACCCAAAAACCTATATAAAACGAATTTCGGCCTCAAAATCCATCAAATAAAAAAATCCAATATGCCCACCAAACATGCTATATTTTGATTGGCCCATGGCGGTCATGTTTTTAGACGGATCAACTTCTCTTGAACAAACGTTACTGGCCCTTAGTTCCTAATTATATATCACAAATTTTGGCCTGATTCAAAAAAGCATCCGCTTTTGTTTCTACGAGAATTCTTAATACTTACCAGATGTACTATTATGATAATGTCTATTATCTAGTCTAGCTCAAAATAAACAATTAAAACTCCGCACTCTCCTGGTCCTGCCCATACTGTGTCCGGGAATACCATAGCCGCAGGTACCGAGTCAATTCCCAATCACAGTCAGATTCGTCTTATATTTGCCTTGGCAAACTGCGAAAGCAGCTCAGCCTCACCTCAGCGGGGCGGCTGAGGCAGGGCCATAGTACATCTGGTAAGTATTAAGAATTCTCGTAGAAACAAAAGCGGATGCTTTTTTGATTCTACTTCGAATAATACTTATCAGATGTACTATTATGATAAACTCCGGATTTCGACAGCCAGGAAATGCCGGTGGGAGGAGGTGAGGCTCGAACCAGCACTCACCAACCATCCAACAGAGAAGGTTGTGAAGAGACTAAAACCCTGGCATACGCTTGGGTTCTGCTATCTGACTCATAGAGTGCTAAACTTCCATGGTCTAGACCGCGCTCACCCCCTCTCTTTTGTCCGCACAAAACCAGAGGGTTGTCCATGGGGATGCAACACCCACCAGACCCGTGTCAGCCCCAAGTCTCAGCTAGGGCAGTCCAGTAGAGTGCAAAGAAGCTACTACAACTTCAATCTTTGAAAAAACTATCAGTATATCGATTAGATTTTCAAATTGGAATGAGTCTCATGTCTGTATGAGAGGATAAATATACTCTTGTACCAGACTACTCACTTACTCAGTCTGGTATTTCGACTGGAAGTAAACATATTTATAGTCACTTAATTAATGTAAACACTCACCATTTTTGAGTGGTCGATCTGTTCTTGATCATCCAGGAGCTAGGCCCAATCCACGGTCGTACTCAGTCATGTGCATAGCGCTTGGTCAGTGTAGGCGGAAGACTTTTGTGATGTGTGCGAAGTAGTGGTCGGACGTGGCTTAGTTTAGGTTCGACAGATTGGCGACGGCTACTGGATTAAGTGTGCTGGAGATGTCGCGAAGGTAGAAATCAGTGAATGACGACTCGGCATGCCATTGTGCTACAGACATCACCTGCTCTAATGAGACACCCGTATAAAGGGCCGATGATGCTGCTAGTGCTCGGACCTCATGGGCATTTGCACGATCAATCTGCTTTCCTGTAGCGATCTTGTGCGACATCTGAATAGCGTCAACTATCCAACGAGAAATAGTATCTTTCGAAGCACGTAAATGGGGAGCTTTGAGACATAACCACAGAGATTTCGGGTCGTCTCTCCACTCAGAAGTACGTTTCTTATACATCTTCAGACATCTGACAGGACACCAAGCACAAGAATTTGGGTCATGTCTAGTTAAACTTGGCAAATTGATCGGCTGTCCTGGATATTTAAGTGACTGATTCTTTGCCAGGAAACAAAGACGTGGAAGTAATCTTAAACCTTCACCCGTGACGACAAAACGGTCTTGTTCGGCAGAAAGCGCATGAATCTCGCTTCTCCTTCTCGCCGACGCTGCTGCAACCAAGAAAACTGATTTAATAGTTAACAGTTTAATATCAATAGATCTAATCGGTTCAAAGAGAGCATGCCCTAAAACCTGTAGAACAAGAGATAGATTCCATGATGGGATAGGAATTGGCTGTCTGGGTCGCAGATTGCTCATTCCTTTGATAACTTCATTCAAGGTGTCATTCTCCACTCCCTCAATGGTGAGACTAGGAATGACCGAAGCTAATGCAGACTTATATGCTGCTAGGGTAGAAGGTACAAGTTTGTCAACTTTGTATAAATGACAGATAAAATCTGCTACGTGTTGAACAGATGCAGAAAAGGGATCAATATCTCCTCTCTCACACCACTGTGCAAATTTGTTGATTCTATAATTATATGTCTTTGTGGTTGAAACTCTTCTGGCTGAAGCAACAAACTTCGCTGCTTGCTCAGAAAAGCCATCCTCAATTGCACGCTGCTTGACAACATCCATGCAGTCAATTTGAACATTTCTGGTCTGTCGTGAAGGTACAGACCCTTGTTCTGAGAGATTACATCTCTTGTGTCTGGAAGAGGGATTGGACTGCAGACCAGAAGGTCCAGCAGATCCGTAAACCATGATCGGCCTGGCCAATAAGGGGCGATCAGTAGTACTTGGCACATCCCCTCTCTTATCTTTGCCAGAACTTTCGGGATGAGAATTGTTGGAGGATACGCATACGCGTACATTCCCTCCCAACTTATCGCCAGTGCGTCTACTGCTAGAGCTAACGGGTCCGGGATCGGTGACACGTAAGTGACCATCTTTGCGTTTTGATTCATCGCAAATAGGTCGACATTTGGCTTGCCCCATTGTTTGAATAGAACCTCCGCTACCACTTGGTTGAGCTGCCATTCCGTCGGACGACAAACCGTCCTTCGACTGAGAGCATCCGCTAAGATGTTCAATCTTCCTGGAATGTGTGCTGCCCGAAGAATAATATTCCTCTCTTGGCACCACAGCAGAAGGTTCCAAACCATCATACACAACTCCGGTGATCTCGTCCCGCCTTGGCGGTTTAAATAAGACACCACTGTTGAGTTGTCTGTCCTTACTATGACAATCTTGTCTTGAATTAGACTCTCGAACTTCTGCAGTGCAAATACCACCGCTAATAGCTCGAGCACATTGATATGTTTCTGCGCATTGGTCCGATCCCATTCCCCTGACACTGACTGATTGTCCAATACCGCTCCCCAACCTGTCAATGATGCATCCGTGAATATGGACATCTGAGGTTGAGGAGGTTGTAGAGGAACGCCTCGCAGGAGATTCTGTTCCGATAACCACCACTGAAGGTGGAATATCAATGGTTCTTTTACTGGTATTCTCAGAGATAACGGATCCGTTCTCTGTGACCAGAACGACATCAAATACATCTGAATTGGCCTGCGCCTGAGTGCCGCATATGGCACCACCTTCTCCAGAGATACTAGCAAACCCAGTATTCTGAGAAATTGATGCGCCGTCAGATAGGCTCCTAGAGAAACCGACTCCAACACTGCAATCAGGCTTCTGACTCTGCTCTCCGCCGGAAAAGCTACGCCGTCCCTGAGATTGAAAAAGATTCCCAGATAGACAAACTCCTGGGATGGAGTCAGTTCTGATTTCTCTAGATTTACAATCCACCCTAGGTCCTTTAATAAGGCTAGGACTACCTGCAGATTGCTGCGCAGAGTGACTGGATTCCCCGCCTTTAGCAGCCAGTCGTCTATGTAAGTGTGAACAGCTATGTTTCTCCTGCGAAGTAAAGAAGTCATGGCGAGAACCACCTTGGTGAAGACCCTCGGAGCCGTGGTCAGGCCGAAGGGAAGAGCATTGAATTCCCAAACATTGTCTTGGAATGCAAACCGCAGGTACTTCTGAAAAGGTATTGACATTGGAATATGAAAATAAGCATCCTTCAGATCTATCGATACCGCCCACATGCCTTTCCTCAGCCCTGTCATTACCGCTGCTACCGTCTCCATCTGAAATCTGGGAAAAAGAATAAATTTGTTCAACGGTTTGAGATTGAGAATTGGTCTCCACCCTCCGGTACGCTTCGGAACTAGAAACATGATCGAATAGAAGCCCAGCGATGACTGATCGGTGACTAGGTGAATCGCATTCTTCTGACGAAGCGATTCTATCTCTGACTGAATGGCGACTAGACGGTCTAATTCCCTTGGAATAGGAGTCCATATTGGAGTCGAGGTTAACGGAACTAACGATTGATGGATGAGCCAGTCCGGATCGTAGCCGTTTCTTATCCACTGACAGACTAAACAGTCGCGCACGACCTGTTCCCATTGGTTTAAGAATAGCTGAAGTCTGCCTCCGACGGAAGGAATCTGCACACAGTTGTCGGTCGAGATTAGCCGACAAGACGCTAAATCGCTTGGGTGAAGATTCTCGACTCCATTTGTTTCCAAAGCTGCCGGTATTGGTTCCGCCGGAAACCCGTCAGGAACGAGCCCCACAGCCGCCCCGCGGCTTCTTGTGGTATGACGGTCCGGAACCGCCGCCACGACTATCCTTACGGTAGCCGCCTCGGCCCGAACCGCCACCCTTCCTGTCGTCCTCATACGGCCTCTTACTAGAGGGCTTGTATGCGGACGAACGGCCAGGCCCTTGTGCTCCGGATGGCCTATGGGCATCACGGGCAGAAGGACGGAAGGGCGATCTAGGACGCTGTCTCTGCTGCTCCTGCCTATGCTGACGGTAGGACTGTTGCGGCTGAGTCCTCTTGGTCGACTTCCACGACTTGCCGACCACTTCTTGCTCCGCCACCATTGACGCAACCTTAGAGAGCGCTTGTCGTGCCGAGCCGCCGAACAAGCCTGGACCTATGAAAGGCGCAGAAGATAACGCAGCCCTCATCTCTGGTCCTGGTTCCACACAATCGAGAACCATTCTCCGTCGCTCTGCCAAAGTTCTCGTGATTACCCTGGCCAGGCAATCCTGAGACAGGCGCATGGTGTCCCGAACAACTCCGGGAGCAGCCTCTGGCACCTGTCCGCCTTCCGCCGTGCAGTCCAGCATACCCTGCAAGACGGTACACCCGTGCGACAGCGCAGCCATGGCTGCCCTAGCCGCATCCTCAATGAGCGTGAGCTCATTGAACGGGTCTTTGTTGGTCTGAGAAACCAAAGGACGTGACCGCCCCTTGGCCTATTCAGCGCCTCACGTTCCGCAACGGAAAGCCGTGGAACCCTGGCGTACTGATGATAAGCCTGCTCCGGAAACCGGACCCTACTCCTTATCCCCTTCGGGGCCTTGGGCAACGCATAGTGTGGCTGAACCAGACGGTATGCCGCAACTTCCAACATGTCAGAAGTTTGCGTGTCCAGCGGGAGTGTAGGCATGGCAGAAGAGCCACTGGACAGAGCGCTAGCCGCACGCTCTGACATCCGTTCCATCGCCGGATCGCGCTGAGATCCTAGATCAGATGCCAACCCGAGACGATTGGTCATCCATCCAAGAACCTGCACCCATTCAGCTTCGGTGCAGAAAGCGGAATCGTCCATCAAAGAACTCCCGTTTTCATCCTCCCTCTCTCCCTTAGATGAGAGGGCCACCGACGATCCTTGCTGAACGCTATGATATACGTCTCTGCCAGGACAGAGCGCATCCATAGCGTGACTACCAGCGGCACCAGTATCCAACGAATCGCCAGATACGGATTCGCCGCAGTCCATCGGCTCCAACACGGGATCCGGGACTCCGACGGCCTCAATTACGGCTGGCACTGTCACTCCGATAGGAGCCGCACCTAACGCCGCCGGGATAGCCGCAGGAACCGCAAACCACAGCTCCGCCGGCATATCCGGTTGCACAAATCGCGGATGAAAAATGCCCGACGGAACGTCGACATCACCATCCGCCTGGCAAACCCGTACAAATCCCGAGGGCGACCCCTGGGACGTACTAGGCATCGCCGTCATTGAAAGATCCGGCATGCCGGAATCTTCCCTCAGCAGCAAATCTTCCTCCTCTATCGTCGGCTCTTGAGCCAAGGACAGAGAAGGGGCAGGTGCATGACCCTCAGCAGAACTAGCCGGACCACCTAATGGTTGTCCTGCACCAGCTTGCTTCACCGGGACCGTGGACTGCAACGAGTCAAAAATAGCCTTGAACTGGGCCACCCATACGCCCAGTGCTGAATCCATCCTCTCATTCAGCCGACCTTCCAGTCCCAGCAACGAAACCTGCTGCAGCTTCACTGCCTTATCCTTCTCGATACGCTCCAGCCTCGCCCGTCAATCCTTGTCAAACTCCGCCACCAATTCCGACGACCACCTGACGCACACATCACAAGGGCTCCCGACCTTACACTTAGCGCACGCCACACAGTGATGACCCAGGTACTTCCGTTTCATTAACCTGTTGCACTTGCGGCACAACGAGTCCGAGTTCTTCGGTTTCTGCGAACACAGAGAAGAATTAAAACGCTGCACATGACAACCAATGACGAGCAATACGCACAATAGACTTGCTAGTTAAGATTTCTTAAACACATTAACTTTCTCTCAATTTAATGATAACAAGTCTTAGGCACGAAATATTTGAAACTTTTTTGAGTGAAAATTTTTTTAAAAACACAACTCAGCCTTTAACTAACGTTAAATAACCAAGAATAACTCGCCGATCACTACAAACACCCTCGACAACTAAGCGAGAGCTAAAATCGGCGACAACAGAGTGCCTGGATACACCAAGCCAAGAACGACATAAATCATGGGCGCCGCCATCTTGGCTAAGGACGCATCCATCTTAGAGGAACCGAGTCGCAAGAGAAAATTAACCGAGTACCCGAATTAAAACTAAAAGTTAACGGGTACAGAAGAGACTCCAACAATGGCTATCATTATAAAAAATGTGCCAATTTAAGGAAATTTCAAAGTCATTATGGCACGAATGTATAAATTCTAGATTGATACAACCTGCCCCTGTGATGATTTCCCAAGTTCCTCCATGAAGCCAGCGATGGTTTCTCGAAAAAACACGCTAAAACAGCTTATTTCTAATTAATATAGAGAGCACAATACACGCGACTTTCAATAAGCGCAAAATAGACGAATCTGACTGTGATTGGGAATTGACTCGGTACCTGCGGCTATGGTATTCCCGGACACAGTATGGGCAGGACCAGGAGAGTGCGGAGTTTTAATTGTTTATTTTGAGCTAGACTAGATAATAGACATTATCATAATAGTACATCTGGTAAGTATTATTCGAAGTAGAATGCTTCAGCGGTTCTGGGGGAGAAGTTGTTTTTGTGAAAACTAGGTCATCCAAGATGGCCGTTGAACCATTTGGTCAATCAAGTTCCCTTGAACAAACTTGATTCAGCGCTTACCCTAGATCATATTTCGTCAGCTTTGAATCGATCCCTCAAATGGTTTGGTAGATTTTAAAAAAAATTTCTAAAAATCGACCAAATCCAAGAAGGCCACCTTGCCGATCAGCTTCATTTGAACAAACTTTGATCCTATGCTTTAAGGATGCCTCCTGCCAAATATAATTGAAATTGGCCCATCAGTTCTTGAGAAGAAGTTGTTCAAAGGAAAGGTTAACGGATGGACGGACGGTCGCCATGATGAGCTAATAATAAATGTTACTGGTTATTAGTTCAGTTGTTACCTTCAGCTCTTTAGTGAAAGCGTACGTGATCAGCGTCGTGAAACTTGAGAACAATGGAGCAAGGAAGACGCATACATTGCGGATATCGATCGTGATATGAAGGAAATGAGCGATGTGATACAACACCGCTGATGTCATCATCAATCCTGCGAGGATTAATAAATGGATGAATTCATTTTTAGTTATGCCCCGCCCATCTCTAGCTAAGCTCTGCCCATGCTTTGCACGTGTTGAGATTGAGTTATATACTTTGAACAGTTGTAACTACGTTTTCTGTTGTCGGGGGTTGTTGCTTGATAACCGAAGAAAAAGGCGGGTTTCACCCTGCTAGATTAATCCCAGATCATTCCATGGTGTGAAGTTAGTGAATCCAATGTGACTCATTTTCCCTTCTCCATCGGGTTGATTCTGGGTCTGTGGGGTCCGAAGACAGTACTTGGATTATGCGGAAACTCATGTGTTCCCTTGAGTGGTTTTTCTTGTTGAAATGCTGTGAGACCGTGGTATCATAGCTCTCTCTTCTGTGTAGATGAGCTATGGATCTAAGATGTTCTTGTATTCTTATTTTGAATAGCCTCAAGGTTTTGCCAACGTACTGTTTCTGGCAGAGCTTGCAGATCATGAGGTATATGACGTTGCGTGTCAGGCAATTTCCGATGATCTTGCATCTGTGTGTGTGTGCGTGCATGCGTGCGTGCGTGCGTGTGTGCTTTTGAAAAAGTGTGACTTGTCCACATACAGTTGCAAATGGTGCAATTCGTGGTGTTGCATTTGGTGAGCGGGTTTCTGTGCGGTCTTGTGTTGTCCAAAACCCCTGGCAATTTGGCTCTGACTACATGGTCCCTATTGGTTTTGTTTTTACGGTAACCAAATAGGGGTGCTTCAGGGAAGGCGTCCCTGCATCTCTGACCGGCTTGTAGGACAGGCCAGTATTTTTTAATCACTCTTTTAAGCAATGTACCCGTGCGTGTGAATTCGCAGACAAAGGTTGGTTTGAACACAGGTTCTATGGGTGGGTGGGCGGGTGAGGGTTTAAGATGTCTGTCCTTGCTCATGCAGAGATGAGAATATTGGTGGGATACCCCCTTGCTTGGAAAAAGCCTTCCATTGTGGTACTGTTCCTATGATAGCCTGCAATGTGGGTGCAGATTCTCCTGACATGTAGAGACTGTTCATATGGGCCGTCGTCCTTGCAGGAGGACGGATGCGCAGATGTGTAGTGGAGACATCCGTGCATGTCAGTGGGTTTGGTGTACAGGTCAAAGGTGACACGTTGTCCATCTATATTTGACCATGATGTCTAAGAAGGCTACTTGTTCCCTGGAGCTTTCCATGGTGAATTTGATACTAGTATGTCCAGTATTCATGTGGTTGACGAATTCTGTGAGGGCTGCTGGGCCATGTTCCCATATCATGGATATGACGTCTATGTAGCGCGCATACAATGCTGGTTTGTATGGCGCTTCTCAGAGTAATGTTTCCTCTAGGTCTGCCATGAAGATGCAAGCGTATGAGCAAGCCGCTTTGCTGCCCATAGCTGTCTCCTATTTGGAGGAAGTGTCCTCCATTGATTTCAAAGTTGTTGCACTCTAGTACCTGGGGTTCCATGCTTCATTCAGTACTTTGCTACTGCACACAGGCCTTCTTTGTTTGGTATATTAGTGTATAGCGAGGTAACGTCCATGGTGATGAGTAGCGAATTCTACTTCGTTGGACCGAATTCTTCTATCCTGTTGATGAAGTCTGTGGTGTCCTTTATATATGATTTAATCTTTGTAATATGGACTTTAATGTGTTCATCAACAAAGCTACTGATTAGTTCTGTTAGGCAGCCATTGCCACTAATGATGGGTCTACCTGGCCGTGGGGTGATCCTAGGTTTTTTCTCTTCAGTCAGACTTTGTGCTTCGCCAAGTGAAGACAAGCATCAGGCACATAGCAAACTCTTCTAGTGTTAAACGTTGTTATCAAGATTATATACTTTGAATCCTGAATTCGCAGAATCTTAATTTCATGGTATCTCTACAGCTAACCTGTTGAATATTTTTAACTAATTTGACTGGGAGCTGCTTATGGCAGCAACAGCACCTCAGTCAAATCAGTTTCCAAATATTTAACAAAATGTTTATTAAGTAGTAAAGACATGCAATTCGTACAACTATTAGGCGGACTACTCCGTATAAACCCCGTTTGTATACATGTTAATTTACAGCAAAATGTACAAGGTACAGTGTAACAGTGTTTCCAATCACGCTTATACCTGGGTAGATGGTTCCACCAATGATTCTCCCAAGAGGGTACCAGGCACGATCGTCAAACCAATTATGGAAATTGTAGAATCCTTCCTCAGCCAAGAATCGTGTCGTACGATAGTTGAAATAGGGATCAAACTCGTGAATAACACTCTCAAATCTTAGCACAGAGAACAGGCGAGTGCAGAAAGCTGAAAGGTCACAATTAGTAATTATGGATTAAGAATTCACTTTTAAGTTTTGTAATCTTAATTTTAGTTTTAAAAATTTTAAACACACAATATGATTTAGCGCTTTAATGGTCAGGTCTGGTCAAGATAATTTACATTTTTAAATTCATGATTGTCCATTTACAATCATAGAGGACAATTTTTGAAAATTTATGACTAAAATGAGCCAGTCATCCCAATCAAAATCCTCATCTATTGTCTTGTAAAAGGACATTCATGAAAACCATGTAGAACCCAGCTTTGGCCACAACATGGATTAACATGAAAACTGACTAAACA
The DNA here is from genome assembly GCA_034401795.1 of Chaetoderma sp. LZ-2023a. NCBI lineage: Eukaryota > Metazoa > Mollusca > Caudofoveata > Chaetodermatida > Chaetodermatidae > Chaetoderma > Chaetoderma sp. LZ-2023a. The sequence goes on from CM067375.1 coordinate 80,337,939, forward strand.
AGTGCTTACGATATGAGGGTTTTTAATAATTTTTGAAACTTAGTCGTAATATTATTATACCACTATATACCGATTTTGTGTTCTAAACAGTTCAGTTTGACATGAATGGACCTTTACATTTTTAGCTATGCCCCGCCCATCTCTAGCTAAGCTCCACCCACATCACGCTCGTGTTCGGATCGATCAATCTCTCAACTCTCTGACTATCGATCTCAAGAAAACTATACAGGTAAGCTGTTGAATATTTTGAAACTAATTTGACTGGGTGCTGTTGCTGCCATATTAACTGATGATGACTGACTGCAAACATGTTCATAAGTGACATTGAAGTAAAGATGTGGCTAAAATATTTACTATTTGGCTAACAAAAATGGTATTTGGCTAATCTATTGTCTAGAATATTGCAAAAATCCAGATCTATCCTGGTGATACATACACAGAACTGCTGCCATGGTCAAGATACCCATCTTTAGCAACATGTCCTGCTTGTCCGGTGACATCTTCAGAATCCACATGACTGGATTTTTTGCAGCCTTCATTTTGCTGACTCAGACTCACTGCATAGAAAATAAAAGCACATGGTTGGTTAATTATGGCTATTAGCACTTATAGCAGCGATACATGTATCTAGGCCTGCGTGATTATTTGTTTCAGTAATCATGATCGATTATTTAATAATAATCGCGATTACTCGAGATTATAACAGCAAAAAGCATTTCAATAACGAAAGCTGCAATAGTGTTGAGAAAAGTCCATTTGCAGGCCAAGAGAAGACTATTTTTGAAAATGTGTCACTGGAATGCCTGGCTCGAGCATCGAGCCAGTCATTTCAGTGATACATTTTCAAAAATAGTCTTCTCTTGGCCTGAAAATGGGCATGCATTCGCTGAGCAAAATGTAAATTTCCGTGACCAATTGCATTAAAGAGTAATTGAAAGGTAGGTTTTGAAATATTTTATGCTGTAGAATTATTTATGATTATTCGATTATTTAATTTTTAATCATATAAATTCATGATTTAAAAAATAATCGCAATTTTCGATTTAATCACGCAATCGCGCAAGCCTACATGTATCTTATAGAAGAATAAAGTAGTTTCGAGGAACACCTGCGATACCTGTGGTATATAGGGTGAAATTGGGACAAAACATGGAAATAAATAAGACATTGCGAGCAATACAAGTTCCCTCGATTCCCCTTTTTGTTGAAATGAGACGTGCTTACAATGGCATTTATTGTAAGGAAGGAGGTGTCAAAATGTTTGAGAAATCGAAATCATCCATGGAATGATCTCACATTTAATGAGGTCATTAAAACTGATTTAAGGTCATCTTTTCACAATAAGAAATAGAAATTCCAGAATTTGAATTCTTCCATTGATGACCTCGCCTAAGAATGTGGTCATCCGTAGAAATTCAAGGTGTTAAAAATGAGATGAAAAGTGAACATTTTGACCCCTGTATAGTAGTAACACTAAAGAAAAGGCCATATAAACTAATCACCATAACAGGTATATATACAAATTGCACCACAAACAGCTCCCCTTTATAGGGCTAAATATCCAGTCATACCTCATCCAAATTATAATGCTATTTCAATGAATGTTAAGTCTTGTCTGATGTACCTGTAGTGTTACTTTAGCCATTAGACGATTATGTTTATTATGCAAATTCCTAAATAGCATCGTCTATGACTAGTAACCGAATAAATATTCACATCCAACAGGCTTATATGTCCGTAAAATGATTATGATACATAGGTTTGCAACTGTCTTATGCATATGTCACTTACGTATATATGTCACAAGTGTTGTTTTATGTGTTTACCAACACAGACTCAATACAGCTTAACCCATGCCACTCTATAAATAGATCATATTTACTGATGACTGACAATGTTTTATGTTTGAGGTTAAATATCTCGCCACCTAATGTCTGAGTATTTCCCAGTATATGACAAATATATTTTCCAGTATTTCCGACTAAATACTTGTTTTTCCCAGGAAATGAACCGTTCCAGTTTTAGCTTTCCCCTGCCCATCTCTATCTCAGCTCCACCCACACCTCGCTCGTGTTGGGATCGATCGATCTCTGGACTCCATCAATTTAAAAAAACTATACGGGTAAACTATTGAATATTTTGAAACTAATTCGACTGGGCAGCAACAGTGCCCAGTCAAATTAATTTAAAAAGATTCAACAGCATGTTTATTAAATAGCAAAGACATACAATTCGTACAATGTGCCGGACTATTAAGTGTTAAAGACAGACTATTTCGAATCATTCATGACATCATTATTATGATATCAGCATGCACATCACTTAGTTGATTATGACATCATATGATGGATGAATAAACTGGAAAGGTGAATTGCCACCCCTGTCTCGCAGCGCCGTTTTCGTCGCATTGTAAAATCCTTTTGGATTTTCTGCTACTCTCCACCTCTCAGTAAAGATAAACAAATAATTAACATATTCAGATGAAATTTAGTGAAAATGCAGGGCTGGAAATGTTGCCTGTCTACCTGTCGATGACAGGCGATTTTTGTCAGGACAGGTAGAACAAATATCTACCTGTGAAAAAAATTACAATGAAGATAAAATGAAGCTAGAGAAGCGTCCACAGTTGAGCTTTGATAGATCTATTTTGCAGTTTTCTCTGACATTTTACTGGAAATATTAGTCCCACGAATCTTCCCAGTGTTCTCATTCAGCTTTAATATCTCAAAACAAGTTTCGTCTGCTAACGCTAAACTTCATTTTAAAATCATCTATTTAAACTGGGCCAATCAGAAAATTCTAATACTTTGACGTCATAATATTGCACTGACCAATCGTACACCGCATTGCATTAGGCAGCTCGGTTCACGTAATTTCTAAAATGGCTGCTGTCCCATCAGGTTTACGGGTTTGTCATACGCTTGATTAACTGGCGATTTACGGCTAGAATCGGCGAGAATGAATAGGGATGTCATATTTCTACAACAATTAATGTAACAGCTTTCAAGAGATGCTATTGAATTTTTGCTGGTTAGAGTTTTTCATGATGAAATAGCATTTACAAAAACTCTGGTTGTGGTTACAGATTGCCGAAGTGCCCTTTCAATATTATATATAGTAGTATATACATACAGGGAATATTTTGAGCAGTATCGCATCGCAAAATGCAATGCAAATGAGTACCTGTTGCTACACATTTACAACTTCGCATAGCTATTTGCTGCGATACATAATTTTGATGTAAAATTCAGTCAATTCACTTAATTTTGAAATATTTTTGATAAAAAGTCGCTATAAGTTGCAAAACGATTGTCAAATTTAGTAAGGAAGCGAGATGCGCATGCATTGGAGACTGATTTCCGATATAGCCCATAGACATATATAGCTATAGAGCACATATCTTCATACCTTCCTTCACTATGGGACAAATGACCGCCGGTGAAGCGAGTTCAGTAAGCGCTCTATAGATCACAATTCTAAAAGCTAGTGATGTGCGCATGCGTTAGCGGTTTCCTTCTGGTATAATAATAAACTGTTACAGACTTCTGTTTTGAGTTTGGACACCAGTCGGAAACTCGCAATATGTATCACGGGGGTATTCACGGTCGTCGACATATTGCTCGTAACAGACTCTCTTGTAAATCTAAATTCTCCTATAGGGGAGTATGGCTATTGATCATTGCCTCGTCATTAGTCAGCGCTATGATAAACTTTAAAAATACAGGTTTATCTAGGCTGATTCTGGTCGATTTAGACAATGTTTGTCTCGGAAACTGAGTTATAACATCGCGAATCTAAACTCCTGTTAGCGCATTCCCAAATCAAGGCCGACAGTATAATTAGCCATGCTACGGCGGCGTATCGAACTTGATTCGCGTAAGCGACAGATTTAGAATGGCATGTCGCCAAGATCGACACATGCGCGACAGTGTTTTCGAGTACTCGTCTCCAAAGTCGGGAACATACTTTCTTGCAAGATTATTGGTTAATAAATATAACTATATAGAGAGCAACCAATGAATCGCAAGGAAACTACCAACGGTAAAGAAAATAAACAATGTTTTACGCGGTAATTTTAAGAATGACGTAGTAGTATATATATAGCATTCATAGTATTCGTAGTAAAACTAGTAACACGTGAGCCGATTGATACACGCTGATCACAGTAACTTTTTATCATTCACTATTTAAGCCAGAGAAAACAACCATTAGTTCTTCTTCTTCTTCTTCTTTTCGTTCGCTGATCATACCGCCAGTCCTGTAAGTGACTATCGACATGATCATAAGCGTTAAGTGCGTGGATCCTTGGTTTATTAGAGTGCGCCGTGCGGCCTGGAACCTCCGTCTTCAGCACCCGAGGTTTATGTCAGGGTTACCTCACCCTTACCTCCTTTAGTCGCCTCTTACGACATGCAGAGGATACGGAAGGTGTATTCCAAGCCCCACCCACAGGGCAACAACCATTAGTAATTCTTAAATAAAAATTGTTAACTCTTTCAACTGAAGTCATAGTATCGCAAAAACTCAATTTCATCTTAATAAGCTATTGATATGTTGCAAGTTTTTAAGGGAGACCTGTTGCTCACAGCTGCCATGGCCTGCAACAGCTTCCAGTTAAGCACTAACACTATTCAGCCGTCTTACATTGTATTGAATGATGTGTACTTTGTTTAGCCTACCAGTTGAAAGGGATATGTGATGTAGGTTGGTAACTTCAGGGTGCATACACCTTAAGCAGAATTAAATTCCATACTTTTTCAAGACTCAATTTCAAATTTTCCAGACCTAATTTACGACTTTCAATCAGACAAAAACAGTTACTAAGTTCATCATATTATCATTATAAACTTTATTAAACTTTATAAAACTACGTACCAAAATAAATAATCAACTAACTTAACATCAGATAGCACTCATCACAGATAGAAAGATATACAGCACTCTATTTGTTGATATGAGTTATAATAACTGGATACAATCATGGCAATTTTAATGTTGATATGGATGGATAGCACTCAGGAAAGACATAAAAATAATTTCAAATGGTTTTTTTTTTTAAATTTACCACTGGAATGACTGACATGGCGACCAAGCCAGTCATTAGTGTGATAAATCTTCAAAAATAGTCTTTTCTTGATCTGCAAAATATAAGCTAATTTATTTAAAATTTAATTTACCATAGCTGATCTTAACACCATAGCAACAGGAGGAATCCTCATTATTTTCACTCGATAATGCGCCAAAAGAGGCCTCACGATACGAGAGAGCTGTCGGACAGTCAATAATATTTTACCATGACTCAGCGCAAAGTTGTGATCATCTAACACTGGGCGATATAAAATTGCCACGCTTCTAAATGATTGCCATAATAACAGGAATTCATTATTTTCACTCGATGAGGAGCCAACATAAGAGGCTTCGCGATACGAGGGCAAAGTTGGGATCATCTAACGTTGGCCGATATAAAATTGCTACGCTTCTAAACTTTCGGCGCTGGCTTTAGATGAACTTCTGTCAGTGTCTCATGTTTTTCCCCCGGCATGTGGCTAACAAGAGCCGCTTCGCCCATATTCCTGATGTCAAACAACTTATTACAAACACTATATTTGGCACACGAGTTTGATGTGTTGTCCGGTAAAATCCAATCCTTATATTTACCATTAGTTTCCCAAACACTAGAATATTTGCACTTTCCCATCTTTACTGTATCGCAAAGAATGCCAATCTCGCGAATTATTTCATTGTTTCGGCTTCTAACACTCTGTACTATTTGACAGACGACTGCCGATTCACTCATTTTTATTACGTTGTACTTGAACATGTTCAGAAAAGTATTGCTCAACAACCGCGAGATGTTCCCGGTAATAGGCGGTTTTCTATTGCAAGACGAGACCGGAACCCAATCGAATTAGATTCTGGCAAGATTTGCGGAAATGCGAGATTACGGTCGGAAAAATTAGGATTGCCGATATTTTAATTTTCCATACATTTTCCATACCAGTTGGCTCAAAATTGGAATTTCCATACTTTTTCCAGCCCTGGAAAAGGCTTTCCTAATTTTCCATACTTTTTCCAGACTTCCATACATGCGTACGAACCCTGTAAGTTACAAAATATATGTTAACCCTAGTCAATGAAATCACAGTATTCATGGGAGGTACATTATTGATTTTTTTGAAAATAATTTGACTGAGATGCCTTAAGCAGCAACACCTTCCAATCAATGTAATTGCCAAATCTGCCAATATGTATTATTTTAGGTTTCCTATACTCCCTGACCGTGGCCAGAGCCAGTACATGCATATTCTGAATCTGACATATGTTATACTGACAAATGACAATACTGGCTACTGTAGACCTGAAGACTGATACACTATCCTCAATAACATTCTCAGAAGTCCAATATTAATTATTCAACCATCTGTTCATGTCACATTCATGATTTGTGCAATTCGTGTAAACTACATGTCGCATATTACACGCCTTACGGACCACTAATTTTTTAGACGGACCACTGATTTGTGAAGTCTGGTAGTCCTTCAACTTTTCGCTAATTTCGAATCCTGGTTAAACACATTTTAACATTGATCTCCATCTAGATTATTTCGAAACCATATTAAAAAAGACTACATTCCATATTTATTCTGTTCGTGGCTTGAACAACGAAAAATCATGAATTCTCTCGGCTTGAAAATAGTGACTAGCTCCCGGTATAGTACATGTATCAATGACTGCTACATTGGAACCAGTCCTGCATTCCATAGCGAAAACGTTTTGCGAAATCAGAAAATTATGCTTTTCGGTTGTTTTCAGATTCACTTGCTCATAGCGTGTGTAGACGAAAAAAGCCGTTTTTGATCATGCAAATATGTTTTGAAACATTTCCCCGTTGGAACACAAAACAGTTTCAACACAGTTTGTTTGCTATGCAAGTGCTATGAACTGCTATGCATTATTCGATTTGTTTAGCAGTTACTGCTATGCAATTTTTTTCCAACAAAATATTCCGACATATAGTCGAGTTGCTTAAATTCGTGAGTGCCGAATTTCGTGAATTTGTTTTTATCGCTCTCGTTCTATGATGTAACGTTGCATGGAACGCATCTACACAATAGCCACTTTTTGATTGAAAGTTCTGAAGCTTTTGACAAAGTTTTGAGCAAAATACAGTCAAAACAAGAAACGTTTCATACAATTACTGATGGTAGTGATAAAAATTGCAAGATTCCTTAATGCACCTTTCTTTGATTACTTACTTGCGCTTATTTAGCACCCAAAATGAGCAAATTTCACAATCCAAATTTACCGCCTGCTTTGTTTACATTTTTCCGCCGCGTCGGATTGGACTGATTGACGGGAGCCCGTCTAAATTTTATAGGAGAGGCTCTAGAGGAGGAGGTGTGCGCTTATCAATGATTTACCAAAATGTCAAAATTAACATACACATGTTTTTTTAACGATAGACATTTTTTTTATTCTTCGCTTTATGCCTGCTGAACATGTTTTAAAAACCCTAGCGTTAGTTCATCTCTTCAGCTCATTAATATTTGTGTGACGGCACTACCTAACGAAAGCGGCATTAATTTAGGGTTTTTTTCTTCTCTTCAAATGTATCAACTGCTTTTATAGTTTATACATTCATTTGTAGGACTAATTTACGGGTTAAAACGGACACAATTAGCGGTTGAAACATTCAACAAACTAATACAATGATATTTAAGGATTTACAAGCATGTACCAGACAGCTGAAGATGCATAATCACCTATTCACGAAATTCGGTACCGCTATTTCACACATAACCTGGCGAGGTGGGTCAGTTCAAATGCTTGGAATTTGTTTAAAAATTAAAATTCTGTACCAAAATTTTTTCATTTGTATTCGGAAGTGTTATTTCAGAGTTCATTTCACGAGTGCATTACTTGCTTAGATTCACGAACTTCGGTACCCATAGTATATATATATATATATATATATATATATATATATATATATATATATATATATATATAGTGTAGCGTGTTGGCGTCAGTACGCCAATCTGGTCCACATTATGGAACTGTATAGTATGCATGGCCATGCTGTGTGTGTGCACAGGCCTTTGAATTTTCGTCCATCCATCCCTCTACCACATATTCCCCCTACTATATATAATATACACAAGGTGTGAAACCTTCATCTGTGGGCACCATTGTCAGAAAGCTGATTGGTTGGTTTGTTGTCAAAATCCGCTGACATCATGGTTCTGACTACAAACCAACCAATCAGCTTTCTGACAATGGTGCCCACAGACGAAGGTTTCATACCTTGTGTATATTATATATAGTAGGGGTGATATGTGGTAGAGGGATGGATGGACGAAAATTCAAAGGTGTGTGTGCGTGCGTGCGTGCGTGCGTGTGTGTGCGCGCGCGTGAATGATGGTCGAGGCATACACCTTCGTTGCCTTGATGAATGTATGGAAAATAAACAATGCTAAAAACTTAAATATTAGAGTAAAACAACAAGAAATTTAATTGAAATATTTCGAAAACTGGTCACTCAAGACCGATATATGGAAGTGCCACATCACCAGTTGCTTTGCAGAAGCAAACGCCACAACACGCGTCTGATGCTAACTCGACAGGCTTTTCTGTAGGTACATACGTGTTTAACATGGATGGTACGAAATAAATGCATACTAATTATTTACTATGTTAATTAAACAATTAGCATTAATTAAAATTTCACCTTTAGTATTAAATATTGTATACACAAATAATCTTGGAAGCAAACTTCTTTTCTAAATTATCTGACTTGGCCGGCGACGAGTCAACTGCAGTATTTGTAAAACCAATTTCGATTGGCTGATTCCAATTAACTGATACACATTTTACAATTTTATCCTATGTCAATACATTTTTTGAAATAATTTTATCTGCTAGTAATCGCTAACAATTTCCATCATCTAATTTATTTATTTATTTGTGTGTTCGTGCATGTGTCTGTTGCTTATCTATCTGTTCTTCCATCCACCGGTCGATTTTTTATTCAGTGACTTAGTTGACTCATTCATTCCCTCGCTTCGTCAATACAATTACCCTCGGCCGGTAAGAGGAAGAAGATAGTGCGTGTGTGCGTCAGCTTTCTGACAATGGTGCCCACAGATGAAGGTTTCATACCTTGTGTATATTCTATATAGTATGAGGGATATGCGGTAGATGGATGGATGGACGAAAATTCAAATTTTTCTTTCTATAGACTACGTAACGCAATGAAGCGACATGCTCGGTACCATCTATAGCACAGTAATGAATTCTTGGAAGGTGACTAAATTATGCCAAAATAGGTCTAAAGATTGCACCCCAGAACGTCTTTTCCAGGGGAAGATGGCTGCACTCGTGCATACATTGGCTCGTAGTGACAATTGAATTTGCTGTCAAGTCAATTTATTGCTTCGTAAGTACGCGTAACGTTCTACTCAAGGTCATAGATCAAATGAATTACTGAGAGGTGGGGAGGGAAGGGTGCGTGTGTGTGTGTGTGTGTGTGTGTGTGTGTGTGTGTGTGTGTGTGTGTGTGGTTACTAAATCAAAGATCAAAGGACGGGATTAAGTAGCATTAAACAAAATTCTGGTATAACTGAGGAATCCAGTTTCTCAGTCAATCATATATGACATCGTAATCAACTGCATCACATGCAAACTGACGTCATAACCAATTTTGTCATGAATGACGCGATATAGGCCCCTATAGTCCGCCATAAATGCTTACTAATCTGTCAAGTTGTACGAACTATATTTCTGTCTTATTAATAAATATTCTGTTGACTATTTTGAAACTAATTTAATTGGTTGGGCGTTGTTACTGCCATATATTGTTGCATAGCTAAAACTGGATTCACCCATTGGACTACATCCATTAACCTTTTAATGCTCAAATTGTTAAATAAAAGTTTTCAGAGAAAATGTACATTTGCAGATCAAGAGAATATTATTCTTGAAATTTTACGATTTTTACCGCATGTAGGACCATACTTTGTCCTGAGGGGTAGGGGGGGAGGGGTTGCATGGGGGATGCGCCTATGCAGTGATTCTCCCGTGTTTCTTGTTCTCCAAATGGACATTTTTCAAGACAACGGGAAACCCCGTTTTTTTATCAGCTAAGTCTTAAATGGATAACTTAGACCGTGGATTCTCTCAAAATTGTTATAGGCCTAATAGTAACACTTTATTTTTAAAATACATTGATTCAAACTATGTGTGCGTAATGTGTTAATCGAAGTAAAAACCGATTTAGCATCCCTGCTTGTTTAATCCATTATTTTGTAATTATGCATAATATTTACTCAAGAATCAAAGTGATTAGTGTGGGGGATATATAATAACATCAAAGGGAGTGACTAATCTTTGGTAGTCTTGGTGTATAATTGTACTGCATTCATTAACCCTCCAATTTAACCCTCCAAGATAACAGATCCATTTCATGGATGGGTTAAGTCTTTGCTGAGTGACCGTGTGCAGCAAGTGGCTATAAATGGTGAGGAGTCGAGCTGGATGGATGTTACAAGTGGAATACCACAAGGGAGTGTATTAGGGCCATTACTTTTTGTCATTTATATAAATGACTTGCCTGGACAAGTAATCTCAGACGCATATTTATTTGCAGATGACACTAAGATCTTCCGGACTATTCTAAAGCCAGATGACAAAGCCACACTGCAGACAGACCTAAATGAGCTAGCAGAGTGGTCAAACACTTGGCTTCTCCGCTTCCACCCAGACAAATGTGTCCAAATGAGCTTCGGGCGACCAAATGTAGAAGCAAGTAACTACCATATTATAGCCGACAGGAAAAACCACGAAATTTTAAAATCGAAAGAAGAAAAGGACATTGGACTGATTATAGATGACTCACAAAACTTCGGGAGGCACATTACAGAGAAGGTGAATAAAGCAACCAGTATGGTTGGAATTATTCGTAGAGCCTATATCAATCTAAACGAGAAAAACTTTGTACCATTATACAAGGCAATGGTAAGGAGCCATCTAGACTATGCCGCAGCTGTATGGTGCCCATATAAAAAATCAGTCATCACACTCATAGAAAACCTACAGAGAAGAGCAACCAAACAGATACCTATTCGTCATAACTAGACGAATAGCACCGAGAGCACTAAGATCGAGTGAACAGCTACTCTGCGTAGTACCCAATTCCAATCTTGTCATTGGAGAGCGTGCTTTCTCCATAGCTGGACCAAAACTTTGGAACGACCTTCCATCCAACATTCAAAACAGCAACAATGTTGAGGCTTTCAAAACTCTTCTAAAAACCCATTTGTTCCAAAAAGCATATTTCACTATTTTAAATTAGCTTTAACTTTTGTAAAGCGCCTTTGGGCAGTTAATTCTGGAATTGGCGCTATATAAATGCATACATACATACATACATACCTGGTCTACGGGAACTCAGCTATGAGGAAAGACTAAAATGACTGAAACTGCCAACCTTGGCATTCCGCAGAGTCCGCAGTGATATGATCGAGGTAAACAAACTGCTGCATGTGTATATGATGAAGATGTAGGATCTATATTAACACTTAGAGATGAGGTAGTGCAGAGAGAGGATGTCAGCGGATATTACAAGAAAATCTTTCAGACGAGGGCAAAACTAAACGTTCGTAGAAACTGTTTTTCCAGTTTGAGTCCCAAAAATCTGGAATAAGCTACCTAAATCTGTTGTTGAAGCTCCGTCTGTGAATGCATTCAAGGCCCGTCTAGATAGATACTGGAGAGACCAACCATTAGTATATGACTATACAGCGCCTATTGAAACCAGAACAGAAAGAGCACAATATGATGATGAAGAAGAAGATCTGACCATTGAGGCATAAGCCTGCGGTCAGAAACAACCTAAGTAAACCTAAGTAAGTAATTTGTTAAAGAAAATTTCAATTATCTCATAGAAAATGTCAATTTGCAGACCTATAGACTATTTTGAAATTTTACCACTTAGCGAGACAGTCATTCCTGTGTTAATTAAAAAAATAGTCTATCGGGTCTGCAAATTCAAGGTTACTATAGAAGCCAAACTTGGCCAGACTGGGTGTTAAAGGGTCAATTCAAACTCTTGCATATGTCACGCATGTAGGTCTACTTATTTATTTACACACGTACGCAAGGACGTGCGTGCACGGATGCGGATGCACACACTATATGTGAGTCACACTCACACGCCGCCAACTGTTATTATTAAACTTCAGCATGATACGATTTGTGCGTGCACGTCATACATTCATACACCAATTCAATTCAATGTATTCACTAACGGCGTCAGCAGCAGCGGTATCAAATTTCTACGCCCGCAATAATAAAATAAAACAATATAAATAAAGGATGCCAGGTAAAATATGAAGGATGCCTGGTAAAATATGTACTTTATCCTTCCGTAACACTTAATTCATCAAAAGGAAGGCCGAAGCATAAAGACAATGCACAAACAATATCTCCACCACCACACTTTCAGGGCATACAGACAAAAATTTATAGACACAAAACGACCCATTTTACGGGGCGAATCTACCCATTAGAAAAACCCCTGGGCGAACAGACCCAGAGGTGTTTGAAACGACTTGTTATCCATCATCATCATCATCATCATCATCATCATTTACGAGACATAAGCCACTGGCTTTTTATTGCGTAATTATTAAGCACGCCTGTCATAAAACAAATTCAGTGACCACAACCCACCACCAATCATAACCGGGAACAACAACAACAACAACAACAACAACAACAACAACAACAACAACAACCACAACCACAACTTGCTTTACAAGAATAATAATTCTTGTCCACTTGGGTGGCTTTCAGACAGCACTAAGACCTACTCTTCGTCTGTGTTAACAATAGATAACACTCGCATGCAATACTAACCATAATTTGTATTACATTATATGGTTACAATATTTACATTTAAGTACCGATAACTAAGTGTAAATTATCTATGAATTGTTTAAGATTTAAGATCTGAACCAATCTCTGTTTTAACTTCTGTGAGTAGCCAAATAATGATGGACATCGAATTGATCAAACTCAAATTAAACAATCTATCAAGCCAGAATGAGATATTACTCAATAGTATCTGCGCCATACCAACTCACGCACCAAATCCACCGTGTCAACTACCATCATGGAATCAGTCAGCACAGATCGCATCTACTTTAGCACCTCCTGGACCCAATTCACCATGGCAGCAACCACCAAGGCACCAAGCAATACCAACCATAGCACCTAGCCTATTGTGGCAGCAACCGCCATGGTACCAGGCAATTCCAACGGCACAAAACACACATATGCCTCCACCAGGATTTCCAACGGTTCTACCTCTACCTATCAACATGATGCCCCAGAGAACACAGTCTCAACAGGTATATGCACACTATCCCAGTGCTACTTATCCATCCATGTACCATCCAATATACCATTTCACTCAGATGCTGCCAGCCGACTATTATCGCACTCTAGTCTACCAACAGAACCATTATCCATATCAACCGCCACGATACGAAGCACTGCAGCGAACAAGACAACAGAGGATTCCAGCTCAAGCACCAATCACTGCATCTCAACCCACAAACGGACATTCACTGACACTCTCATTAGGGGACAGAACAACGCACCAGAGAGTCACCAGAATTTGTCCACCATCACCGCAACGTGGCTATGAACCATGCCACCATAACAATACCAACCGTGATGCCCCTCTGCCACCACCACCAGGCTTTGAACCATCACAGAAGCATCCTCTCAATCGCCATCTAAATGTAGTACCACCACACAAGCCAACAGCAACTTTGCAAGGCTCAACAGAAAATCCTAGAATAAACTGCCTAATACCGCCAGCAAATATGTCAGCTCATCTAATGTCGGAGAAGACTCCCCTAGTTACCACAAACGATTTATCAGACAATTTGGCTGCTAATCAACAACTTATGAATAATTTTATGAAATCACTGCCACTGCCGACACTCACTGTATCAGTTTTAGAACAGTCACCAAGAAGCCTGGACCAAAACTGCACTGACAATGCTAATTTTTTAGATCTAGGCCTGAATCCATCAGAACCACCACCATTAATATCGAGGGAGCAATAGGCAATAAAGCATATCTAGAAGAAATCATGACAACTACAGATGTCTTGTTGGTACAAGAACACCACCTGTATGAGTTTGAAACCTCAGTTCTATGTCATATCAACTCAAACTACAATGTCATGGCCAAAGCATGTGATATGAACGACCCTATCTCACCTTCTTTTCTTCTTTTCGTTCGCTGATCATACCGCCAGTCCTGTAAGTGACTATCGACATGATCATAAGCATTAAGTGCGTGGATCCATGGTTTATTAGAGTGCGCCGTGCGGCCTGGAACCTCCGTCTTCAGCACTCGAGGTTTCTGTCA
>CM067375.1:80952880-81170380 GCA_034401795.1 Chaetoderma sp. LZ-2023a
TGTTTCTTTATGTATCAAGATCCCTTCATCAAATTTTAATAGCCCTTAGTCCCTAATCATATTTCATCCCAATCCATTCAGCGGTTCTGGAGTTGTTTTCGTGAAAACTAGGTTATTCAAGATGGCTGCCAAACCGCTTGGCCAATCAAGTTTCCTTGAACAAACTTGGTTCAGCTCCTGTCCTAGATGAGATTTTATGAGTTTTGAATCAACCCCTCAAGTGGTTTCGGAGAACATCTTTAGATATTTCTAAAAATTGGCCAACATCAAAGATGGCTGCAGGCCAAATAAGCCGATTGTCTTGCTTTGAACAAAGTCGTATACATATGCCATAAGGATGCATCGTGCCAAACATACTCGAAAAACTTCGAGAATAAGATATTTTAATTTCCTATTCCTTTAGTACGGGAGTTTTTGGTGGGAAAAGATCTGAGCTGGCCGCGAAACCGTTTATCTGACAGTTTCAAAATGACAAATTTGAAATACCCATAAACCTATATAAAACCAATTTCGGCTTCAAAATCCATCAATTAGAAAAATCCAATATGACTGTCAAATATGCCACATTTCCATTGGTCCACCGCTGCCATGTCTTTTGAGATATCAACTTCCCTTGAACAAACTTTAATTGTCATTAGGCTCTAATGATATCTACAAAATTTTGGCTCAATCCGTTTAGCGGTTCTGGAGGCGTTTTCGCGAAAACTAGATCATGCAAGATAGCCGCCAAATGATTTGGCCAATCAAGTTCCCTCGAACAAACTTGGTTCAGCTCTTGTCCTAGATCATATTCCATGAGTTTTGAATCGACACCTCAAACAAAGAACTGTAGAAGATTTTTAAAGACGCTTCTAAAAACCGGCCAAAGTCCCAATTGGCCGATCAGCTTCGTTTGAATAAACTTGGATCCCTATGGCGTAAGGATCATTCCTGCCAAATATAATTGAAATCATCCCATCGGTTCTTGAGAAGACATTTGAACTTTCACACTGCTTTAGTATGGGAGTTTTTGGCGGGAAAACGATCCAAGATGGTGGCCAAATTGGCCACATGCACGTCTACACGCGCGCACTCACATATACACACAAAGACAAATAAAGCTGGTTGTTTAATTGAATGAATACATCCAAACATCTAATATCTCATGATGAAGATTGACAATATTTTATTGATTAATTTATTCATTGCTAAAACATTGAAGTGGGCGTTGCCATTACAGCACCTTCAGTACACAGCAACATAGCATCTTCTGAGCAGTGAATACACGTGGTTATTTCACTCGACTTTGCACAGGTAGCAACGAGTGTGTGATAAATACTGAATCATACAAACATTATCTCTACCAATCAAATAAGAGCATTTGGATTTTGACTTCACTGAGGGAACATTACGGAGGGATCTGATCTGTCGCTCAAGTACATAATCAAATACATCACTCGTTAGCTGATGTCATAATCAAAATGACACATACTCCTACTGAAAATGGCAAATCTCTGACATGAGTGTCTGAATTATATGTCTGCTGAATTTATAATTTAATATATATTCTGGTGAATATTTTGAAACTTATTGGACTGGAAGATGTTGCCCTCATGGGCAACAACAACTCCCAGACAAATTAGTCTAAGAAATGGTCTTAATGGTTAAATAAATAGCACTAGCTTACCTTTCTGTTTTTGCTTTTCTTAAAAATGGGTCATCCTCAGGTTCTTCTGCAAATAAACTGCTGTTTGAAGCTGATGTTGACATATTCCCATCATCCTTCTTGACGCTGCTAATGAGCTTGTTTGTAGCACTGGATGATATCGATAAGTTGCTCTGCGTAGATTTAATGCTGCCTGAATCTTTAATATCATCATCTGAATCACCAGCCTAATGAGAAAAATTAAATTAATTAAATGAAAATTTAATAAAAGACCACTACTGACTTATCACATGTACAATGTCAAAAATTGGTTTGTCATAAATCTGAACCATTTCAACCCGAAAGGCCAAAATACCTGAATACATGACGAGTTTATAAATAGTCTGTTGATTGTTTTGAAACAAGATTGACTGGGAGCTGCTGCTGCTGCCTATGGCAACAACAACAGCTCCCAGTCAAAATATTCCGTATTAATTCGTACGGAATGGAATCATCATATGCTAAGACTTATTTTGTTTCATTACATTGATGTACACAATCTAAAAGTACACAATTTTAACAATTTTTTTTATGCTTTCTGCTGTGAATATGCACTTATTTTATACTTTAACACGCATATCAGCCAAAAACGACACTCATATCAGCCAAAAACGGCCTCTGCAGTGGTTCTGAAAAATGTCCATTTGCAGACAGACTATTTTTGAAAATGTACCACTGGAATGACTGGCTCGATAACCGAGCCAGTCATTCCAGCGGTAAATTTTCAAAAATAGTCTTCTCTTGGTCTGTAAATAGACATTCCCTATGAGAAAATTGAAATTTTCTTCAACAATTCAAGGGTTAAAGGGCTAATTCAAGGAGTGAGACAAAACCTCTACAGACATGGCAGATGTATTTCTGAGAGGATTTACAGAGTCAGGACAATAATCAGTTTTCATAGATGGCATTTCTTCTGCCCATCACCGGATATTAAGCCCTTCAATGGACAGGCTTTGTCATGAAAAGCAAAACGTTTCACTAGTGACTGTTCACTTGCAGGCCAAGAGAACTGTTTTTTGAAAAATTATCACCAGAATGCCGGACTCGACCATCGAACCACGCACTCAAGTGATAATTTTCAGAAATAATCTTATCTTGACCTGCAAATGGACATTCTTCAACACAATTGCAGAAGTTGAGTTTTACTGACTCAGCCATTAAAGTGTTAAAAAACCCTACCTAGTTAAAACCCTGTGTGATTTTAGTCCAGAAAAAAACCTAGGCATGACAACAATGGCTTCCAGTAAAACATTTTTAAAATATTCAACCTGTTTAATAATTAGTCGCTTAATAAAATCATTAACCATTAAATTGTCACAATTGGTCAAGAAAATAAAAAATATTTGCTATTTGAATGTCCATTTGCAGACCAAGAGAAAACTATACAGTATTCTCTTGGCCTGCAAATGGACATTCAAAAAGCAAATTATGGAACCCTCGGGTATGGTTATGCCCTTTGCCGTGTTAAAAATCGGACAAGTAGTTTCCAAGATATCCACAGATGTAGAATTTAATCTGATCCGGATCCTGGTTCTGTTATTTCGATCAACTCTGGGAATCCTGTTGCACGGCGAGTTACTTTGTTGTATTAAGATTTGAGCCAAATCGAATCAGTAGTTTTTGAGATACAGCCCAGAATAAGCTTTTGTGATTGCCTGACTAAGTAAGGGACATGGCAGTTTATTGAGCCGCTACCTGCAGCCAACAATGTAAATTTTCTTGACAAACCGTAACAACTAAAGGCTTAAGAGTCCACCTCTCTATAATGACTGCACTCCATAAGCCAGTAGCTTAATCATTTAACCATTGAACTTCCAATATCTCATTATCAATGCAACCATACAGGAAGTATTGAATATTTTAAAATTAATTGGAATGGAAGCTACTGCTGCCTTAGGAAGCTATTGCTGCCTTTCAACAGAATAAGTCTTATATCGTAAAGAAATTACCTTTTCAGGGATTTGTCAGTGAAAGGGTTAATGGTCGAGATTTGTCAAGAAAGTTAAAATTTTGATTAGTCGATTTGAACGTCAAAGGAAGACAATTTTGAAAATTTAACATTGGTAAAATTTAAAAAATAATCTCTTGGCCTACTAATGGCCAGTTTTCAAGACCAATGTAAATGACAGCTTTTGTCAGCTTGACCACTAATGGGTTAATACATATTTTACTGTGCTTAGCGAATACGAGCCCCATACCTCATCGTCGGAAGGCGGTCTTTGTTTTTTCAGTGCAGCGGTCAGTGGGTTTGTGGCTCCACCAAACATAGAAACTGCTCCAGCAGGAAGCTACAGGGACAAATCAGGATTATATTAAAAGCGAAATAACTGCAAAACACCTTTAGTTAATAACGGAGGAAATATTAGCATTTCACATTTTCAAGGCATTGATACAATCAAGCTGTTGAACATTTTGAAATTAATTTAACTTGAAGAAATTAATTTTAAAGCACTATCAGTTTATTATGATTGAATCAGAATATTTTATTGTCACAAAATAAACAAATAAATATATAGTCAAACATGAAGACATTGTAAAGAGTTCGTGTTGAAATTGATCTTTCCTGCAGTTTAAACGAAATCAAGGATTTCTTTTTTCATGACAGACTAGTTATACTTACCTCCCTAACACTATGATATTTCCTAACTATCGACCTTCATTCAAGAACCAGATTTAAAAAGAAAGGTGCCCTTACTAGGCAGGGAGACAGGTGACAGTCTGCCGCATGCCGGCCCCAACATCGTGCATGCACACTGACACTGCCTCAGCTTGACTATTGGCCGACACATGAAACTTACAAACCTGAAGACCGAGCCCACCACCCACCCCCGCCGTGTTAGGGAGGTAACATGTGACATATTTGCTTATGATGTTAGCTATCATGTGACATATTTGATTATGTCAGCTAACATGTGACATATTTGATTATGATGTCAGCTAACACGTGACATATTTGGTTATGATGCTAGCTAACATGTGACATATTTGCTTATGGTGTTAGCCATCATGTGACATATTTGCTTATGATGTTAGCTAACATGTGGCGTATTTGATTATGATATCAGCTAACATGTGATGTTTTTGATTATGATGTTAGCAAACATGTGACATATTTGATTATGATGTTAACTAACATGTGATGTATTTGATTATGATGGTAGCTAACATGTGACATATTTTATTATGATGTTAGCAAACATGTGACGTATTTGATTATGATGTTAGCTAACATGCGACGTATTTGATTATAATGTTAGCTAACATGTGATGTATTTGATTATGATGTTAACTAACATGTGATGTATTTGATTATGATGTTAACTAACATGTGATGTATTTTATTATGATGTTAGCAAACATGTGACGTATTTGATTATGATGTTAGCTAACATGTGACGTATTTGATTATGATGTTAGCTAACATGTGACGTATTTGATTATAATGTTAGCTAACATGCGATATATTTGATTATGATGTCAGCTAACATATGACATATTTGATTATGACATCAGATACGTGGAGAGACAGATCCATTACTGTATTTTATAACACTATTTCTGAAACATACTTTCTTTTTAGGTGGTTGATCTTTGGGTGGCTCGACTGGTGTATAATTTTTGACAGTTGTATTTCCAGGAAATAGATCATCGTCATTGTCATCATGATTATCATCATCCATACCAGTGCCTCCAAACAGATCCACAGCGGGCTTCTTTATTGGCTCTGCTTTAACATGCAAAGAAAGCATCAGATACCAGACAATGTTAAACAAGTGAATAACTGTCTGACATGGGCAATAACTCTGGACTTATTGAATATTTAAAAAACAACCGTACTGAAAGTTGTTGGTGGCTTAGTCACCAACAACTTTCAGTCAAATTGTTTTCAAAATAATCAGCTATACCCTATGGAAAATGTAGTCTGTAGAAAGTCAGCAGGAAGACAGTTAGTTATCAGGTTCTGCCATTGTCAATGTACATTTACTAGTCAAGGTAAGGCTATTTTTGAAAATTTATCACTAATTACTTGATAACCAAGGCAGTCATTCCAGTTACCAGTTATAAATTTGTATCCACATAGATAGATGCAAGGAGTAATGCGAGCATGGGGTGATTCTTCTGGTTTTAAAAACATTTTTCAGTACTTGCAGGATCTTCTCCAAACCTCGGTGGAAGCTTGTGTGTGACGTCCCAAAGATGTATCCCAATTTTGTGATCAGATGCTAAATGACAACAGCATCAAAAAAGCATCCGCTTTTGTTTCTACGAGAATTCTTAATACTTACCAGATGTACTATTATGATAATGTCTATTATCTAGTCTAGCTCAAAATAAACAATTAAAACTCCGCACTCTCCTGGTCCTGCCCATACTGTGTCCGGGAATACCATAGCCGCAGGTACCGAGTCAATTCCCAATCACAGTCAGATTCATCTTATATTTGCCTTGGCAGACTGTTAAGCAGCTCAGCCTCACCTCAGCAGGGCGGCTGAGGCAGGGCCATAGTACATCTGGTAAGTATTAAGAATTCTCGTAGAAACAAAAGCGGATGCTTTTTTGATTCTACTTCGAATAATACTTACCAGATGTACTATTATGATAAACTCCGGATTTCGACAGCCAGGAAATGCCGGTGGGAGGAGGTGAGGCTCGAACCAGCACTCATCTACCATCCAACAGAGACGGTTGTGAAGAGATTAGAACCCTGGCATACGCTTGGGTTCTGCCATCTGACTCATAGAGCGCTAAACTTCCATGGTCTAGACCGCGCTCCCCCCGCCCCCCCCCCTCTTTTGTCCGCACAAAAATCAGAGGGCTGTCAATGGGGATGCAACACCCACCAGACCCGTGTCAGCCCTAACTCTCAGCTAGGGCAGTCCAGTAGAGTGCAAAGAAGCTACTACAACTTCTAACTTTGAAAAACCATCAGTATATCGACTAGATTTTCAAATTGGAATGAGTCTAATGTCTGTTTGAGAGGATAAGAATACTCTTGTACCAGACTATTTACCTGTCTGGTATTTCGACTGTAAGTAAACATATTTATAATCACTTAATTAATGTAAACACCATTTTGAGTGCTTGATTTGTTCTTGATCATCACAGGAGCTCGGCCCAATCCACGGTCGTACTCAGTCATGTGCATAGCGCTTGTTCAGTGTAGGTGGAAGACTTTCGTGATGTGTGCGAAGTAGTGGTCGGAAGTGGCTTAGTTTAGATTCGACAGATTGGCGACGGCTACCGGATTAAGTGCGCTGGAGATGTCGCAAAGGTAGACATCAGTGAATGACGACTCGGCATGCCATTGTGCTACAGACATCACCTCCTCTAATGAGACACCCGTATAAAGGGCCGATGATGCTGCTAGTGCTCGGACCTGATGGGCATTCGCACGATCAATCTGCTTTCCTGTAGCGATTTTGTGCGACATCTGAATAGCGCCAACTATCCAACGAGAAATAGTATCTTTCAAGGCACGTAAATGGGGAGCTTTGAGACATAACCACAGAGATTTCGGGTCATCTCTCCACTCATCAGTACGTTTCTTATACATTTTCAGACATCTGACAGGACACCAAGCAGAAGAGTTTGGGTCATGTCTAGTTAAACTTGGCAAATTGATCGGCTGTCCTGGATATTTAAGTGACTGATTCTTTGCCAGGAAACAAAGACGTGGAAGAAGTCTTAAACCTTCACCCGTGACGACAAAACGGTCTTGTTCGGCAGAAAGCGCATGAATTTCGCTTCTCCTTCTCGCCGACGCTGCTGCAACCAAAAAAACTGATTTAATAGTTAACAGTTTAATGTCAATAGATCTAATCGGTTCAAAGGGAGCATGGCCTAAAACCTGTAGAACACGAGATAGATTCCATGATGGGATAGGAATTGGCTGTCTAGGTCGCAGATTGCTCATTCCTTTGATAACTTCATTCAAGGTGTCATTCTCCACTCCTTCAATGGCCAGACTGGGAATGACTGAAGCTAATGCAGACTTATATGCTGCTAGGGTAGAAGGTACAAGTTTGTCAACTTCGTATAAATGACAGATAAAATCTGCTACGTGTTGAACAGATGCAGAAAAGGGATTAATATCTCTTCTCTCACACTACTGTGCAAATTTGTTGATTATATAATTATATGGCTTTGTGGTTGAAACTCTTCTGGCTGAAGCAACAAACTTCGCTGCTTGCTCAGAAAAGCCACTCTCAATTGCACGCTGCTTGATAACATCCATGCAGTCAATTTGAACATTTCTGGTCTGTCGTGAAGGTACAGACCCTTGCTCTGAGAGATTAGATCTCTTCTGTCTGGAAGAGGGATTGGATTGCAAACCAGAAGGTCCAGCAGATCCGTAAACCATGATCGGCCTGGCCAATAAGGGGCGATCAGCAGTACTTGGCACATCCCCTCTCTTATCTTTGCCAGAACTTTCGGGATGAGAATTGTTGGAGGGTACGCATACGCGTACATTCCTTCCCAACTTATCGCCAGTGCGTCTACCGCTAGCGCTAGCGGGTCCGGGATCGGTGACACGTAAGTGACCATCTTTGCGTTTTGATTCATCGCAAACAGGTCGATATTTGGCTTGCCCCATTGTTTGAATAGAACCTCCGCTACCGATTGGTTGAGCTGCCATTCCGTCGGACGACAAATCGTCCTTCGACTGAGAGCATCCGCTAGGATGTTCAATCTTCCTGGAATGCGTGCTGCCCGAAGAATAATATTCCTCTCTTGGCACCACAGCAGAAGGTTCCAAACCATCATACACAACTCTGGTGATCTCATCCCGCCCTGGCGGTTCAAATAAGACACCACTGTTGAGTTGTCTGTCCTTATTAGGACAACTTTGTCTTGAATTAGCCTCTCGGACTTTCGAAGTGCAAATACCACCGCTAATAGTTCGAGCACATTGATATGTTTCTATGCATTGGTCCGATCCCATTCCCCTGACACTGACTGATTTTCCAATACCGCTCCCCAACCCGTCAACGATGCATCTGTGAAGATGGACATCTGAGGTTGAGGAGGTTGTAGAGGAACACCTCGCAGGAGATTCTGTTCCGATAACCACCACTGAAGGTGGAATATCAATGGTTCTTTGACTGGTATCCTCAGAGATAACGGATCTGTTCTCCGAGACCAGAATGACATTAGATACATCTGAATCGGCCTGCGCCTGAGTGCCGCATATGGAACCACCTTCTCCAGAGATACTAGTAAACCCAGTATCCTGAGAAATTGGCGCGCCATCAGATAGTCTCCTAGAGAAACCGACTCCAAAACTGCAATCAGGCTTTTGACTCTGCTCTCTGCCGGAAAAGCTACGCCGTCCCTGAGATTGAAAAATATCCCCAGATAGACAAACTCCTCGGATGGAGTCAGTTCTGATTTCTCTAGATTCACAATCCAACCTAGATCCTTTAATAAGGCTAGGACTACCTGCAGATTGCTGCGCAGAGTGACTGGATTCCCCGCCTTCAGCAGCCAGTCGTCTATGTAAGTGTGAACAGCCATGTTTCTCCTGCGAAGTAAAGAAGTCATGGCGAGAACCACCTTGGTGAAGACCCTCGGAGCTGTGGTCAGGCCGAATGGCAGCGCATTGAATTCCCAAACATTGTCTTGGAATGCAAAATGAAGGTACTTCTGAAAAGGAATTGACATTGGAATATGAAAATATGCATCCTTCAGATCTATCGACACTGCCCACATGCCTTTCCTCAGCCCTGTCATTACCGCTGCTACAGTCTCCATCTGAAATTTGGGAGAAAGAATAAATTTGTTCAACGGTTTGAGATTGAGAATTGGTCTCCATCCTCCGGTACGCTTTGGAACGAGGAACATCATCGAATAGAAGCCCAGCGAAGACTGATTGCGGACTAGATGAATCGTCTTCTTCTGACGAAGAGATTCTATTTCTGAGCGAATGGTGTCTAGACGATCTGATTCCCTTGGAACAGGAGTCCATATTGGAGTCGAGGTTAACGGAACTAACGATTGATGGATGAGCCAGTCCGGATCGTAGCCGTTTCTTATCCACTGACAAACTAAACAGTCGTGCACGACCTGTTCCCATTGGCTTAGGAATAGCTGAAGTCTGCCTCCGACGGAACGAATCTGCACACAGTTGTCGGTCAAGATTGGCCGATAAGACGCTAAATCGCTTGGGTGAAGATTCTCGACTTCATTCGTTCCCAACGCCACCGGAACTGGTTCCGCCGGAAAGCCGTCAGGAACGAGCCCCATGGCCGCCCCGCGGCTTCTTGTAGTACGACGGTCCGGAACCGCCGCCACGGCTATCCTTACGGTAGCCGCCGCAGCCCGAACCGCCACCCTTCTTGTCCTCCTCATACGGCCTATTATTAGGGCTTGTATGAGGATGAACGGCCAGGTCCTTGTGATCCGGATGGCCTATGGGCATCACGGTCAGAAGGACGGAAGGGCGATCTAGGACGCTGTCTCTGCTGCTCCTGTCTATGTTGACGGTAGGACTGCTGCGGCTGAGTCCTCTTAGTCGACTTCCACGACTTACCGACCACTTCTTGCTCCACCACCATTGACGCAACCTTGGAGAGCGCTTGTTGTGCCGAGCCGCCGAACAAGCCTGGACCGATGAAAGGCGCAGAAGATAATGCAGCCCTCATCTCCGTCCTGGTTCTACACAATCGAGAACCATTCTCCGTCGCTCTGCCAACGTTTTAGTGATCACCCTCGCCAGGCAATCCTGAGACAGGCGCATGGTGTCCCGAACAACTCCGGGAGCAGGCTCTGGCACCTGTCCACCTTCCGCCGTGCAGGCCAGCATACCCTGCAGGATGGTACACCCGTGCGACAGCACAGCCATGGCTGCCCTCGCCGCATCCTCAATGAGCGTGAGCTCACTGAACGGGTCTTTGTTGGTCTGAGAAACCAAAGGACGCGACCGCCCCTTAGCCTTCCCAGCCAACGGCCTATTCAGCGCCTCTCGTTCCGCGACGGAAAGCCGTGGAACGCGGGCGTACTGATGGTAGGCCAGCTCCGGAAAATGGACCCTACTCCTTATCCCCTTCGGGGCCTTCGGCAATGCATAGTCCGGCTGAACCAGATGGTATGCCGCAACTTCCAGCATGTCAGAAGTCTGCGTGTCCAAAGGGAGTGTTGGCATGGCAGAAGAGCCACTTGACAGAGCGCTAGCCGCTCGCTCTGACATCCGCTCCATCGCCGGATCGCGCTGAGATCCCAGATCAGATGCCAACCCGAGACGATCGGTCATCCATCCAAGGACCTGCACCCATTCAGCCTCGGTGCAGAAAACGGACTCATCCATTAATGAACTCCCGTTTTCATCCTCCCTCTCTCCCTTGAGAGGGCCACCAACGATCCATGCTGAGCGCTATGAGACACCTCTCTGCCAAGACAGAGCGCATCCATAGTGCGACCACCAGTGGCACCGGTGTCTAACGAATCGCCAGACCCGGATTCTCCGCAGTCCATCGGCTCAAGCACGGGAGTCGGGACTACGACCGCCTTACCCACGGCTGGCGCCATCACTCCGATAGGAGCCGCCGGGATACCAGCAGGAACCGCAAAACACGGCTCCGCCGACTCCTCCGATTGCACAAACAGCGGATGGAAAATACCCGACGGAACGTCGACATCACCATCCGCCTGGCAAACCCGTACAAACCTCGAGGGCGACCCCTGGGACGTATTGGGCATTGCCGTCATCGAAATATCCGGCATACCGGAATCTTCCATAAGAAGATCTTCCTCCTCTATCGTCGGCTCTTGAGCCAAGGACAGAGAAGGGGCAGGTGCATGACCCTCCGCAGAACTAGCCGGACCACCTAATGGTTGTCCTGCACCAGCTTGCATCAACGGGACTGTGGACTGCAATGACTCAAACATTGCCTTGAACTGGGCCGCCCATACGCCCAGAGCTGAATCCATCCGGTCATTCAGATGACCTTCAAGTCCCATCAGAGATGCCTGCTGCAGCTTCGCTGCCTTGTCCTTCGCGATCCTCTCCAGCCTCGCACGTCGATCCTTGTCGAACTCCGACACCATAGCCGACGACCACTTCACGCACACATCACAAGGGCTCCCAACCTTACACTTAGCGCATGCCACGCAGTGATGTCCTGAATACTTCCGCTTCATGAACCTGTTGCACTTCTGGCATGTGTCAAGATTCTTAGGTTTCTGCGAACACAGAAAAATTAAAATGCTGCACATGACAAATGATGACGAGCAATACGCACAGGGTTGGGTTTTGGACAGTCCAAAACTAACTTTGAGCAGACATTGTCCAAAACCTGTCTAAAACCTGTCTTAAATGGTTTAAACCAGTCCAAAACTGTCCAAAACTATGTTGGACATATCCCCATACTCTTATGCATCATAATCCTATTAAAAAATAACAAGAAATCAGAGATTGCATCAAAAGCACTATATTAAACAAATCCATTTATTATATGAGTTGTTATTACATTTTTATCAAATACATACAATTAAAACTTAAAAGGCTTAATTAGGTTTAATTAGTAGTCCAAATCAGACAGCCCTCTCAACATCCTGTAGCAAAACACTAGCTTTGACGCTTTCTCTACTCCAAGCCTATTACGGAGTTTAGTGTGGATATAGCTAAAATTGCTAAAAATTCTCTCAATCGATGCTGATGATGCTGGGTTGCAGAAAGTATAGGGTTAAGCAGATCATTGTGTGTTATTTCTAATCTTAAGCCAGCGCCCTCACAGGCCAATTATCACACCTATACCATTGAATTGTAAAGAGGCTCAGCATGTGATTGTGGTTATCAGAGATTATCAGACCTGGTTCTATTACTAGCATGGCAAAGAGAATAATTAACTCAGGTATCTGAACTAAAGGTGAGACATCCTGTTGATAACACCTATGCGGCCAAGACAATTACAGTGAATAGTAACCTTACCTACATTGTACATTATGACTTTTAAACACAACTTAGCACAAATTTTTGAAAATTTTTCACTGAAATGACTGGCTTAGTAAAAGCGGCAGTCATTTCACGAGTAAATTTGTTTTCCAGTCAAATCAGTTTCAAAATATTCTGCAGTTTTCCCGCATAGTGTCCTTGAAAATGATAGCTGAGGAATTCATCGGTGAAAGGGTTAAGGCATGTATTAGATATATTGGACTCCTAGCACTCCAATGTCAACAAAAAACATTTTTCAAATAAAATTAAAAGATAAACTGTTTTTTTATTTTCAACAAATTTGTCATCGCCCAACAAAATTGTTGATAAATGAAAACCAGTTTCCTTGGTATAGTCACAATAAAATATAGAATTTTTAATTATTGACATTAGAGGGCAAGGGGTTAAGCATTAATTTTATTTACCTTCAAAATCTTGATGTCTTTGCTGATATGTGTGTCTGCACTGTCTGTATCAGCCTGTTCAACAGGACTTTCAGTAGACTTCTCATAGTGTATTTTCATCCTTGCTACCTTGTTGAACTGTGTACTCACACTCTCTACACTTAGTCATTTGTTTGCCATTAATCTTAACTTCCAAAAAGTGCTTCCAAATTGGGTCCTTAGGCCTACCACCTTTGAAATACATATTAACTATTTCAAATTCCATCAACACATAAATATTCAGGACAACAGAAGAATTCAAAGATTAAAGTAGCACAAGGATATCTTTTTACTAATTGTCTAATTGATATCTAGCATTAACTGAGGATAGATGAAAACATGAAGAATCTAATTTATATTCTATCAGCTTAATGCCTTAATCCCAAATTTGCATAAGATCTTATGTAAACATAGCTAATGTGTGTACTGAGTAGTGCATTCTAAAATAGCCTTAGAGAGCAAGGGTCATCAGTTAATTGTTGAAACAACATCTTAGCAGACTATATTTTCTCTATGAGTTTAAGATTCTTCCATAGGCCATGAACATTTTGCAAGAAATAGATTTAGACACAGAGACAGTTCTCAATAATATAAACATCTAGCTGTACATAGGTAGTCTAATATGTTTACATTATTGATTAAATAGGGTTTCTGTGGGTTTAACACAACTGGTCGAAATATACAGAGTTAAAACATTTAAGACAAACAAAAGTTGAAAAAAATTAACCCATGGATTATAGAAAGAAGCAAATAAGACTCCTAATTTATTGAAATCATATGTGTCCTTTTAGATTATTATTATTATTATTATATAGCAATAAAGTATCCAAAAATACATGTAGATAACCATCCATCAATATGTACATGTACCTGTATGTGTCTAAATGCTATATAGTTGTTTTAAGAAAATTACATTTCAGAAAAATATTTTTTATACCAATATATTAGGTTTTGACAGTTTTGGACAATTTAAGGTGTCCAAAACCTATTTTGGGCGGACGGTTTAAACCGCGGTTTAAACCACTAGTGTCCAAAACTTGCCAACCCTGAATACGCACAATCGACTTGATAGTTAAGATTTCTTACACACATTAACTTTCTCTTAGATTAATGATAATCAAGTTTAGGCATGATATTTGAAACTTTTTTGAGTGAAAATATTTTAAAAAACACAACTCAGCCTTTAACTAACGTTAAACAACCAAGATTACAATGCCGATCGCTACAAACACCCTCGACAATGAAGCGAGAGCTAAAAATTGATGAAACAGAGTGCCTAGACACGTCCAGCCAAGCAAGACATATTAATCAGGGGCGCCGCCATCTTGGCTAAGGACGCATCCATCTTAGAGGAACCGAGTTGCAAGAGAAATTAACCGAGTACCCAAATTAAAACCAAAAGTTAACGGGTACAGAAGCGACTCCAACAATGGCTAACATTCTAAAACAATGTGCCAATTTAAGGAAATTTAAACGAAATCTAGGATTTCTTTTTTCACGAGAGTTGATACTTACCTCCCTAATACTTTTGATATTGCTAAATATCGGCATTCACTCAATAAACACTCAGAATAAAAACAGTTAGGTGCCCCTACTGGGCAGGTAGACAGAGGGTAGTCCGGCAGATGCCACCGCGCATGTGCCGACTACTACTTCCTCTGACTAATTTATTGGCTGACACACATGCAACTATTAAGAGCCTGAAGACCGAGCCTCTGTGGGGTGGAGAGGCCGGGTCCATATCTAGGGAGGTAAGTATCAACTCTCTCGTGAAAAAATAAATCCTAGATTTCATTTATTTCACTTCAAGAGTATACTTACCTCCCTAATACTTTTGATATTGCCAGAATTCGACAGGGAATTCGGCGGGAGGGAGGCGAGGTCAAAAGACCAGCTCTTCCCTATACGCTTTCACGCGTTCAAGGAACTTAAATGTCTGAAACTGTGTGAAAACACAGTCAGGATTTGATGAACATCGGCTAACACAAACCGATGGATGAGATGACCGAATGTCATATGTGCTCCCCCCCCCCCTCCTTCCTGGGAGGAAGACTAGAATGACCTCAATGTCCCATACGCTCTCTACGTACCAGTGCCATGTACTATAGGACAGAGACGAAAAGGCTCCATTTTCGTATACTCTCAATGATGAACCACATCAAAACACAAACCATCACCATATTAATAACAATGGGTAACGTGACAATACAATCAACAATGAACAAGACTGACCTTGTTGAACTTGGCAGCTGTCATCCTCTTCCCAGTGGAGAAGACCGATGCAGTCCCAAAAAGTGGTTGTTTCCATTAATTAATTGTGAAGTATATAAGCAATGAGGAAACCCTCCTCAAAATACATATAAGCCATTATTTTTTCAAAATCGACAAGGCGAGAGGATTCGAGGTGTCACGGAGAAAATGGTCTGTAAAACTTGACTCACAGTGCCACTGAGCAACGGACATAATGTCATCCACAGGGACCCCATTAAATAGGGCAGTGGAAGTCACTACGCCGCGGACACTGTGAGCCTTGGCTATGTCAACCTGCTTACCAGTGGCGGATTTGTGACAAAATTGGATACACTCTACAATCCACCTGGAAATGGTGTCCTTAGACGCCCTGCCATGGGGTTCAATATATGACAACCATAACGCTGACTGATCGGTCCGCCACTCCGAAGTACGCTGTTTGTACCGACGTAGCACCCGAATGGGACACCATGCTTTAGAATTAGGATCATATCTAGTTAAAGCAGGCAAAAAAATAGGTTGACCTGGATATTTCAAAGACTGATTCTTAGCCAAGAAATTAACCCTAGGTAGCAACTTAAGGCCTTCCCCTGTAACCACAAAACGGTCCTCCTCGGCTGATAAGACATGAATCTCACTCCTACGCCTAGCTGAGGCGGCAGCAATTAAAAATACAGTTTTAAGAGTTAACAGTTCCATAGAAATGGAACTAAGTGGTTCAAAAGGCTTATCACCTAGTACCTGAAGCACTAGCGATAAACTCCAAGAAGGAATCACCGGGGGATTCCTTGGTCTTAGATTGCCCATGCCTTTAATTAATACATTTAATGTACTTACTTCATCACTTCCCCTCTTAGCCAAGCAAGGAATAACAGTCATTAAAGCTGACTTATAACCAGCAATAGAGTTAGGCTTGAGGCTATAGGCATCATACAGGTGACAGAGGAAATCAGCTACTACCTGAATAGATGAATCCATTGGATCAATACATCTTTTTGAGCACCACTCTGCAAATCTGTTGATTTTATAATTATATGCTCTGGAGGTTGACCCCCTCCTGGCTTTGGCCATAAACATGGCTGCTTGCTCAGAAAAGCCCTCCTTAATTCTAGATTCCTTGACAACATCCACGCAGTCAATCTGAACATTGACGGATTGTTGTGAAGGGCCTTGCCCTGGAAGATAATGTCGTCCATCAGAGGCAGAGGAACCGGATTGCAGACCAGAAGGTCCAGCAGATCCGTATACCATGATCGGCTTGGCCAATCCGGGGCGGTCAGAAGCACTTGGCATTCCTCCTGTCTGATTTTCTGAAGAATTTTTGGAATCAGGATTGCTGGAGGGAATGCGTATGCATACATTCCCCCCCAGCTGATAGCTAACGCATCTGTTGCGAAAGCGCTTGGATCTGGAATCGGAGAGACGTACATCGTCATCTTCGCATTCTTCTTCGTTGCGAACAAATCGATGTTGGGTTTCCACAGACGATCCGCCACACATTGATTTAGTTGCCATTCCGTCGGTAAAACACTCATCCATCGGCTCAATGAGTCTGCTAGCAGATTTAACCTTCCCGGAATATGAACTGCTTTCAAGGTAATCCTGTGATCCATGCACCAACAAAGCAGTCTCCATGTCATCATACAGAGACTGGGCGACTTCGATCCGCCCTGGCGGTTTATGTAAGTCACAACTGTTGAGTTGTCTGAACGAATAAGAACAATCTTGCCCTGAACTTTCTGTAAGAAATGTTCCAGGCCCAGGACTACTGCTCTTAACTCCAGTAGATTGATATGCTCCTTTGACTGTTCCAGATTCCAAAGCCCTGATATTGTGGATTCTTCCAGGCAAGCTCCCCACCCCTCCATCGATGCATCTGTATACACAGTCACCTGAGGGTGGGGAGGGGTTAGCATAACCCCCCACCAAGAGATTCTCTGTGTTCAACCACCATTGAAGGTGGTGAATTAGAGGCGCCAACACTGACACGTTCGAGTCCAGTGAACCTGTACTCTGGGTCCATTGTGTCATGAGAAATAACTGGATCGGCCGCCTGCGTAAGGCGGCCTGAGGAATGACCGGTTCCAAAGAAACCATCAACCCCAGCATTCTCAAGTAAACCCGTGGCAGGACATGACGACTGTCGCACACTGACTGAATTACTGAGATGAGTCTCTGAACTCTCTCCTGAGTAGGATAAACATATCCTGTCTCTAGATCGAAGAACATCCCCAGGTAAACAAACTTCTGGGATGGAGTCAGCTCTGATTTTTGAAAATTTATCATCCAGCCTAAATCTGTGAGAGTTTTCAAAACAATCTCCAGATTGGTCGATAAACTTTCCTGGGTGTGTGCTTTTAACAGCCAGTCGTCTATGTACGTGTGGACTTCTATGCTTCTCCGGCGGAGGTATGCTGTGATCGCAAGAACCACACGGGTGAAAACCCGAGGAGCGGTGGAAATCCCGAAGGGTAACACCCTGAATTCCCACTGTCTGCACTGGAATGCAAATCTCAGGAAGCGACAGAAACTCCTCGCTATGGGAATGTGGAAATAAGCATCCTTCAAATCTATTGAAGCTGTCCACATTCCCTTCTCTAACCCCGCCAACACCGAGCGCACAGTTTCCATCTTGAAACTGGGCATCTCTATGAACTTGTTCAACGGCTTGAGGTTGAGAATTGGTCTCCACCCTCCGGTGTTTTTTGTTACTAAGAACACGGTTGAATAGAAGCCCGGACACTTTTGTGCCGGCTGAATAGCTCCTTTTTGTATGAGGGAACTTAAAAAATATACAAGTTTTATCTTTTGCCCATGAAAACTATATCAATAACACAGGTATTGGAAACTTTTCCTTGTTAAAATAATCTCTTAGTCTGCAAATAAATAGTTCTCACAGTAAATATTTATTTCAACAAATAATTCATTGAGAGGGTATAATTTATAGGGAGCATTACCATTGTCATTACAGGAGGCGGCTTCTTGGTGTAGTGGCTAGGACTCAGCACTACTTACCCGGAGAACCACGTTCGCACCCGAGCCATACATTATCTTGCAGTCATTGGAAACCAGCCTAGATATGGTGTGAATGAGACCTGTTATCAGAGCCTCGATACACGCTAATCAAAGCAATCACTTCCATTGCCATCATATCACATCAAACTTATTTCACATGTATGGAAATGGGAACTTGTTTGAGAGCATTTATCTTATTGTAGCTATATCAAATAACTAACCTTTTTTTTTAGGCAGTGCCGTGGCCTTGTTTTTCGTAGATCCTGATGCAAACAGATCATCATCATCATCACTATCAAATAAACCACTAGCTGCAGCTGGCTTGTTCTCCTCCACTTTAGCTAGACCTACTTTCTTGTCATGAAGTTTTTTACTGCCCCGTTGCTCTGCCAGATCGTCTTCTGATGCGGCTGGTGAGCGGACCGCATAAATACTGTCATCTCCAGCTGTGAATGAAGGGTTTTATTCAAGTATCAGATGCTAGCTTGTATCAGACACATGCTAAATTTTGACTTGATTTTATCACATTATACAAGTAGTGAAGCACAAGGCCAATTTTTTTCTGATTTACGAGAAATTTATCAATAGAGAAATAGATCAACATTTAGCTTACATTTTTATTAATCCTAGATCACCTATATTTTGTGGCTCTACAGGGATAGACTAGGCGTGACCCTGAATCCTTGAATCTTCGAGGCATTATGTATTTGTGGCAAGAGGTTCGGAGAAGGATAAGGAGACAGACAGAATACAGACAGATTTTTGCAATAAACTCTATCTATCTATTTCCAGAGTATCCATCTATTAATCCGACGTCATAATCAGCTAAGCGGCATATAGGATGACGTTATAATTATTACATCATAAATGATTCTATATGGCCTGTCTTTAACTCTTAACAGTCCGACACGTTGTACGAATTGTATGTCTCTACTATTTAATAAACATGCTGTTGGATATTTTGAAATTAATTTGACTGGATGCTACTGTTGCCATAGACAGCAACACCGCCCAGTCAAATTAGTTCCAAAATATTCAATCGCTTACCTGTATAGTTTTCTGGAAATTGATAGCCAGGGAGTTCAGAGATCGATCGCAACACGAGCGTGGTGTGGGTGGAGCTTAGGTATAGATGGGCCGGCCATAGCTAAAAGCGGAAAGGTCCATTGATGGTATGCATCTGAGGTCCTCACACGAATGAGGAGTCAGATCTAGAGTACAGATTAGTGTGGTGCAATATGTACTATTTAGATTATGTGTTACAAGATCAGGATGATGGATGTAGGCAAGACGTGATCATATGACCAAAATAGATAAGATCATGAAGATGCATAGTTCGCAGACAGACACAGAGATAAATATTATGGCATTTGAAGCCTAACCCTCTGGACCCGAAAGGCCAAATGGGTTTATAAATGTTCTGTTGAGTATTTAAAAACTAAGTTGATTGGGAGCTGTCAAATTAAGTTCAAAATACTCAACAGCTCACCAATATGATTGTTTTAAAATTGATATTCTGGGAAGTCAGGATTCAAAGAGAATTACTTAACCCTTTCACCGATAAATCCCTGAAAAAAGTATATTCTTTACAATACAAAACTTAGTCTGTTGTATATTTTTAAATTAATTTGACTGGAAGCCTTTGCTGCCTTAAGACATTAATGTCTTCCAGTCAAATTAATTTCAAAATATTCAACAGTTTTCCTGTATAGTTGCCTAAAAATGAGATATGGGGAATTCATCGGTGAGAGGGTTATGGCTTAAATATGACACAAACTTGAATGGAAAGATGATCAATTGCCTGAAGTGTGCATTAAAAATTGCGAGGGCATGAAATAAATTGTGAACATACCGTGTATCGTCTATGCTTGACATAATCCGAGATCAATTGAATATTCATTTAAAACATTCAAGATTTAAGTCTGTTAACTGGCTGACTAACTGCAAGCCACCAAACAATAATTTCAACAGGCAATAACTCTGGACCTGATAAATATTTTGAAAACAATTTGACTGAAAGTTGTTGGTGGCTTAGCCACCAACAACTTTCAGTCAAATTGTTTTCAAAATATTCAGCATACAGAGTTAAACTCCATGGAAGATGTAGTCTGCAGAAACTCAGCAGGCAGACAGTTAAGCAACGTACGTCCAAATATAGACACAGCTCCCACTGGAATAATTCTGCCACTTTTTGTACGTTTTCGTTCATCAACTACAACAAAAGAAATAGGGAGGAATTTAGATATAATCACAGCTTATAGTAAAGATAACTTTGAAACAAGAGCTATCAGAAGCCCTATAGCTAATAGTTTGCCTGTATGTATTGTCACAGGATACAATCTGTGAAGGTTTACCGCGTACAAATAAGGTTTTCTGATTTAATGGAGGGATTCAATCTATCACTCAGGTATCTGGTGTCATAATCAAAGACATGACATGACAGCTGATGTCACAATCAAAATGACGCATAGCTCCATCACGAATATTTTAAGTAAATCTGCTAGAAATGAAGAAATTAAAAATAGGGAGAATTGGTCAAAATCTTGATTTTGAAACTAATTTGGCACAAACAGCACACAGTCAAATTATTTTCAAATATTCAACAGCCTACCTGATTGTATAGTTACCTTGAAAGTTAGATTCTGGGAATTCAGGTTTCAAATCAATTTCAACACATGTAACAAAGTGGGCGGAGCTTAGTTAGAAATGGGCAGGGCATAGCTAGATATGGATCCCTCCATAATCCTACTGAGACCACTCATGATACATTCTTAACCCTCTAACCCTCAAGTCAGACAAAAATGGCTTCTGTAGTGGTCTTGAGAAATGTCAATTTGCAGACCGCTTCTGTAGTGGTCTTGAGAAATGTCAATTGGCAGACCGCTTCTGTAGTGGTCTTGAGAAATGTCAATTGGCAGACCGCTTCTGTAGTGGTCTTGAGAAATGTCAATTTGCAGACCGCTTCTGTAGTGGTCTTGAGAAATGTCAATTTGCAGACCGCTTCTGTAGTGGTCTTGAGAAATGTCAATTTACAGACCGCTTCTGTAGTGGTCTTGAGAAATGTCATTTTGCAGATCAAGATAAGACTATTTGTTAAACTTTACCATTGGAATGACTGGCTCGATAACCGAGCCAGTCATTTCAGTGATGAATTAAAAAAAATACTCTTATCTTTGTCTGCAAATTGACATTTTCTATGAAAAATTAAAATTTTTGTGAAAAAATTGAAGTGTTAAAGGGTTAAAATCGATTTAATCACCTTTTTCATTTTCTTCGATAATTTCTTCCTGTTTTGCTGGCCTGTCATCGTCATCAAACAGCCCACCCTGATAATAATAATAATAACAATAATAATAATAATAATTAAAAAAAAAAAAATTTGTATAATAATAATTTAAATAATAAACCTACGTTATCGTGTATGTTGAATATTATTTATTATATATCCTAGTCTATGAAATATCACAGCATAAAATAGCCAAACCAGATATTGTCTTGTCACAAAAAGTCTGTCCCCACAAATGTTATTTTAAACTGAAAGCATACTGCAGTGTTTGTTCCTCTCTTTATAAGGAAGTATGTGTGTCCAAGTTTGTGTCCAGGAAGATTAAGCAAACATGAGATATGAACTGATAAGTTGAACCAAAGACAAAATGATAATTTGTTGAAATCACACACCCCCATCCCACCCAAACCCAAATATTTTTACCAATGTCACAATAATCTTGACCATTGCCCCTTTGACTCCAACATCATTGTATGATACCCTCAAATTATAAGGGTCCAAGGTTCGGTCCAGTAAACCTAACCAAAGATAAGATATCAAGTGCTAAGTTGAGCTAAAAGCAAAATGGTAATATTAAAAATGTTTTTACCATTGTCAGTAACCTTGACCTTTTGAGCCCAAGGCCATTATGTCATGCTCTCTCATTACACGGAAGATTGTGTCGAAGTTTGGTTCCAGTTTGATTAACCAAAGTTGAGATATAAACTGCTATGTTGAGCCCAATGGAAAATGTTAATGTTGAAAAACAAAGATTTTACCAGGGTTACATTGACCTTGCCCTTTGACCTTTTGTCATTGTGTGACGCTGTGCCATTATAAGAAGCATGTGCCTAAGTTTGGGTCAAGTATGATTAACCAAACATGAGATATAAATAGAAAAGTTGAGCTAAACGGAAAATATTAATGTTGAAAAAACCCCGAGGTTTTTACCAAGGTCACAATAACCATGACCTTTTGACCCCAAGTTCATTGTGCGATGGTGTGTCATTATAAGGAAGTATGTGCCCAAGTTTGGGTCCAGTATGATTACCCAAACATGAGATATAAACAGAAAAGTTGAGCCAAATGCAAATTGCCTGCCACCACCGCTGGACAATGTGCAGGGCATCACAATAGCTCGTTTTACTTCGTAAAGTCGACCTAAAAACAATATAAATTTTAATTCATTGCATTGTCCAACTGCAGGGCAAAGGTGTTATAGATTAAAATTTTATCAGTGCAATGACTGGCTCGGTTATTGAGCTACCCAATCCAGTTGCAGTTTTAAAAAGTCTTCTCTTGTCCTCCAAATGGACAGAGAGTCCTTAAGAGACTTACAAATGCAAATTAAAGTCTTCTCTTGTCCTCCAAATGGACAGAGAGTCCTTAAGAGACTTACAAATGCAAATTAGTCTTCTCTTGTCCTCCAAATGGACAGACAGTCCTTAAGAGACTTACAAATGCAAATTAAAGTCTTCTCTTGTCCTCCAAATGGACAGAGTCCTTAAGAGACTTACAAATGCAAATTAAAGTCTTCTCTTGTCCTCCAAATGGACAGAGAGTCCTTAAGAGACTTACAAATGCAAATTAAAGTCTTCTCTTGTCCTCCAAATGGACAGACAGTCCTTAAGAGACTTACAAATGCAAATTAAAGTCTTCTCTTGTCCTCCAAATGGACAGACAGTCCTTAAGAGACTTACAAATGCAAATTAAAGTCTTCTCTTGTCCTCCAAATGGACAGACAGTCCTTAAGAGACTTACAAATGCAAATTAAAGTCTTCTCTTGTCCTCCAAATGGACAGAGGCCGTAAGAGACTTACAAATGCAAATTAAAGTCTTCTCTTGTCCTCCAAATGGACAGAGAGTCCTTAAGAGACTTACAAATGCAAATTAAAGTCTTCTCTTGTCCTCCAAATGGACAGACAGTCCTTAAGAGACTTACAAATGCAAATTAAAGTCTTCTCTTGTCCTCCAAATGGACAGAGAGTCCTTAAGAGACTTACAAATACAAATTAAAGTCTTCTCTTGTCCTCCAAATGGACAGAGTCCTTAAGAGACTTACAAATGCAAATTAAAGTCTTCTCTTGTTCTCCAAATGGACAGACAGTCCTTAAGAGACTTACAAATGCAAATTAAAGTCTTCTCTTGTCCTCCAAATGGACAGAGAGGCCTTAAGAGACTTACAAATGCAAATTAAAGTCTTCTCTTGTCCTCCAAATGGACAGACAGTCCTTAAGAGACTTACAAATGCAAATTAAAGTCTTCTCTTGTCCTCCAATTGGACAGACAGGCCTTAAGAGACTTACAAATGCAAATTAAAGGAGTACAAGCTGTTATTCGCTAAGATGGTGACTAAAGAAACTTTATTAACGCATTTACACTCAAGCTGGCTAAAACCAGCCTCTGTAATGATCTTCAAGAATGTTCATTTACGGGCCAAGAGAAGACAATTTTACTACTGGAATGCCTGGCTTTATAATCGAGGCAGGCATTCCAATGGTAAATTTCCAAAAATAGTCTTCTCTGGGCTTGAAAATTAACATTCCTCAAGGCTACTATAGAGTCCAGTTTAAACATTAAGCAGTTAGGATATTATAGTGCTTACCCCTTGGCCTCTGTAGTGGTCTAGGGTATTATCTATTTGCAGGCCAAGTGAAGACTATT
Source organism: Chaetoderma sp. LZ-2023a (assembly GCA_034401795.1). Classification (NCBI taxonomy): domain Eukaryota; kingdom Metazoa; phylum Mollusca; class Caudofoveata; order Chaetodermatida; family Chaetodermatidae; genus Chaetoderma; species Chaetoderma sp. LZ-2023a. The sequence continues at coordinate 80,977,132 of CM067375.1, forward strand.
TTTGAAAAATTACCACTGAAATGACTGGCTCGGTAACCGAGCCAGTCATTTCAGTGGTAATTTTTCAAAAATAGTCTTCACTTGGCCTGCAAATGGAAATTAAATAAGTAAATATTTTAATTTTTGGAAGACATTTAGTCATTAGAGGGTTAAAGGATATATTAAGTGTATCAATACAAACCATTTGCTTCTCATTGTCAGCATCGTCATCAAACATCCCTTTACTGCTGGAGAATAAGCCACCACCCTTGCCAAATGGAGAGTCATCCGCATCAGCACCAAACAACTCACCATCTACAACAGACACATAGGTAATATTTAAGAAAATGATAATATCCTTGTGGTATAAACACGAGGCCCAAGGGCTGCCATAAGTCTACCACACTAATGATAATATCCTTGTTGTATAAAGGCGAGGCCCAAGGGCTGCCATAAGTCTACCACACTAATGATAATATCCTTGTGGTATAAACATGAGGCCCAAGGGCTGCCATAAGTCTACCACACTAATGATAATATCCTTGTTGTATAAAGGCGAGGCCCAAGGGCTGCCATAAGTCTACCACACTAATGATAATATCCTTGTGGTATAATAAACGAAATCTAGGATTTCTTTTTTCACGAGAGAGTTGATACTTACCTCCCTAATACTTTTGATATTGCTAAATATTGGCTTTCACTCAATAAACACTCAGATTTAAAACAGTTAGGTGCCCCTACTGGGCAGGGAGTCAGAGCGTAGTCTGGCGGATGCCAGCCCCACCACCGCGCATGCGCAGACTAGCACTTCCTCTGACTAGATTATTGGCTGACACACATGCAACTATTAAGAGCCTGAAGACCGAGCCTCTGTGGGGTGGAGAGGCCGGGTCCGTATCTAGGGAGGTAAGTATCAACTCTCTCGTGAAAAAAGAAATCCTAGATTTCGTTTATTTCACTTCAAGAGTATACTTACCTCCCTAATACTTTTGATATTGCCAGAATTCGAAAGTGAATCTGGCGGGAGGGAGGCGAGGTCAAAAGACCAGCTCATCCCAATACGCTTTTCTGCGTTTAAGGCACTTAAACTTCTGAAACTGTAAGAAAAAACAGTCAGGATTTGACTAACCATCGGATAACACCACCGATGTATGAGAGATGACCGAATGTCATATGCGCTCCCCCCCCCCCCCTCCTTCCAGGGAGGAAGAGTCGACTGACCTCAATGTCCTATACGCTCTCTACGTACAAGTGCCATGTACTACAGGACAGAGACGAAAAAGCTCCATTTTCGTAACTCTCAACAATGAACCACACAAATACACAAACCATCACCATATTAATAACGGGTAATCGTGACAATACAATCAACAACGGACAACACATGAACAAGACTGACCTTGTTGAAAAGGCTGCTGACATCATCTTCCCATTGGTAAAGACTGATGCAGGCCCCAAAAAGTGGGTGTTTCCATAAATTAATTGTGAAATATATAAGTAATGAGGAAAAACCTCCTCAAAAAATATAAACCGATTTATTTTTTCAAAACCGACAAGGCGAGAGGATTAGAGGTGTCACGGAGATAATGGTCTGTAAAACTTGACTCACAGTGCCACTGAGCCACTGACATAATATCATCCACAGGGACCCCATTAAATAGGGCCGTGGATGTCACTACGCCGCGGACACTGTGAGCCTTGGCCACGTCAACCTGCTTCCCGGTGGCGGATTTATGGCAAAACTGAATGCATTCCACAATCCACCTGGAAATGGTGTCCTTAGAAGCCCTCCCATGGGGTTCAATATATGACAACCATAACGCTGACTGGTCGGTGCGCCATGCCGCCGTACGTTGTTTGTACCGGCGCAGCGCCCGGACGGGACACCATGCTTTAGAATTAGGATCATATCTAGTTAAAGCAGGCAAAACAATAGGTTGACCTGGATATTTCAACGACTGATTTTTAGCCAAGAAATTAATCCTAGGTAGCAGCTTAAGGCCTTCCCCTGAAACCACAAAACGGTCATCCTCGGCTGATAAGGCATGAATTTCACTCCTACGCCTAGCCGAGGCCGCAGCAATTAAAAACACAGTCTTCAGTGTTAATAGTTTCATAGAAATGGAACTAAGTGGTTCAAAAGGCTTATCACCTAGTACTTGAAGCACTAGCGATAAACTCCAAGACGGAATCACAGGTGGATTCCTTGGTCTTAGATTGCCCATGCCTTTAATTAATACATTTAATGTATTTACTTCATCACTTCCCCTCTTAGCCAAGCAAGGAATAACAGACATTAATGCTGACTTATAACCAGCAATAGAGTTAGGCTTGAGGCTATAGGCATCATAGAGGTGACAGAGGAAATCAGCTACTACTTGAATAGATGAATCCATTGGATCAATACATCTTTTTGAGCACCATTCTGCAAATCTGTTGATTTTATAATTATATGCTCTGGAGGTTGACCCCCTCCTGGCTTTGGCCATAAACATGGCTGCTTGCTCAGAAAAGCCCTCCTTAATTCTAGATTCCTTGACAACATCCACGCAGTCAATCTGAACATTGACGGATTGTTGTGAAGGGCCTTGCCCTGGAAGATAATATCGTCCATCAGAGGCAGAGGAACCGGATTGCAGACCAGAAGGTCCAGCAGATCCGTATACCATGATCGGCTTGGCCAATCCGGGGCGATCAGAAGCACTTGGCATTCCTCTTGTCTGATTTTCTGAAGAATTTTTGGAATCAGGATTGCTGGAGGGAATGCGTATGCATACATTCTCCCCCAGCTGATAGCTAACGCATCTGTTGCGAAAGCGCTTGGATCCGGAATCGGAGAGACGTACGTCGTCATCTTCGCATTCTTCTTCGTTGCGAACAAATCGATGTTGGGTTTCCCCCAATGGTCGAACAGACGATCCGCCACACATTGATTTAGTTGCCATTCCGTGGGTAAAACACTCATCCTTCGGCTCAATGAGTCTGCTAGCAGGTTTAACCTTCCCGGAATATGAACTGCTTTCAAGGTAATCTGGTGATCCAGACACCAACAAAGCAGTTTCCATGTCATCATACAGAGACTGGGCGACTTCGTTCCGCCCAGGCGGTTTATGTAAGTCACAACTGTTGAGTTGTCTGAACGAATAAGAACAATCTTGCCCTGAACTTTCTGTAAGAAATGTTCCAGGCCCAGGACTACTGCTCTTAGCTCCAGTAGATTTATATGTTCCTTTGACTGTTCCAGATTCCAAAGCCCTGATATCGTGGATTCTTCCAGGCAAGCTCCCCAGCCCTCCATCGATGCATCTGTATACACAGTCACCTGAGGGTGGGGAGGGGTTAGCAAAACCCCCAGCAAGAGATTCTCTGTATTCAACCACCATTGCAGGTGGTGAATCAGAGGCGCCAACACTGACACATTCGAGTCCAGCGAACCTGTACTCTGGGTCCATTGTGTCATGAGAAACAACTGGATCGGCCGCCTGCGTAAGGCGGCCTGAGGAATGACTGGTTCCAACGAAACCATCAACCCCAGCATTCTCAAGTAAACCCGTGCCAGGACATGACGACTGTCGCACACTGACTGAATCAATGAGATGAGTTTCTGAACTCTCTCCTGAGTAGGATAAACATATCCTGTCTCTAGATCGAAGAACATCCCCAGGTAAACAAACTTCTGGGATGGAGTCAGCTCTGATTTTGGGAAATTGATCATCCAGCCCAAGTCTGTGAGAATTTTCAAAACAATCTCCAGATTGGCGGACAAACTTTCCCGGGTGTGCGCTTTCAACAGCCAGTCGTCTATGTACGTGTGGACTGCTATGCTTCTCCTGCGGAGGTATGCTGTGATCGCAAGAACCACACGGGTGAAAACCCGAGGAGCCGTGGAAATTCCGAAGGGCAACACCCTGAATTCCCACTGTCTGCCCTGGAATGCAAATCTCAGGAAGCGACAGAAACTCCCGTGGATGGGGATGTGGAAATAAGCGTCCTTCAAATCTATCGACGCCGTCCACATCCCCCTCTCCAACCCCGCCAACACCGAGCGCACCGTTTCCATCTTGAAACTGGGCGTCTCGATGAACTTGTTCAATGGCTTGAGGTTGAGAATCGGTCTCCACCCTCCGGTGCGTTTTGTTACTAAGAACAGGGTTGAATAGAAGCCCGGACACCTTTGTGCCGGCTGAATAGCTCCCTTTTGTATGAGGGAATTTATCTCCTCCTCGATACACAACCTTTGCTCTGGATCTCTCGGAATGGGAGTCCAGACTGGCACCAGAGACAGTCGCGACGGCGGGCCTGTCACCCACTCTGGATGATACCCGACGGAAAGCCATCGCAAGACTAAACGGTCCTGAGTTAACCGTTCCCACTCTTGCATGTGGCCGGCTAGCCGGCCTCCCACCGGCCCACCTAGGGACCGCGGTGGACACGAGGCATGCAAGAGCGGCACTGTCTCCGTCGCCATACACACCGGAGTGGTTCTTACCGCGGTAAGCGTCCTGTCAGGACCGATAACCACGCCCAGATCCTCGCGCGCCCCGCCCCGCCCCGCGCGCACCTCGGTGCGCGGGCGGCTGCCTGGCTGACGGCGCCTGAGGAACCTGCGCCCCCCTCGCTGCTGGCCGAATCGCACGCGGCCGAGGCCGACGCTGCGACGGTGGCTGGCCACTGACCTGGCCAGCACCACCTCGAGCCTGCAGGGGACGATACGCCGGGGCCGCGGCGCGAGCGTTAGCACGACGCAGCACATCAAACTGCTCGCGCAGCGCCCTCTGGTTATTCACCAGGGTGACCGTCTCTTGGAGGTGGCGACATCCCTCACCTCCAAAAAGACCAGGGCCCGTCATAGGCGTACGCAGTAGCCTATTGTACAGGTCCTGAGACGGGCACAGATTGTCCAGGGCAAACGTGCGTCTTGCCCTGACACTCCTGGTCACCGCCCGAGTCATACAGTCCAGCGCCAGGTTAATACCATCCTGGATGGTTCGCTGGACAGTGACCGGACTTGGCTGGCGCGATGCGGATGCCGTTACTACCCCCTGTAACAGCTGGGAGACGTGGGACAGAGCGGCAATCGAAGCCCTCCCACTCTCCTCCGCATCACGCAACGCGGTATTCGCCGAACGCAACGCGTTCGCGCACAAGACACCCGTGTCAGAACGGGAGCCTGGCCGCGCATCCTCACCCAAAGCCGCGCGGTCATCCACGCTGGGCTTGGGTACCACACCGTACCGCTGGTAATCCAGGGGCACGATGCGACAACGCCTGGCCACCTCGCGAGGGGCCTTCGCGAGACGTCCACTCGACTTAATGGACGACTCCGCCGCCTTGAACATGTCAACGACATGCTCCGCCAGCGGCAGAGAAGGCATACCGTTAGCAGTCGGTTTCCCAGCTAACCACGGCGTGTGAACACGCTGGCTAGCCGACTGCTCCACGGGCAGATCAGGCCTAACGCTCACCAACCACTGGCAAGCGTCATACCAATCCTCCTCCGTGGCTAACTGCGAGCGCTCTACAAGACGGGGTCCTTCGTCTTCCTCCTGAGCGCAAGCAGTAGAGCTTGACGGCGGGTATGCTGATACACCTGGCAAGCCAGGGAAAACACGCGGGCCTGACAGCACCGGCATGAGAATATCACTGGTTTGACCAGGAGCAGGCACCGTGGCAGAGCGCGGGGTATATATAGTCTCACCACGGGCCCGGCCAGCACCAGCAACACCCTCGGCAAGCCGAGGTATGCGGTACCGCTGGCCATCAGCAGCGCCCTGGGCCACCACCTGAGCCGCGGACTTTACTCCAGGTTGAGTAAAACCGTGGAATAAGGCGCCTGTATTCCCCGCGAGGGGTGCACAAACGTCTTCATCCATGTCCACGTCGTCAGACGGCGACCCTAGCAGGTAATCCTCATTACCCTGGTCAGAAAGATTAGACCCCGGGTCAGCAAAGAGAGCTAACCCGGGCTGACCAGGAACGGTGCCATAGGAGGTACTGGCCACCGCGGCGTGCGGATACCCCTGGACTGATAAGCAGCCCGCGGGTTCCAGCGACAACCGTCCACGGTCCCCTATCGGCGCGGCAATAAGCCTGCTGCCAGGGCCGTGGAACGCCCCCTTTAATGGGGCCACCTCTGAATCGTCGAACAACGGAAGCGGACTAAGGAAAATCGATCCAGAGGCGGGGATTACCTGCTCCGAAGCCGATGATGAGGACAGTAAAGGATTTGGTCCAGGAAGCATGCCACGAAGCAACCCTGGAACCAAATCCTTTATTGTCCTCTTCATCTCTCCCAACATCTCGGTCCGGAAGGCCTCCATATCCACCGCGGACGAGACCTTCCCCTTACCCTTCCTACTTACAACCTCTCGTTTCCGCTTCTTCTTCTTCTCCTCCTCTACCACCTTGTCCGTCGCCTGTAAGCAGCACAAGAATTCGGACATTAACTCGCCCCCCCAGTGCTTACATATGTCACAATTAACCAAGGGACCACAAGGGCTACATTGATAGCACAGATGAGGCCAGAACTTTTCATGAAGAAAACGACCACAGGACGCGCAACCCGGTCCCTGAAACAGGGCAAAGGACAAGGAGTATGAGCAACTAGTTAAGCTTAGAAACTCAATCCAACTCAAAGAGAAGGAAAACGATCATAAAGATCAATATACATCAGAAACCAGCATAGCGCTTGAATTGCTGATAAACACATAGCCAGGCTGATTATGACGTCATTAATCCCGTGACAGGAAAAATTCGATCCCAACAAAACATCCAAGTGCAAGGACGAATTGTATGCTGAATGGATAAGTCGACTACACAACCATCAGATACATATAGATAACTCTTTTCTGGCAAAAATGTTAATTATCTCCCTTTGTTTGTTTACAATAATTAACATCACCACATTATCAATAACTAGATACCTGACACTTTGTATAGACAAACCATCCAACGTGACGAACCGGAGAACTCCACCATCTGCACGCCTCTTAACTCTCTCCACCTCATGGGAAAGGAATTGGATCAAGAGGGCAAAGTGAGAAGACCTTTATACTAGGCCTCCAACTCACTGGACATATTTTTCATTTGGTTAGATAACCTAACAGTGTTAGTAGGAAATGGAACCATGGTGGAGAGAAAACTAACTCTCTGCTACTGTGATGTCACCACCTAGCGTCATACAGACCTGTGGACATAAACAGAAAGAGAAATTAGTCCTAGGTAGCACCGAGTTGACATAAACCAACTAACTAAGGCGCTTATCACGGTAAACGCGAGTCCCGGAAACACAATACACCGGGAAGAAAACTCGCTAATTTTACTAGAAGTCACCTGATTTAAAGGTCCTAAGTCCTCCTGTGGCGAAGTGTTCCCTCCTGCCATACAAATCAGACACTATCACTCCAAAATATACACCAAATAACAGTTTAAGAGCAAGAAAAGCTTATGACTCAAAAAGACATGTGTGTTCTCTTTGCCAATAATCTAGCAAAGAGGAAGTGCTAGTCTGCGCATGCGCGGTGGTGGGGCTGGCATCCGCCAGACTACGCTCTGACTCCCTGCCCAGTAGGGGCACCTAACTGTTTTAAATCTGAGTGTTTATTGAGTGAAAGCCAATATTTAGCAATATCAAAAGTATTAGGGAGGTAAGTATACTCTTGAAGTGAAAACACGAGACCCAAAGGCTGCCATAAGTCTACCACACTAATGATATCCTTGTTGCATAAACATGAGGCCCAAGGGCTGGCATAAGTCTACCACACTAATGATAATACCCTTGTGGTATAAACACGAGGCCTAAGAGCTGCCATAAGTCTACCACACTAATGTCCTTTCAGCCAAGTTTAGTTGAAATCAGACCAACAGCTAATGAGTATTAAGGAATCTTTTAACCTTTAACACTGTGATGTAAATCATTCATTGGGTCAATAGCAAAGAAACTGGTCTAGATTTTCAACAATTTACGACGGCACCACCATGCTCATTATGATTGACTATAGTTGTAGACTTCGGAACTTGTAAACAGAAATTAGATTGACCCCCCCCCCATATCATAGGAATGTATGGATGAGCCCCCATATCATAGGAATGTCGAGTTATCTAGGTCAAATATGCCAAATTTAACCCAAAGGTTATTTAAAGGTCATGACCTATAAAATATGGTGATGCAATGGAAGCAAATCTAGGGGTTATAAGGCTCAACAGTCTATGATGTTTGGACCATACTTTTTAGGTCATGACCTTGAAATAACCGTAGGGTCAAATTTGACATATTTGACTCAGATAACTCGACATTCCTATGGTATGGGGGTCATTCATCAAACCAATAATTGTTTATAAATTAGCCTTGTATATAAGCTAATTTATGAGCTTATTTATCATTGGGTCACAAATGTCAGTTAAACTTCAGGCATATTGAAGCCAGACAATCTAAAGCAGAATTTTCAAAATTTAGCTTGTTTTAGTATTATTGGACAAAAGGACATTTTATAGGACTTACTAATTCTGTAAACTGTTTTCATTTCAGCAAACAAATCATTGTTTTAATAAGTGCTATTATTTTTGCAACCCCACCCCACACCTGCGCCAATTTTAAATAAAGATATATTTAATCGGCGTAGAGTTTATAGTGTTGTCGTTCATTATTTTAAAAGCACTTATTAGAATCAGAAAAAACTATTGAGTTTTTATTGAATAGAAAACTATTGAGTTTTGACAGATACCTGTCAATTTCATCTATTCATTATACAATACGGTCGTCTGCGTTGCTTACTATGACGTAGTACGTTCATTCATTAAATTGACTAAATAAGCCACGCTCGTGACCGACCTAAATATGCGTGTGTTATTTATTGTCTCGTTTGAAGCGTGTTCCAATAAGCGCTTGGTTGACCATTGTAATTCAGCTGCCTAAATTTGATATTTTAAATCTTTGAGATTGGATTAATCTTTTTGAGTTGATTTGAGGATGGTTTGTTACATATAATTGATAACTTATTTATCCTCACATCAGGTTTCAAAATTATTGATTATATCATCAATATTTAGCAAATATTTCATTAATGGATTGAAAATGGTTAATCTGATTATTGTTCTTGGCTCGGCTCGATTTTGAATGACAGCGAGTCAATTTCCACCCAAGGCCAAACATAGGTACGCTAACCATTTGAAACCCAAAAGGCAAATAAACCTAAAAACATTTGTATTTATTAATATTAAAATGGTTGTTTTACATTTAGTTTGGGAAGATTAATTGCTATTAATAAGCAATAATATTACTTCCCGAATTAATTTACAGACAACCAGTTATCACAAGTAAATTATTCGATGTTTTGGCACTTGGCTTTCAAAGCGTAATATATAGCGCCGTTGGCTAGCGGTGTGCTTTATATAGTATCCTCTGTTTTAACTGCAACTACGCTGTAACCGCGCACATTTCGATAGCTGTCAATAAAATGCACTTTTAGCTCAGCTGACATACCGCAAAAACAATTAAAGTTTTCTGATACCAATTCATTAAGAAAATTTTAAACTAAATTTAACAAGTTCATATCACAGTCATTTATTAACTTGCTAGTTTATAGTAAATTAATTTAAAATTAATTTACTATTATTTTATAGTCACCTATACACACAAATACACTTAAAGCTAATGAAATATCTCTTAGCATCTTCGATGGCTCACCACTTTGAATAAATTTACTAACAAGAATTCTCCATTGCGTATTTGATTTAGACCAAGTGCCAAATTTATTTACTTAAAGCTGCCTTCCGAACAGGCGCTAGTAAAGTCTAAATAAAGGAGATAATTAACTAGCATTTCAATTGCTTGTCAATTAGTGTTATCTCCTTTGACCCACTAAAATCAAATATGGATGAAATTATCAATGAATTTGTGGAAACACCAACTAGAGGGTTCGCTATGTCAGCTGGAATGACACTACTAAAAAAACTTTGTGAGCGTTTCGAACTGAATCCGCCTAGTACTCTAGCAAAAGCCGACTTAGTCAATTTTGTACTAACTAAGTTGGAAGATCTAGGAGTACTTGAAACAGGAGGCGCTGTAGGTGGAGAAATCCCACTTGACTCACCACCTGACAACACTAATGGCGGTGCTAGGCCTAAAGACTCTAAGCCAGATCAATCTAACGGCAATGACAAAAAGCTGATAGATTCAAATCAGTCTGAAATTGAGGCCTTACGTTTGAAATTTGAAACCACTCGTCTCGAGTTGGAATCGAAGAGAACTGAAAACGATACAAAGCGAGTGGAAAGGGACACAGCTGTGATCCAAGTGTATGCATGGTAACAATACTGCTCAAACACCCCATGAACACAGCTTCTAAGTGGCTTATAATGCCAGATCCATCCCAGCCTTTGATGAAAAACAGCCTGAAGATTTCTTTCCACTTTTCGAGCAAACAGCCTGTGATTTAAGCTGGCCATGCGAATATTGGCCAGCTTTAATAAGAACAGTAGTCACAGGAGCTGCTCAGAAGGCTGTGAGGGCATTACCCATCCAAGATGAAGGTAATTATGCCAAAATACACGAAGCAGTTGAAAGAGCAGTTGCTTCACGTCCAGAGGCTTAGCATTTAAAATTTCTGTCAAAACACCCGTCGTTTCCAAAATCTGCCATCCTACAAGCCCAGCAGCTAAAGACCTTATTAAAAAAGTAGATGACGTCAGAGAGAATTAACTCTCGCTCAGATGGAGGATATGATCCTTTATGAACAGTTTTGTAATCTGATGCCTTCAGAAGCAAATGAGTACATTCGCCACTGCCATCCAAATACTAAAACTGCAGAAGAGGCAGATGTAAAAATTGAAGATTTTTACACAGGCAAGATGGCAGATAGGTCTAGCTCGAGATATAGCAACTCATCACAGTATACTTCTAAGTCAAAGCCAAGTAATAACTGGCAATCTAAGACTAGTAGTTGGAGCAATGATCATTACAGATCACAGTCACCATCACGTCCAAGTAGATATCGCAATGATAACTACCATCGGGAACGTTCACCATCTCCTTCCCGTAATTATGAATCTGAATCTAATAGACGCCGTGGCAGTTCACAAACCAGAGGTGGCCATGTCCTTTCACCTTCAAGAAGGCATGATGGGTCACCAAGAAGAGAAAGTTGTTTTAAATGTGGACTAGTTGGTCAGTTTGCCAGTAATTGCACTCAACCACATGACAAATTCTCTAAGCCAAAGTCTAAACAATCCATGGTTACAGACCATGATGATGATTCCGATTCAGTAAACTCAGAACATAATGCATGACGGGACAAGAAAATCAACAGGGACGAATATCCTGATGTAGACCATATTGTATTTTAGGGCAGGTGAGCTCACATGTACATAAAGCGAGCATTGCACCTGTCCCTATTAAAATACTTAGAGACATGCTCCTCTCAGAGTTTAATTCTGAGTTCAGCATTTCCGTTCTCTTCAGAGACATATACAGGATGTAGCGTCTTGATTCGTGGTGTTGGATTGGAGGATAGCAAAACACCACTCCATACCATAAACCTACACATAGGCGATCAAAAACATAGCATTGAAGTAGGGGTAAAAGATGAGCTTCCGATACGTGGAATATCTATTTTGTTGGGCAATGATCTAGCTGTATTGTATAGAAAGTTAGGGCAGTCTAGTATCATGTACCCAGATAACAGTACGTGGAGTACTGCCGCTGTACTGCCTATAGTGTCTAACATCCCCATTATCAATTCTGCAGGTGATGAGGTCTTCAATGGTTTTCCCTCATGCGACTCTATGTGTGTCGTGATACGCAGCCAGGGACGAAATCATGTGCCAGATGAGATAGTATTGGGACTGGGTAAAGGCACTTCAACAAGTAAAAACACATATAAATGTGTCACGTTTGTTGACGACCCCAAACTTGAGTTTAGTTCGGGGGAGCTGACACGTTTACAAGCAGAGGATAAGCAATTAAGACACATTGATCCACTGGTAAGTGATCCTGGAGAACGGCTTAATTACCGCATATGCTATTACTGGCAAGACGGTATCCTCAAAATAAAGTACACCCCACGTAATGCAAAACCTGATGATGAGCAACAAGTGGTCGAACAAATAGTCCTACCTGTCGCATATAGGTATAAGGTACTGAGCCAGTCCCACAACGGTCCCAGTTGTGGACCACATTTTGGACGTAAAAAGACCACCGCCATCATTACACGCAATTTATATTGGCCTCTCATCCACGGAGACGTAAAACAATTTTGTAAATCCTGTCATACTTGCCAGTAGGTTGGCAAACAAAACCAACCCATTCCAAAAGCACCTTTGATGCCAATTCCGGCATTCGGGCAACCACTATCGAAAGTTCTGGTTGATTGCATCAATAAAACTAAGGCTGGCAACCAGTATTTGCTCACTATGATGCGAACAAGGACTAGATTTGCCGAGGCCATACCACTGCGCAACATAACAACTAAATGCGTCGTAAAAGCCGTAATTAAGTTCTTTACAATGTTTGGCTTGCCACGAAAACTTCCAACAGACCAAGGTTCAAACTTCACCTCAAATGTTTTTGCCCAAGTTTGTCAAGAACTGGGAATAAAGCATATTACATCCACTGCCTACCATCCTGAATCACAAGGTGCATTAGAACGTATGCATGGCACATTAAAATCAATGCTACGAAAACTTTGCAGTGAAAATCTGCGTGATTGGGATGAAGGGGTTAATCTTTTAATGTTCTATCTGCAAGATACAGTAAACGAGTCTCTAGGATATTCACCAAATGAGCTTTTTCTCGGACATACAGTCCGAAGTCCACTCACTGTATTGAAAGAACAATTGTTAACCCCCCCAATCTGATCATAATCTTATTGATTATGTTTCAGACTTGCGCACACGTCTAAGCAAAACAAGACAATTTGCAGCAGAGAATTTAAAAGAGAGCCAAGCTAAACAAAATCATTGGTATGATAGGGATGCTAGAGAGCGAAAATTTGACATTGGTGACAGAGTTCTAAAGTTGCCGACAGTGTTAAATAGTCCTTTACAGGCTAAATATGAAGGGCATTACATTATCGCCAGTCGCGATTGTGAATTAAACTACTGGATAAAGACGAAAAGCTAGATAGTGTTGTCACATTAATTTACTTCGTGCATATGTCGAATGAGATGACGTCATTCCCTGTAAAGAGGTTTCTATCTTGCAGGTAAATTCAAAAGTTTTCAATCTTGATGACGCAATCGATCTATCATCAAAATTAGCTACAATATGCGAACCTAGAATAGACAATACTGTTGCGGTGTTGCCATCATTAGCTTACCAGAGACCTTGTCTTATCTAGAAGATAGTCAAAAACAAGAAATTATTTCTCTGATTCAAGAGTTTGAGTGTCTTTTCAACAATACACCTGGGTGTACTTCTGTTATTAGCCATGACATTGCTGTCGGAGATGCTAGATCGATTAAACAATCTCCTTATCGGACTAATCCGGCAAAAACTGAAGTCATGGAAAAAGAAATTGCCTATATGTATGAAAATATCATAATTCAACCAAGTAATAGCCCTTGGAGCAGTCCATCGCTTCTGTACTGATTTTCGAAAGGTTAATAATGTCACATGAGGTGATTCCTATGGGATCCCACGCATCGATGATAGTATTGATAAAGTTGGCAATGCAAAATATGTCACAAAGTTTGACCTATTAAAGGGGTACTGGCAGGCACCACTGACTGACCATGCTAGGCCAATATCGGCATTCGTGACAAGCACCGGTTTCTGTGAGTACCGAAAAATGGCATTTGGATTAAAAGATTCTGGAAGCACATTTCAAAGGCTTATGAATACTCTTATTGCCCCAATCAAGAATTGTGATTCTTACATCGATGACGTCACTATTTATAATAACAATTGGGAAGCCCATGTGAAAACGATTCGTGAGTTCTTTTCACGAATGAAGGTAGCCAGTCTTACCATTAATCTTCCAAAAAGCGAAATAGCTAAAGCTACAGTGACATATTTAGGTCATGAGGTTGGTCAGGTCCAAGTTCGGCCTAAACTGGCTAAAGTGGAGGCTATTCATAATTATCAACAAGAAAGGAAATTATGTGTTTCCTTGGCATGGCCGGAATTTTTCGAAAGTTTTCGACCATCGCAGCCCCACTAACCAACTTTCTGAAAAATAATGTCCCATTTAAATGGACACTCGAATGTAAGGACGCTTTTGACAAGATCCGAGCAGTCTTACATTCTAACCCAGTCTTAACCTCACCAGATTACAATAAACCATTGAAGCTTGTAATCGACGCTAGCGATCTTAGTGCAGGCGCTGTCCTTATGCAGTCATATCTCTAAGCGGCTCACACGTCATCTAGGAGCCACTTATTTTCAAGAGTCCATGAACTCACCATGTAAAAATATTTTAAAGTAATAGTGTGCCTGTTTCGTCTCGTTTTGTCATTGTCTCAATGTGATCATCGTCATCAGTTTATCTGACCAGTGATGTCCATCTCCCGGCCAAATCCCAAACTGAGAGGAAACTATTGCCTCCTTTGGGTGGGTAGTAGTTTAAATCCTCTACCCGTGACATCATCAATCTAATCACCTTCAGACCAAATCCCATAGCAAGCGGAACCTTGTGCCTTGTTTGGGTAAGTAGAAGTCTATCTTTTCTACCTGTGATGTCATCAATCTCGTCATCTTCATAACGCTTTCATCCTTCTGAAATGTTCAGACTTTATTAGCGATTGCTGTCATCTTTTCGATTCTCCGCCATCTTTCGGCCTCGATCTTCTGTATCGGTAACTAAGCCAAGTTATCACATGAATCATCTTAGTGCCTTCGATCTTATCGATTCTATTTCGGAATACAGAATATTCTTCCGGATTCATCATCTGTTTCTTCATGCGTGTTTTCATTACCGGTGCCACGACAGATCAGATCTTCATCTGTTCGCCTTCATTCTGTGACCAGACTTCTGTATTCAGCATATTTAAGGTATCTAACTTTTGACTGTGATTTCTCCAAATTATTTACCATACACCCCGACCAACTCGCATGGTGCAGAGACTGTCCAGACTTTTACTTATGTAACCAAATTTCAAAATATTCTATAAGTAAATTTTCATACTTATTATTGAAATATTTCTATTTAAATTGATTGAATATTTGTATCATTTTGTTGTTATTACGCCACTTGTTCAAGTTAAAATAACCAACAATCATTCAGTAATCATCATGTACACTTAGTTAGTTTCTAGTTCCAAGACCTGAGTAACCAATCAACCAATTCATAACGTAAGTTCTAGATTGGTTGAGTGGTTCATCAGTATTTTGAATTAGCCGGTAAATTTCATTATTATCCTACCGACTAGCGGTCAACTCGCTATTAAAATACCATTGAACTTGTAATGCATAATCCTTGAATTAAAATAAACATTCAAATTGATTATAAGTTTGCTATGTTATTTGGTGATTGTCTCCTTAATAAATTAACCCTTAATGGGAATTAAGGGCTGATCGATTAAAATTCTAATTTTCAAATTTCCAAAAATAATTTTCTTTCCGCTTATTTATGTATTAATTTATTCAGTTGCTATATCCATGCTTGTAACGCATCACTGGCGCTTTTAAAATGTAATAAATTACAGAGTGAATTCACTACTCCATTCATATCTGTGTTGATCAGCCACAATCTTTCCCATTATGACTTCAACGTCCTTAGATAGATCAACGATATTATTGTGGTCGGTTAATGAGTTTGGCCAAAAAGAAATCCGTGACTTTGTTTATTTCACTTCAAGAGTATACATGTGAGCTTTAAGTTCAATCCGTAAAGATCACCTCCACAGTTTGCCATTATCCAATCCCAATAATCTAATTTGAGTTGCAGCCATATCCATACCATATAGTTCCTGTCTCCTCAACTTCTTTCACTAAATCCGGAATACTTTACATTGATTCGAAATCCTTTCTATGTCATATATATCTGGTGTCCTGATATCATAACATCTACAGCGGCAATATCCCTGTAATTCTTGAAAATGACTGGTTCACTTATCGAGCCAGGCATTTCAGCGGTAAATTTTCCAAAAGTGTTATCTTGGCTTGTAATAAATGAAATCATGGATTTCTTTTTTCACGAGAGAGTTGATACTTACCTCCCTAACACTCTTTCATATTCCCAAATATCGACTTTCACTCAATAAGCACTCAGACTAAAAATGTTAGGTGCCCCTCATGGGCAGGTAGTCAAATGACAGTCCGGCGTATGCCAGTCCCAAACTCCGCGCATGCACAGACTAGTACTTCCTCTGACTAATTTATTGGCTGACACTATGCAAATAAGAAAGCCTGAAGACCGAGCCTCTGCCATGGGGTTCAATATATGACAACCATAACGCTGTTGGGTCCATCTGCCATTCCTGAGCACGTTGTTTGTACCTGTTTAATGCTCGGATTGGACACCATGCTTTTGAATTAGGATCATATCTAGTCAAAGCAGGTAAAAATATGGGTTGACCAGGATATTTCAGACTGATTTTTTGCCATGAAATTTATCCTAGGTAGCTTTTTCCCCTGTAACCACATAAAGGTCTGCCTCGGCTGATAGGGCATGAATTTTGCTCCTCCGCCTAGCAGAGGCCGCAAAAATTAAAAATACACTTTTAAGTGTCAACATTTTCATAGAAATGGAACTAAGTGGTTTAAATGGCTTATCAGCTAGTACCTGGAGCACTAGAGATAAACTCCAAGACGGAAGCACTGGGGGATTCCTTGGTCTTAGATTGCCCATGACTTTAATTAATGTATTTAATGTACTTACTTCATCACTTCCCCTATTAGCCAAGCAAGGGATAACTGTCATGAAAGCTGACTTTTAGCCAGCAATAGAGTTAGGCTTGAGGCTATAGGCATCATACAGGTGACAGAGAAAATTGGCTACTACCTGAATAGATGAATCCATTGGATTAATACATCTTTTTGAGCACCATTCAGCAAATCGGTTGATTTTATAATTATATGCTCTGGAGGTTGACCCCCTTCTGGCTTTTGCCACGAACATGGCGGCTTGCTCTGAAAATCCCTCCTTAATTCTAGATTGCTTGACAACATCCACGCAGTCAATCTGAGCATTGACAGATTGTTGTGAATGGCCTTGCCCTGGAAAATAATATTGTCCATGAGAGGCAGAGGAACCGGATTCCAGACCAGAAGGTCCATCAGATCCGTATACCATGTTCAGCTTGGTCAATTTGGGGCGATCAGAAGCACTTGGCACTCCTGCTGTCTGATTTTCTGAAGAATTTTTGGAATCAGGATTGCTGGAGGGAATGCGTATGCATACATTCCCACCCAGCTGATAGCGAACGCATCTGTTGCGATAGCACTCGGATCTGGAATCAGAGAGACGTACGTCGTCATCTACTCATTCTTCTTCATTGCGAATTAATCTGTTGGGTTTCCCCCAGTGGTTGAACAGATGATCCGCCACACATTGATTTAGTCGCCATTTCGTAAGTAAAACACTCATCCTTCGGCTCAATGAGTCTGCTAGCAGATTTAACCTTCCCAGAATATGAACAGCTTTCAAGGTGATCCTGTGATCCAGGCACCAGCAAAGCAGTTTCCATGTCATCATACAGAGACTGGGTGACTTCGTTCCGCCCTGGCGGGTTATGTAAGTCACTACTGTTGAGTTGTCTGATCGAACTAGAACAATGTTGCCCTGAACTTTCTCTATGAAATGTTCCAGGCCCAGGACTACTGCTCGCAATTCCAGTAGATTGATATGTTCTTGTGACTGATCCAGATTCCAAAGCCCTGATACTGTGGCTTCTTCCAGGCAAGCTCCCCACACCTCCATCGATGCATCTGTATACCTCGTTAACTGAGGGTGGGGAGGGGTTATCATCACCCCCGCCAGGATACTCTCTGTCTTCATCCACCAACCACAGCATTCTCAAGCAAATCCATGCCAGGACATGATGACCTTTGCACACTGACTGTATTAATGAGATGAGTACCTGTACCCTCTCCTGAGTAGGATAAACATATCCTATCTCTAGATCGAAAAACATTCCCAGGTAAACAAACTTCTGGGATGGAGTCATCTCTGATTTTTGAAAGTTGATTATCCAGCCTAAGTCTGTGAGAGTTTTCAAAACTATCTTCAGATTTGCTGATAGACTTTCCTGATTGTGTGCTTTTAACAGCCAGTCGTCTATGTACATGTGGATTGCTATGTTTCTCCTGCGGAGGTATGCTGTTATTTCAAGAACCACCATGGTGAAGACCCGAGGAGCCATCGAAATTCCAAAGGGTAAAACCCTGAATTCCCACTGTCTGCCCTGGAATGCAAACCTCAGGAACCAACGAAAACTCCTTGCTATTGGAATGTGGAAATAAGCATCCTTCAGGTCTATTGATGCTGTCCACATTCCCTTCTCCAACCCTGCCAATGCCGTTTTCACTCTCTCCATTTTGAAACTATGAACTTGTTCAATGACTTGAGGTTGAGAATCGGTCTCCACCCTCCAGTGCTCTTTGTCTATAGGAACACAGTTGAATAGAAGCCCGGGCACTTTTGTGCCGGTAGAACTGCTCGTTTTAGTATGAGGGAATTTATTTCCTCCTCTATAGACAATCGTTGATCTGGATCTCTTGGATGTTGAGTCCAGATAGGCACCAGAGAGAGCCGCGATGGCGGCCTGCTATCCAATCGGGATGATACCCGACTGAAAGTCATCGCAAGACTAAATGGTCCTGAGTTAACCGTGTCCACTCTTGCTTGTGGTGGGCCAATCAGCCTCCCACTGGACCACCTAGGGAGAGAGGTGGACATAAGTAGCGCCAGAGTGGCACTGTCACCTGCTCCAGAAGCACTGGAGTGGTTCTTACCGTGGTAACTGACCCTTCAGGTACGATTACCATGACCAGATCCTCATGCGCCACGGCCCGCACCACACGCACCTTGGTGCGTGGGCCGTTGCCTGCCTGGCTGCGCTGGAGGAGCCTGCGCCCTCCTCGCTGCTGGCCGAAGCGTGTGCGGCTGTGGCCGGTACTGTGCTGGTGGTTGGCCTCTGACCTGGCCACCGCCACCTCGAGCCTGCAGGGGATGATATGCAGGGGGAGCTATGCGAATGCACTCTTTGTGGACCACCTCAAATTGCTCGTGCAACGCCCTCTGGTTATTGACCAGGGTGACCGTCTCCTGGAGGTGCTTACATCCCTCACCTCCAAAAAGACCAGGACCTGTTATAGGCCTGGGACGGGCACAAGTTGTCTAGGGCAAACATGCGCTGCACCCGGACACTCCTGGTCACAGACCGGGTTAAACAATCCAGAGCCAGGTTAATTCCATCCTGGATGGCTCTCTGGACTGTTACCGGACTAGGCTGGCATGATGCGGATGCTGTTACTAACCCCTGTAATAGCTGGGAGACGTGTGAAAGCGCTGCAATAGATGCTCTCGAACTCTCCTCCGCATCACGCAACGCAGCATTTGCCGAATGCAAAACGTTTGAGCACAGCGCTCCCGTGTCACACCAGGAGCCTGCTCGCATATCCTCGCTTAGCGCAGTGCAGTCATCCGCGCTCAGCTTAGGCACACCATACCTCTGATACTCCTCAGGTACGATGCGACGCCTCTGCCGCTGTAAACATATCTACAATATGTTTCGCCAGCGGCAGAGATGCCATAACGGCAGTAGTCGGCTTACCTGCCAGCCACGAGTGCTGGTCCCGTTAGCTGGCCGACTGTTCCACAGCAAGACCTGGCCGAACATTTATTAGCCAATAACAAGCGTCAGACCAGTCTTGTTCTGTGGCTATCTGCGACTGCTCGACAAGGTGCGGGCCTTCTCCATCCTCCTGAGCAATTGCAGGCGTGTACGTGGCTGGAGGAACTGATACTCCTGGTAAGCCACAGAAAGCATGCGGGCCTGAAAGAACAAGAATGCTAAACTGACTGGCTTGACCAGAAGCAGGCGCCGTGGTATTGCCTGGGGAAAATTTCGTCACACAACGGCCCTGGCCAGAACCTGCTACACCATCAGCAAGCAGAGGTATGCAGTAATGCTGGCCATCAGATCCAGCCCGGGCTACCTTCAGCACCGTGAACGATACTCCTGCTGAGTAGTTCCATGGACAATGTTGCCCGTGCTCCCCGCGAGGGGTGCACATACGTCAATGTCCATAGCCACGGCACCAGAATGAGAACCCAGCAGATAATCCTCTTCTTCCTGGCCAGAAAGATTAGACTCCAGGTCAGCGAAGAATGCTAACCCGGACTGCCCAGGAAAAGTACCATAGGAGGAAGTGGTACCTATAGGGTGCGGATAATCCTGGCCTGATAAGCTGGCACCAGGTTCCAGCGACACCTGTCCACGAACAACCAGCGCGGCAAGCCTGCTGCCAGTGTCCTCATAGTGGACTGGCCCCTCTAATTGGACCACCTCTGAATCTTGGACGAAAACTGGTAAGTCGCTACAGAGCACCGATTCAGAGGTGGGGATTATCTGCTACAGAGCAGAACAAAATTGACAATAAAGAAATTGGTCCAGGTAGCATGCCACGAATCAACTCTGGAACCAAATCCTTAATTGTCCTCTTCATCTCTTACAACATTTCAACATGGAAGACCTCCATATCCATGGTGGATGAGGCCTTCCTCTTACCCTTCTTACCAAGAACCTCTTTCCTCGTTCTTCTCTCCTCCTCAATCGCCCTCTCCTTGGTCTGTAATAATAAAAACTCAGACATTAGCTCCCTCCCCCCCCCACTGTTTACAGATATCACAGTTAAGCAATGGTTGACAAGGACCGCATTGGAAGCATAAATGTGGGGCGAAACGTTCTTTCAAAAACCTTCCACAAGAAGGGCAACCGGGCTTCTGAAAAAGGCCAGAAGACAAAGACAATGAGTATTTTAGCTAATGAATTAGTAACTCAAAACCTAAATAAGAGAGAGAGAAGGTGGCCATAAAGACCACTAACTAATAAGTAAACCAGCGTTGGACAAAACTTTATAATAGTTAGTAAAGGGCAAGGCTGATTATGACGTCATAACTTCAAAAATAAGAAGTTGATCCAACCCGAAGACAATATCCAGGTGTAAGGACGAATTGTATTCATATCCAGAACATCTAACTGGAAAGGATAGTAGAGACAGACTATGCAAACATCAGATATACAATGATAAAATGGCAGCAGATTTCAGAAATATTTTCAAAAATAATTGAAGTGCCTAATATCATAACTAGAATACCTGTGTCTTTAGCATAGACAAACCATCCGATCTGATGCACTGGAAGCGCCACCAAACTCTATGACCTCTTAACTCTCTCCACCATTAAGGGAAGGAAGTGGACCAAGAGGGCAAAGTGAGAAGACCTTCTTACGAGGCCTCCAACTCACTGGGAATAGATTTTTTATTAGATCATTCTAACAATGTTAGTAGCAAATGGAACCTTGGTGGAGAAAAAAACAAACCCTCTGATGATGTGCTGTCCTTTTCGATCATAGCTAGATATCTGTAGACACAAAAACAAAGAGAGATTAGTATTTCATAGCGCCACATAGAAATAAACAAGTTTTATGGACGCTTATCATGTCTAATCGCGAGTCCCGGAAACACATTACATCGGAACTAAAACGCTAAATTAGACAAATATGTATTAGAAATCACCTGATGACTTGGTCCTGGGCCCTCCTCTGGCGACTTCCCACACTCAGACATGATTTTCAGACGATTAATAAGTTTAGAAAGTGATTTGAAACAGCAGAAAACTCTTATGCATGCGACTCTTTTGCCAATATATTGGAAAAGAGAAAGTACTAGTCTGCGCATGCGCGGAGGTTGGGGCTGGCATCCGCCGGACCATCATCTGACTACCTGCCCATTAGGAGCACCTAACTTTTTTAATCTGAGTGTTTATTGAGTGAAAGTCGATATTTGGGAAAATCAAAGAGTGTTAGGGAGGTAAGTAACCTCTTGAAGTGAAAATGGACATATCTCAAGACCACTTCAGAAGACATTCTTACCCGGCTTGACCATTAAATTTGATGTCGGCTAAAAATTGTTTCGCCAGTGCTTTTGAGAAATCTCCATTTGCACACTAAGAGAAGATGATCTTTGAAAACTTACCACTGGAACGAATGGCTTTATAAATGAACCAGTTATTCCACTGGTACATCTTTAAAAATAGTCCTGTCATGGCCAGCAATTGGATATTTTTTATAACAAAATTGAAACTTTCATGAACAAATTTGAAGGTTAAAGGGTTAAATTTCAATCAATACCATCTTCAGGTTCCTGATGTTTCTTCTTGGTTTTATGCTTGCCATGTTCTTTCTTCTCTCTCTCATGGCTCTTCTTGCTTCTGGACTCTGTCCGTTCCTTTTTCACTGAAAATAAGAATGATGAAATAAACTATATTAACCTTTTATTACTTATATCAGCCAAAATGGCATCTAAGAAATGGCCATTTGCAGAATAAGACGATTTTGGAAAATTTCTCCCAGGAATGACTGGCTCGATAACCGAGCCAGTCATTCCAGTGATAAATTTTCAAAAATAGTCATCTCTTGGTCTGCAAATGGACATTTTCAATGAAAAAATTGAAATTTTCTTTATGAAATTGAACCTTTAAAGGGTTACTGGACCATATGATCAAATGCTGTTTACTGAAAAATCTAATGAAAACTTTGTGTGATTTTTAGCTACGACTCACAACTAACATAAGTTGGTCTGTCAGTCTGTCTGTCCGTCGGTTGGTCTGTTTGACAAATTTTTGATATTTCTGGCAAAGCTGTCTAAGTCTCAATTAATAGCATGTTGCACTTGTTCAATGTATTCAGTGAATTTAATCCATTTATACTCGTGACATTTCAATGGTTAGAAGGGTTATCTCCCCTCATGTTTTATGCCCCTCTTATTGCTTACCTGGCTCTACCACTCGTTGGTCGCCATCACTACCTTCATCATCATCACTGTCACCTGGAACCGGTCTTGGCTTTGGAACAGCGGCACCGATTCTAGAAGCGAGCTCAGATGCAAAAGCATTTCCCTGTGCAAGAGAAAAACGGATGAACAAGATAGCATCAGTGGTTACAGTGATAAATAATAAGAACTAGAACAGCAGTCAGAATCACAAAGTAAGACCATATTCAAGCAGTTTTAATTCTTTAATGGCAAAACCGGCTTCTACAGTGATCTTGAGAAATGACCATTTGGAGGTCAAGAGATAATTTTGAGCCAGTCATTTCAGTGGTAAATTTTCAAAAATAATCTCTTGGCCCGCAAATGAACATTCAATAATCAAATATTTTGATATTCTTGACCAAATTTAGCCATTAAAGGGTTAAAAGAAAGTAGAAGGAAACAGCCAAATGATGCGGATTGGTAATAAAAAATTACAGCAAGAAAAAAACATAGTAACAAAACGTTCTATTACCATCAGTAATATACCTGAACTGAACAAGAATAACTTAAAGCAGTTTCTAAACATTATTTATCTGACAAATCTGAGCAGCCATTTTCGCCTTATTAGCGCCAATCAATGACATGGACAATGGACCTAAGGACTTATCAGTGCGGAAGTTTGTTAGTATGATAGAAGCTAGTGAATGGAAATATGCAAAAAAATCACTAAATATTAAGGAAAATTATGTGATATAAACTTTCCTTCCATATTAATAGTACTAAGCTGTCGTCTCAAATTTATTTAAAATCTATTTCGTCTTATATAAGCAATCAAACAGAAATAACCAAAGCTCACATATACATGTCTGCTTACATATAATGCATGTATGGATCCAAGTATGAATGAGTATAATCTGAAATCAACAGATGTGTACTGGAGACGATAGCTGAGTCTCAAAAGATTTTCGTCAACCATTGATTTCTTACGTTTGAGGTTAGCTAAATTTGTTAACTGCTCATGCGATTTCGCTTTGAACTGAGCGATTATAGGCTTGTCAAATCTAACATAATGCACACAGTATTTGAGCCAGTAGTGTGTATTTTGAAATTATTACATCATAATTGTGTGTTAATGACATCATCCTTGTTGTTGATCAACAACAAAATTCTTTCATTTAACAATTAACGTCAACCCGGAGGTAGCACATCGCTTAAAAAGCTTATAAAAGGAACTCAACTGCATATACTCACATGAGTTGTCCCCCTTTCATCCTGATTATCCTCCCCTATCTCATCGTCTGATGATTCTTTGTCACTCTGTGAAGCTTTGGCCCCGAATAAGTTACCATCATCCTCCGCCTCCGAATCATCACTGTCCTGTAAATACAAACAGGAGAATATATGTTAGCATACTATAACAGCTAAACACAATGCATGCTAGAAATGTATTCAATCTACCTTCGTAATAAAGGGATTTATGTCTAGGTATGACCCTACCCTTTCTTGATAAGCTCCACCCACTTTTTATGTGGGTTAGAATCCATTTGAGACCTGAATTCCCAGAACCTACCATACAGGTAAGCTGTTGAACACTTTGAAACTAATTTTACTGGGAGCTGTTGCTGCCTATGAATATTCAACAAACTGTTGATGATGTCGGATACATGTATTTGACTGACACAAATATCAATTTTATCCTTTCAGTGATAAATAGTTAAACTAAATGCTGTAGTCTTGAATCATAAATGTGATACACAGGAATTTATCTCTGAAAGGGTTCATTTGAGACATGTTCTCAAGAATGGTTTGGAGCATAGCTAGAGATGAGTGGAACATATTTAGAACTGGATCTCTCTTTTGGCATCCATGTTGCAGGAGTAGACATAGTGTGTGGCTGAGCTACGCTTGCACGATTTTTGTCTAAAGAAATCGAGAACAATTTTATATAATAAATCACGATTTCTCGATATATTGTGGGCCAGAGTATTACATGGGAAATGGTAATGCCTTCTCTGGTTGGACATTAGACTTTTAGACCATCACGATTGCTAAAGTTGTTGAAGAAAGGAAATTGAACATAAATAAACACTCATCGTTCATGTGCAATGAAGTCAGGAAATAAAGTTGTGTGTCAAAACAGTGTCCTAGATTAGAATTATCCAATAGACATTTGTATAAACTTTGCCAATTCTTGGAATCCCACAAAACATTAGATTTTATCAATGAATTACTACAAGAGTCGTAAATATTTACAGCTTTTGGTCACAAGTTTACTTATTGTGAATGAAAGAAAATGATATGGAAATTTGACGGGTTAGCCATTACCTCGCTATCATATTGTTAGCTTGTTTATTCAACTGCGTAATGTTTTGATTAGTACTTAGTGGACCATCTGAGAATAAACACAATGAACAAAGCAAATGTATTCTTTTACTGCCGAAGAGTGGTTTGTAAAATATTATATTTCGCTCAAAATCTTTGACGATTCTTCGATTTTTCATCAATTGCATCGTAAAGATCGCGATTTAAAAAATAATAATAAATTTCACGATTAAATCGAAAAATCGCACAAGCCTAGGTTGAGCTATGTTTGTGGTAGCTGAAACTGTGAGCATTAGTGAGAGGAGAAAGGAATGTATTATATCCATGGATATAATTTGTCTCCCCCCCTCCCCACTCGCTTCTCTGTTTACAACATCAGATGATGATGGATACTCTGTTAATGTGAATTACCTCCCCGAGATGGTCACGAACGTTACACTCAAACAATTTTTTACATCCCGGAGAGGTAACTAATTTTTTCTTATTAACAACTTTAAAATGTTTACCAGAATATATGAAGATTGCGGTTGGTAGGTTAAAACAATAAATCATACATTTCTCACTATTATTTAAATTATAGCCGCTATAGCTACAGGATTTAGTTTAATTCTGAGTGTGATGCATAGGAGAATAATGTAATATACTATTACACAACTGCTCTGTTAGATGGCTTTCTAGCTATAAAATTCTATTTCGAACAAAATATTTTTAAACAGAGTTTTCTCCCAGACTCCTTCATGTTTTTGGCATACTATATATGGCTGACATATTATGTTACATGTGTAATTATGTAACACATAGAAAAGCATGAGTCTCCTCCAAACATGTTTTGCGAAACAGGAGAGTGCTCTAACAAATGTACGTACAGTGTATGAAATGCGGATTTTTTTCTGCTCTGCGAACCTCGCATAGCTCTATGGAACATTTTTCTTTACAAATGGGCATCAGGTTTGTGCAGCACCACTTTGACATGGGAATCCCCACAAATACCATATGACACCGCAATGGCGCATTGTGATTTTTATAATAGCTTTCCAAACATATTGTGGAGTAGAGGTGGGGGATGATATAGAGAAGTGCAGGTGGGGGAAGATACAGAGGAGTGGAGGTGGGGGGAGATACAAAGGAATACAGAGGAGTGGAGGTGGGGGAGATACAGAGGAGGGGAGGTGGGGGAAGATACAGAGGAATACAGAGGAGTGGAGGTGGGGGAAGATACAGAGAGGTGGAGGAAGACACACACGAGTGGGGGTGGGGAAGATACAGAGGAGTGGAGGTGGGGGAAGACACAGAGAAGTGGGGGTGGGGGAAGATACAGAGGAGTGGAGGTGGGGAAGATACAGAGGAGTGGAGGTGGAGGAAGATACAGAGTAGAGGTGGGGAAAGATAAAGAGGACTAGAGGTGGGGAAGATACAGAGGAGTGGAGGTGGAGGAAGACACACAGGAGTGGAGGTGGGGGAAGGTACAGAGGAGTGGAGGTGGAGGAAGACACACAGGAGTGGAGGTGGGGGAAGATACAGAGAAGTGGGGGTGGGGGGAGATACAGAGGAGTGGAGGTGGGGGAAGATACAGAGAAGTGGGGGTGGGGGAAGATACAGAGGAGTGGAGGTGGGGAAGATACAGAGGAGTCGAGGTGGGGAAGATACGGAGGAGTGGGGGTGTGGGAAGATACAGAGAAGTGCAGGTGGGGGACGATACATAGGAGTGGAGGTGGAGGAAGACACACAGGAGTGGGGGTGGGGAAGATACAGAGGAGCAGGGTGGGTGAAGATACAGAGGAGTGGAGGTGGGGGAAGATACAGAGAAGTGGGGTGGGGGAAGATACAGAGGAGTGGAGGTGGGGAAGATACAGAGTGGGGTGTGTGGGAAGATACAGAGTGGAGGTGGGGGAAGATACATAGGAGTGGAGGTGGGGGAAGATACATAGGAGTGGAGGTCGGGGAAGATACAGAGGAGCAGAGGTGGGCCAAGATACAGCGGAGTAGAGGTGGGGGAAGATAAAGAGGAGTGGAGGTGGGGGAAGGTACAGAGGAGTGGAAGGGTGGGAAGATACAGAGGAGTAGAGGTGGGGGAAGATAAAGAGGACTAGAGGTGGGGGAAGATCCAGAGGAGTGGAGGTGGGGGAAGATACAGAGGAGTGGAGGTTGGGGAAGATACAGAGGAGTAGAGGTGGAGGAAGACACAGAGGAGTAGAGGCGGGGACGATACAGTGTTCACAGAAATAATTTCGAGCCACTGTTCTGTACCTCTTCTGAGGTAGTTCTAATCTCAGATTTGTATTTGTTCATTTTAGCATCCCCAGGCTCCTCATCGCTGTCGGAATACTAGAAAACAACAAATAAACCATGCAAAAACAAAACATAAAAAAACAAGACTAACAATAACAACATAAGAGTTTGCTGAAATCAATGCTCCCCACCCACACCCCTTAACCCTCACCCTCTTATCAGCCAAAAACGACTTCTGCAGGGGTCTTGAGAAATTACCATTTGCAGACCAAGAGAATACTATTTTTGAAAATTTATGACTGGATTGGCTGCCTCGGTTATCCAGCCATTCAAGTGGTAAATTTTCAAAAATAGTATTCTCTTGGTCTGAAAATGAACACTTTCTTGAGAAATTTGAAATTTCTTTGAACAAATTCGAGGGTTAAATCCCAAAACTTGCAGCATCAAAATTGTCATAATTGGGTTACAGCGACCTGGTAATTTGACCAAAAAATCAATGGGGTTGACCGGAAAAGCTCTCGTCCAAGTTTGTTGAAGCACCTTTTATTAGAACGTTAACTCTCATCCACAAACTTAACACATTTTCTGTAACTAAGCCACCATGATCGTAAACTTTGAGCTTTTGACACCAATATTAACCCTTTAACCCTTATATCAGACAAAAACGGCTTCTGCAGTGGTCATGAGAAAAGCCCATTTGCAGACCAACAGAAGACTATTTTTGAAAGTTTACAACCGGAAGGACTGGCTCATTAACCGAGCCAGTCATTCCAGTAGTAAATTTTCAAAAAACAATATCTTGATTTTCAAATGGACATTTTATATGAGAAAATTTAAGTTTTCTTGAACAAATTCAAGTGTTAAAGGGTTAATAGGGCATTTCGCTTCACAATGCCAAACATGTCTTCCAAGTCGAACTTGAGTAGTCATCAGGAAACACAACTTAATAATTTGGTCATTATGACCTTGACCATGTGACCTCCCCCCCCCACCCCACCCCCAAATCAGCAAGGCTCATAGAACCATGAGGGCAACATTCCACAATAGTCTGAGTTATTGTATTGAGGAATCCAGTCTGTCAGTCAATCATACATGTATGATGTCATAATCAACGATGTCACATACAAGTAGGCTGATCAATTATATGTACGTCATGAATGATGTGATTAAGTCTGTCATAAACGCTTAATAGGCCATCAAATTGTATGAATTGTATCTTTACTATTTAATAAACAGCAACAGTACCCAATCAAATTAGATTCAAAATATTCAACAGCTTTGGAAATTGAGATTCAGGGAGTGCATGGATCGATCAACCCATCACCACAGTCTGGGGAAAATCCCTTTAGTAGAACCTGAGCTATCATCCAGAAATTCACCACAATGTCCATAATTGGGCCATACTGGGTCACTACGATGATGACGCTTGACCATGTGATCCCAAAATAAGTGAGCATCTTTGTAATACAAAAGGTAACCTCCGACTCAATACCCCAGTTTAGTGAAGACCCTGTCAGTAGAACTGGAAATAGGGAAGTCTGGTCACACAAACACACACAGCATAGGCTATATACCCCTACTGTACTGACAGGGTGGGGGGGGGGAGAATAATAATGGACCCTTTAACACTTAAGCTGACCAAAACCCAGTGCAGTGGCATTGAGAAATGTACATTTGCTGACAAAGCGATGACTAATTTTGAAAATTTACCACTGGAATGACTGGCTCGATAACCGAGCCAGTCACTCTCGACGTAAATTTTCGAAGTCTTCTCTTTGTCTGCACATGGACATTTTCTATTCACAATATTAACTGTTAGAGGGTTAAAAAGTATTTTACATCCATGCGTCGAAGAGCATGTTCAAAGCTCGTCCAGACAACCAAGCTCTTATTAGTACCTGTTATCTGACTTAAAATTTTTGCCACACATGCAAAGTCACAGCATTAAATGATATATATAAAAATAATTTACATCAGATTTTAAAACGATATCTATAAACAACAAAAATTTCAACAATGTCCATTTCAAACAAATTCTTAAATTCACTTCATAAATTTTAAAGCGAAATACATTTCTGATCGTATATACATTCAATTCAACAGATTCATGCTTAATCATGCAAATAATATTAACATTCAATGAATATCTAAAAGATAAATGTCAGTCTGAAATTTGCTAGAGGTTACATGCGTAACTATAACAATCAATTAAATTAATTACTGATTAATGATTTAAACAAGTTATCAATCAATTTACTTAAAAGTTAATTCAGAAATTTAATTTAAATACCTCAGAGTCCTTCTCATCCTCACTTTCACTGAGACTTCCATGTGATGATTCGTCCTCAACATCTGAAAACATATTCATTAGATTTTATGTGAACTCTACCATCAAATTAATTTTCTGCATGGTACATACAAACGGCATATAACTCAACTAAAGATATATTACTAAAGCGATGCTAATCTCATCTCAATTGCTCTATTGCACCGATAGATTATGGTTTATAGATTCCATATCACTCATATCCTGTCACATTCCCTTATCTGTATCACAATTAGCTGCTTTGTAATATCGCGTAAATGTTGAACAGTGATCGCCACCATTTTGTTTCCTCAAGTGATAGTGTTTGATGTCAGGTAAGTACAATGCATTAAATTCTTTATTATGTAATAATCATCTTGTTGAGTAGTTTGAAACTAATTTGATTGGAAGTTGTTGCTGCCTAAGGCAACAACAGCTTCCAGTCAAATTAGTTTCAAAATATTCAACGGCTTACCTGTATGGTTGCTTTTATAACGCATTGTCAAACTATAGATGGCACTCTCTATGACTGAGCCCATATACCGAGACGCAGATGCTAGGTTTATTCTGATTGGTTGAAAAGTAAATCATGATAGCCATCATAAGATGCAGAAATGTACTGACATTTAGCTACTAAAGCCTGGATATCTTTCTTTGACGGGATGATAAAAAACTTAAAATTCCATGCATAGTTTATAATTGGCCTATTAGATCATCTGTATAGATATCATGAGATGAGGTTGGTTATCCTTTATCTATGTAGTGACCTACCCTTTTCTCAGCATGGTTTTAACCCTGTATTGGGCAAGCAAGCTAACATGCTTTCTGCAGAGGGCTTGAGGAATATCCATTTGCAAACCAAGAGAAATTACTTTATATTTCCCATTTCAATGATTAGCTCAATAATTGAGCCACTCTTTCCAGTGATAAATTAAAAGTAGAATACACAGTCGATTGCACATCATCAAAAAATCCCCATGCTGTCACCAACTTTGATGTTCTGTCATCACCACACCCTGTCATCACCACACCCTGGGGATGTTGGCTAATGTAAACATTGTCTCACAATCCGCAATCATATGGGTAACTAACATACCAAATTGGTTGAATTCCGCTAAATTTAACTTTCTGCCCTCACACATACACCGCCCCCCACCGCCTAATGTAGATGTTATCTTGCAGTCTCCAATCACATAACAAATTTGACTGAATTCCACCAAATGGTTTTAGAGGAGATAGCTGGACAGACAGATGGATAGGCGAACAGACTGAGGCAATTGCAATATCCGATTCAAAACATGTGGCGGGTAAAAATAGGCTTTGTTTGGCTGTTATTCAACAAACCCTTCAATTCACGACCAATGGATTAAGTGCAGCATGCAATAAACACAGTGTACTTGTAAGCAATATCAGGACAGGACAGTATCAATCGGTACTCACCAGATGGCAGATCCATTAGTCCAACCTCATCCTCATTAAAGAACTGAGGTGTTCCGATAATGTAGGGCAATGGTCGTAACACATATGGGTCCTAAAAATGAACAATTATTTTAACCCTATAACACTTAAATTTGTTTTTAAAAATTCACTTTTCTCGTAGAAAATGTCCATTTGCAGACCGAGAAGACTATTTTTGAAAATTTTGGACTGGAATAACTGGCTCTTATCGAGCCAGTCATTCCAGTTGTAATTTTTCAAAAATAGTCTTCTCTCAGTCTGCAAATGGACATTTCTCAAGAGCACTGCAGAAGCCATTTTTGCAGATATGAGGGTTAAAGCCAGCCAAAGCCAGCCTATGCATACATGCAGTAGTCTTGAAGAATGTTCATTTAACAATTATTTCTGAAAATCTACAACTGGAATGACTGGCTTGATAATTGAGCCAGTCATTCCAGTTGTCAATTTTCAAAAATACTCTTCTCTTGGCTGGCTTCGCCATAAAAGGGATAACATATTTCTGTTACCATCAGAATAAATGATGTCAACCTGATGAGGGCAGGATAATTACAATTATATCTTGTCACTAGTGCTCAAACCTTTAACGTGTACACGCAAGACTGACTGACAAGTAGCAGTGTTAATTCTTTTAAAATTTAAACACTAAGTCTTTAATGACCAAATTTGATCAAGAAAATCAAAAAATTTCCTTATTGAATGTCGATTTGCAGGACAAGAGAAGACAATTTTTGAAAACCTACTTCTGGACTTGCTGGAATGGGTGGCTCTGTTACCGAGCCAGTCATTGCAGTGGTAAATATTAACAAATAGTCTACTCCTGGCCCGCAAATGGACATTCACACAAGCTACTGCAGAGGCCGGTTTTGGCCGGCTTCAGTATGAAAGGCTTAGAGTGAATAAATTTGAATGGGATTTTGATTGAGATGGATATTGCAGCACCCATTGAAATTGAAAATAATTCTCTGGCAGCCATTTTTGTCTTTGCATTCTAGCATGTCTGGGGGAAAACAAGAAATTAGACAAATCTTGGCATGAAACCTTAAATTAGAACTATTTCCCGCTAAATCTGCAAATATTGGCACTAGGAATCGTCAAAGGATTGCTAATACTATCTGTACTATCTTGAATTTATGGTAATAATAAACTGGGCAGTTGAGCCCATTTCCCAATTACGCATGGATAATTTTGTGTTATTCCCAATTATGCATAGGTATTTTGTGGGCTCACTTTCCAAGAAATCATTGCACGAGACATGAATATGTATGAGGTACGATGACAAAATGGTAAAATTATGTTTTACTAATCAAAATTCTATTTGTTGACACACCTCTATAAAGGATAAACTCAATTCACTAAAATATATAATACAATTTTCCAAAAATCAAAATGGCCACTGAAAGAAATTAGAAATCAAATTTCTGAATAGTAGTTCTGGACCTTACCAGTATAGTGTTTTCAGCCATGTTTGGTAGAAATCAGTCCGGCGGTTATGTGGAGCAGGTTTTTAAACAATTCATCGGACCTTCACAGATATCCAAGATGGCTGTCCAAAATAGTGAGCAATAAAATTTTGGTATAGAAGACATGAAGCCTACCAACATAGGGCCCTTCCAGCTATATTTGGCTGAAATTGTGTCACGTCTTAAGGAGACTCTGTTTTGAAATATTTTAGATGGCACTAAAAAGAAGGTTTTGAAGCATAGGGTCCTTCTACCCAAGTTTGATTACAATTAGGAAACATTTAAGATGAAGATACATTTTGACGAAATATTTCTAAAAATCCAAGCTGGTCCCCAGAAAACCTCAAATCCCATCTTAGAAATTCTGAAACCTACCACTAGGGTCCTTCAGCCAAGCTTGGTTAAGGAGTGAGGGGGGAAGGAGGAAAGGAGAGAGTTACTAGGCACACACACCTTTGCTTCTAGGATCGGATCAGCTCTGATAGGAATATCTCCCTCTTCCTCAGATTCTGATTCAACAACATTAACCTCCAGAACATCAAATGACTTATCAATGACATCAAGTCCCATCTTGACCGCATCCGTGAGCATAGGAATGAGCTCCGCTTCACGCTGCTCCCGGGTCTTTTCCTGAAAGAAACACTCACACAATAGAGATAGTCATTTCTAGCTATGGCATGTCCACTTGTTTCTGAATGTTGGAAACTACATGTAATTTTACACAGTGATGTTAAAATCTTCAATAACTGGTATGTTTATTAAATAGTAATTCCATCAGAGATAAGATTCTTACACTTGAACAATCTTGAAATATTCATTACTGAGCTAGATACATTTGTATGTAATTCACCTTTCCAGAGTACCCACTCATCATATGACATCATAATCATCTACGTGATGTGTAGAATGACATCATAATGAAAGACGTCATGAATGATGTCGATAAGTATGTCACGAACGCATATTTGAAGACGGTCTATGCGTTGTTGTACAAATTGTTTGCTTTTACTATTTAATAAATATTCTGTTGAATATTTTGAAACTAATTTGACTGGGCGCTGTTGCTGCCATAGGCAGCAACACCACCCAGTCAAATTAGTTACAAAATATTCAACAGTTTCCCTTTATACGTAGTTTTCAGGAAATTAATAGTTAGGGCATTTGGGGATCAATCAATACCAACACTTAGCTTAGCTAAAAATGGGCGGGGCATAGCTAAAAATGGAAAGGTCCATTAATTCATTATGCAGTTTGACACAAGAGGCCCGGGGCCCTGTATCGCTCACCTGGAATTATTGGCTACTGACACAAACGAACAAAATGAGATAATCACTGGAAAAATTTACCACTCCTGTGATGGTTTAGCCAAGTTTGACTAAAATTGGCCCAGTGGTTAATAAGTAGTCTTCTATACAATTTTCTCATAAATTTCCAGAAAACCCAAGATAGCCGCCAAACACGCTAAATGTTAATTGATCAATGGCAGCCACATTTTTTTACATATCAACTTTCCATGGACAAACTTTAATGGGCCCTAGTCCCTAACTAAATCTCTCAAATTTCAGCCCGACCTGTTTAGTGATACCTGAGAATAAGTCACTTTCAGGAAAACTAGGTCATCCAAGATGGTCACTGATACATTTGACCAATCAAGCCTGTACAAATTTGGTTCAGCTGTTGCACCTAATCTTCATGAGTTTCGATTTGATCACGCAAGCGGTTACAGAGATTCTTAGATGTTTCTAAAAATCAGCCAAAATTCAAGATGGCTGCCAGCCAAATTGGTCGATCAGCTCCCTTTGAATAAACTTGGTTCGCTATGTCCTAAGGATGCTTCATGCCAAAAATAATCGGGCCAGTGGTTTTCAAGAAAACATTTTAAATTTCCCATTGTCTTAGTACCGATACATGTATGTGAGTTTTTGACAGGAAAACATTCAAGATGGCTGCCAAACTGTCTACCCGACAGATTAGAAAGTGGAAATTTTAAATCCGTATAAACAAAACAATATAACAACAATTTCTAGTTCAAAGGCTATCAAATAGAAAAAAAAATCCAATATAGCCGCCAAACATTGGTTCATGGCGGCCATGTTTTTTACATATCAACTTCCCTTGAACAAACTTTAATAAGCATTATTTCCTAATCATATCTGCAAAATTTCGGTCCGATCCGTTCAGCGATTCTGGAAGTCGTTTTCACGAAAACTAGGTCATCCATGATGACCATTGAACTACTTGGCCAATCAAGTTACTTGGATCAGCTCTTGCCCTGGATGATATTTCATGAGTTTTGCATCGATCCCCCAAGTAGTTTCTGAGATTTTAAAACCATTTCTAAAAATGGATCAAAACCCAAGATGGCTGTTGGTCAAATTGGCCGATCGGCTTCGTTTAAACAAACCCGGATGCTTTCTACTAAATATACTTGAAATCGGCCCAGTGGTTCTCGAGAAATTAAAAATTTCCCATTGCTTTTAGTATGGGAGTTTTTGGCAGGAAAAGGATCCAAGATGGCCGCCAAACAGTTTATCTGACAGTTTTGAAAATGGTAAATTTGAAATCCGAATAGCCAAAAACCTACATAAATCCATTTTCAGCCTCAAAATCCATTAAAAAAATCCAAAATGAAACACACTTTGTTTGGCACACAGCAGCTATGATTTTTGATGCATCAACTTAAAATCAGCCTTATTCCCATATCATATTTGCAAAATTGCGGTCCAATCCATTTAGCGGTTCTGTAGAAGTCGTTTTCGCGAAAACTAGTTCATCCAAAATGACAGGCGAAGTATTTGGCCAATCAAGTTCCCTTGAACAAACTTGGATCAGCCCTTGGCCTAGATGATATTTCATGAGTTTTGAATTGATCTCCCAAGCGGTTTCTGAGAAAATCCGTAAGACATTTAAAAAAATCGGCCAAACCCCAAGATGGCCATCAATAATAATTGATGACCATGTCATATACTGGAGTGACAGAGTGGATCTCTCCATTACATCTGTCAGTAATAGGCATACAAGAAAAAAACCCCACTTATTATTAACTTTCTTTTAGGCATGGTACTAAATTTTTATGGCAGAATCTGTTGAAACTTGATGTTTTCAACCAAATAAAAGAAATGCAATACATTCCATGACATGCACAAAACAGTGACAATGCACAAAGCACTCCACCGTATTACACAAAACCATAGGCAATAATATTTGTGAATAAATGCTCTTTTATTACTCAAGATATAGCAAATTGTTTGATAGAACATCTAATATTGTAAGATTTTCTAGAGAAAACACCAGGAACTTTCCCCTGCTGGACTTCTACAATATTGTTTCTTGTATTTAGAACAGCCCTTCACAAAAGTTATGTTGAATATTTTAAAACTAATTCTAGTGGACGTTGTTTACAACTAAGAGCATCAGATCAAGCTCCGTTCAAAGTTTTTAACAGCCTACCAGCATGCTTGCTTTGAAATAAGAAAATTTATCAAATTTCTTTCTCACGAGTGAGATGACATACTTACCTCCCTAACACTCCTAGTATATCGGCTCTAAATTCAATAATATTCAGAATTATAAAACGTTAGGTGCCCCTACTGGGCAGGTGGAATGTACACAGTCATGCACATGTCAGACCCCACCTCTGCGCATGCGCATACTGGTACTTCCGTTTTCTAACATATTGGCTGACATAGAAGCAACTATTCAAATAACCAAAGGACCAGGCCTCTGTGGGGTGGAGGCCGGGATCCTGTTAGGGAGGTAAGTATGTCATCTCACTCGTGAAAAAGAAATTTGATAAATTTTCTTATTTCACATCATGAGAACATACTTACCTCCCTAACACTCTTGATAAAAGCCAGAATTTGAAACTAAATTTGGTTGGAGGGAGGCAAGGTCCTAAAACCAGTTCACCCTCGAAGAGACTAGCTCTTTGAATTTTCAAGAGATTAAAAACATCTGAAATTGTGTCTGAAACACAACCAGGAATAGAATTTGCCATAGGCAGCAACACCACCCAGTCAAATTAGTTACAAAATATTCAACAGTTTCCCTTTATACATAGTTTTCAGGAAATTAATAGTTAGGGCATTTGGGGATCAATCAATACCAACACTTAGCTTAGCTAAAAATGGGCGGGGCATAGCTAAAAATGGAAAGGTCCATTAATTCATTATGCAGTTTGACACAAGAGGCCCGGGGACCTGTATCGCTCACCTGGAATTATTGGCTACTGACACAAACGAACAAAATGAGATAATCACTGGAAAAATTTACCACTCCTGTGATGGTTTAGCCAAGTTTGACTAAAATTGGCCCAGTGGTTAATAAGTAGTCTTCTATACAATTTTCTCATAAATTTCCAGAAAACCCAAGATAGCCGCCAAACACGCTAAATGTTAATTGATCAATGGCAGCCACATTTTTTTACATATCAACTTTCCATGGACAAATTTTAATGGGCCCTAGTCCCTAACTAAATCTCTCAAATTTCAGCCCGACCTGTTTAGTGATACCTGAGAATAAGTCACTTTCAGGAAAACTAGGTCATCCAAGATGGTCACTGATACATTTGACCAATCAAGCTTGTACAAATTTGGTTCAGCTGTTGCACCTAATCTTCATGAGTTTCGATTTGATCACGCAAGCGGTTACAGAGATTCTTAGATGTTTCTAAAAATCAGCCAAAATTCAAGATGGCTGCCAGCCAAATTGGTCGATCAGCTCCCTTTGAATAAACTTGGTTCGCTATGTCCTAAGGATGCTTCATGCCAAAAATAATCGGGCCAGTGGTTTTCAAGAAAACATTTTAAATTTCCCATTGTCTTAGTACCGATACATGTATGTGAGTTTTTGACAGGAAAACATTCAAGATGGCTGCCAAACTGTCTACCCGACAGATTAGAAAGTGGAAATTTTAAATCCGTATAAACAAAACAATATAACAACAATTTCTAGTTCAAAGGCTATCAAATAGAAAAAAAAATCCAATATAGCCGCCAAACATTGGTTCATGGCGGCCATGTTTTTTACATATCAACTTCCCTTGAACAAACTTTAATAAGCATTATTTCCTAATCATATCTGCAAAATTTCGGTCCGATCCGTTCAGCGATTCTGGAAGTCGTTTTCACGAAAACTAGGTCATCCATGATGACCATTGAACTACTTGGCCAATCAAGTTACTTGGATCAGCTCTTGCCCTGGATGATATTTCATGAGTTTTGCATCGATCCCCCAAGTAGTTTCTGAGATTTTAAAACCATTTCTAAAAATGGATCAAAACCCAAGATGGCTGTTGGTCAAATTGGCCGATCGGCTTCATTTAAACAAACCCGGATGCTTTCTACTAAATATACTTGAAATCGGCCCAGTGGTTCTCGAGAAATAAAAAATTTCCCATTGCTTTTAGTATGGGAGTTTTTGGCAGGAAAAGGATCCAAGATGGCCGCCAAACAGTTTATCTGACAGTTTTGAAAATGGTAAATTTGAAATCCGAATAGCCAAAAACCTACATAAATCCATTTTCAGCCTCAAAATCCATTAAAAAAATCCAAAATGAAACACACTTTGTTTGGCACACAGCAGCTATGATTTTTGATGCATCAACTTAAAATCAGCCTTATTCCTATATCATATTTGCAAAATTGCGGTCCAATCCATTTAGCGGTTCTGTAGAAGTCGTTTTCGCGAAAACTAGTTCATCCAAAATGACAGGCGAAGTATTTGGCCAATCAAGTTCCCTTGAACAAACTTGGATCAGCCCTTGGCCTAGATGATATTTCATGAGTTTTGAATTGATCTCCCAAGCGGTTTCTGAGAAAATCCGTAAGACATTTCTAAAAATCGGCCAAACCCCAAGATGGCCATCAATAATAATTGATGACCATGTCATATACTGGAGTGACAGAGTGGATCTCTCCATTACATCTGTCAGTAATAGGCATACAAGAAAAAAACCCCCACTTATTATTAACTTTCTTTTAGGCATGGTACTAAATTTTTATGGCAGAATCTGTTGAAACTTGATGTTTTCAACCAAATAAAAGAAATGCAATACATTCCATGACATGCACAAAACAGTGACAATGCACAAAGCACTCCACCGTATTACACAAAAACATAGGCAATAATATTTGTGAATAAATGCTCTTTTATTACTCAAGATATAGCAAATTGTTTGATAGAACATCTAATATTGTAAGATTTTCTAGAGAAAACACCAGGAACTTTCCCCTGCTGGACTTCTACAATATCGTTTCTTGTATTTAGAGCAGCCCTTCACAAAAGTTATGTTGAATATTTTAAAACTAATTCTAGTGGACGTTGTTTACAACTAAGAGCATCAGATCAAGCTCCGTTCAAAGTTTTTAACAGCCTACCAGCATGCTTGCTTTGAAATAAGAAAATTTATCAAATTTCTTTCTCACGAGTGAGATGACATACTTACCTCCCTAACACTCCTAGTATATCGGCTCTAAATTCAATAATATTCAGAATTATAAAACGTTAGGTGCCCCTACTGGGCAGGTGGAATGTACACAGTCATGCACATGTCAGACCCCACCTCTGCGCATGCGCATACTGGTACTTCCGTTTTCTAACATATTGGCTGACATAGAAGCAACTATTCAAATAACCAAAGGACCAGGCCTCTGTGGGGTGGAGAGGCCGGGATCCTGTTAGGGAGGTAAGTATGTCATCTCACTCGTGAAAAAGAAATTTGATAAATTTTCTTATTTCACATCATGAGAACATACTTACCTCCCTAACACTCTTGATAAAAGCCAGAATTTGAAACTAAATTTGGTTGGAGGGAGGCAAGGTCCTAAAACCAGTTCACCCTCGAAGAGACTAGCTCTTTGAATTTTCAAGAGATTAAAAACATCTGAAATTGTGTCTGAAACACAACCAGGAATAGAATTTTGCATCGGATAATCGACCGATGAGGAGAGATTGATTGAAAGGCAAATTTGCCCCCCACCCTCTTTCTGAGGAAGGTTAAGAAAAGAACTGCTGCTCTAAATGCTTTGCACGTTCTCTAATACTTGAAAAAAGTATTACTAGACATTGGAAAAAGAATTGCTTTATTTTCAAAAAACTCTGAAAGAACCACAATTAAGAGACATTAACCATCACCATATTAAATAATAACATGACACAATCAACAAGACAAAAAACAAAATGGTCACTGACCTCTGATGTCTTAAGCGCGGAAATCACTTCTTTCCCATACGGATGAAGAGAATGTTACCGGAAACAGTAGGGATTCCCTACTAACAAATGTGATATTTGCAAATAGCAGAGGAGGAAAACTAATTACAAATAAATACCTCTGCATTATTTTTTGAGGACTGAGACGGCGAGCGGTTTGGTCGGTAAAACTTGATTCACAGTGTCACTGGGCTACTGACATAATGTCTTCAACAGAAACACCATTAAATAATGTCGTGGAAGTTACCACACCATGGACACTATGAGCCTTGGCTCTATCTACTTGTTTTCCAGTGGCTGTCTTATGACAGAATTGAATGCATTCTACTATCCATCTGGAAATAGTGTCTCTTGACGACCTACCATGGGGTTCAATATATGACAATCATAGGGAGCATGGGTCATTCCGCCAAACCTGAGTCCTTTTCTTGTACTTATTTAAGGCACGGACAGGACACCATGCTTTAGCACCCGGATCATATCTCGCTAAGGCAGGTAAAATTATAGGTTGACCCATATCTTTTAAAGATTGATTCTTAACCAAGAAATTCATTCAATCTTGGTAGAAGCTTAAGGCCATCACCTGTAACTATATAATGGTCAGGCGCAGCAGACAACGCATACATTTCACTTCTGTGTCTGGCTGAGGCTGCCACAGTTAAAAATAGTTTTAAGTGTCAATAATTTTATAGAAATAGCACTATGTGGTTCAAAAGGTTTATGACTCAAAACTTGAAGAAGCAGAGACTCCATGATGGTGTCTGTGGAGGATTTTTCAGTCTAAGATTGCCCATACCTTTGATAAGAGTATTTAGAACACATACTTCATCACTTCCCCTCTTTGCTAAGTAAGGGATAACAGTCATTAATGCTGATTTATATCCAGCAATAGAATTAGGCTTAAGACTATAGGCATCATACAGGTGAGAGAAAATCAGCTACTACCTGAATAGATGCATCCATTGGATTGATACATCTCTTTGAGCACCATTCTGCAAATCTGTTATTTTATAATTATATGCTCTGGGGGGGGGGGGGTTGACCACCCCCCCCCCCCCCCCCTTCTGGCTCTGGTCATAAAATTGGCTGCTTGCTCAGCAAAGCCCTCCTTAATTGCAGAATTTTTGACAACATCCATGCAGTCAATTGAAACATTGACGGATTGTTGTGAAGGCTCTTGCCCTGGAAGATAATATTATCCATCAGAGGCAGAGGAACCGGATTGCCGACCAGAAGGTCCAGCAGATCTGTAAACCAAGATCGGCGTGGCAAATTCGGGGCAATCAGAAGTACTCGGCATTCCTCCTGTTTGATTTTCTGAAGAATCCTTGGAATCAGGATTGTTGGAGGGTATGCGTATGCATACATTCCCTTCCAACTGATAGCTAGCCCATCTATTGCGATAGCGCTTGGATCTGGAATCGGAGAAACGTGTCGTCATCTTCGCATTCGTCTTCATTGAGAATAAATCTATGTTGGGCTTCCCCTAATGATTGAACAGATGATCCGTCACGCATTGATTTAGTTGCCATTCCGTAGGCACAATGCTCATCCTTCGGCTCAATGAGTCTGCTAACAGATTCAGCCTTCCCGGAATATGAACTGCTTTCAAGATAATCATATGATCCATGCACCGGCAAAGCAGTTTCCATGTCATCATACAGAGACTGGGAAACTTCGTTCCGCCCTGGCGGTTTATGTATCTCATTCCTGTTGAGTTGTCTGAACGTATCAACACAAACTTTCCCTCCACTTCCTTTAAGAAGTGTTCCAGGCCTAGAATTACAGCTCGTAATTCTAGCATGTTGATATGCTCCTATGACTGATCCAGATTCCAAAGCCCTGATATTGTGGCTTCTTCCAGGCAAGTTCCCCATCCCTCCATCGATGCATCTGCAAACATCATTACTTGAGGGTGGGGAGGGGTCAGTATGACCCCCACCAGGAGATTCTCTCTCTCCATCCACCAGTGAAGGTGATGAATGAGAGGATCCAACACTTGAATGCGTGAGGCCAGTGATCCTGAACTTTGCGTCCACTGAGTCATGAGAAACAGCTGAATCGGGTGCCTGCGCAAGGCTGCCTGAGGAATGACTGGTTCCATTGACACCATCAGACCTAGCATTCTCAAATAGACACGTGCTAGAATATAATGACTGCTGCAAACCAATTGAATGCACAAGAGGAGATTCTCCACTCTCTCTTGGGATGGATAAACATATCCTATCTCCAGATCGAAGAACATACCCAGGTAAACAAATTTCTGCTCTGATCAAATCTGTGAGTTTTCTGGGTTGTGTGCCTTTAGCAACCAGTCGTCTATGTAAGTGTGACCCTCTATATTTCTCCTGCAGAGGAAAGCTGTGACAGCAAAGACCACTCGAGTGAAGACCCTCGGAGCCGTCGAAATTCTGAATGGGAGAATTTTGAAATTCCATTGCATCCCTGAAAAGCAAATCTCAGGAACCGACGAAAATGCCTTGCAATGGGAATGTGGAAATAAGCGTCCTTCAGATCTATCGAAGCTGTCCACATCCCCTTCTCTAACCACAACAACACTGATTTTATTGTTTCCATTTTGAAAATTGGTGTCTATAAACTTGTTTAGAGGTTTGAGGTTGAGAATTGGTCTCCACTCCCCCCCCCCCCCCACAACGAGGTTCTTTGTCACAAGAAACACGGTTGAATAGAAGCCTGGGCAATCTTGCGCCGGTTGAATTGCTTCTTTTAGAATTAGAGATTCTATCTTCTCTTCTATGCACAACCGCTTGTCTGAATCTCTTGGAATTTGAGTCCAGACCGGTACCAGAGACAGATGCAATGGCGGACCTTTTACCCATTCTGGACTGTATCTGCGCGAAAGCAATTGCAAGACTATGCGGTCCTGAATTAACTGCTCCCACTTCTGAATGTGGCAAGTCAAACGACCTCCCACTGGTGCACCTAGGGTTGACGGGGTGCTCATGAATTTTAGAAGTGGGTGTGTCTGGTACAAGTGACAACACCCGAAGGGTAGCTGTGGTAACCAAAAATTCTTTTAGGCCATCAGGTCCGGTTACCACGCGCTGCTCCCCGCGCGCCGCGCCATGTGCACCAAGATGTGCGGGCTGCTGCCTTCGTGAGGTGACCTTTCGGTCTAATCGACTCCTCTGCCACAGCAAACATATCTACGATATGCTCTCCATACAGCAGAGATTGAGCCGAGGTGGGCACCAGCTAAGCCTTTAACCACGCCCACGGGTTACTGGTGGCTGTTTCATCCAGAGAGCTCTGGTCTCACAGCGAGGAGCCACGCGCACGCATCAGACCAGTCTTCATCCGGGGCCACCTGCAAATTGCCGACAAGCGGGCCCTCGCCATCTTCAATGACATTCACAGGTGGGGCCGTGAAGGCGGCTACAGATGTACCCAACTGCCTGGGGAATGACAGGACTGGCATGACATTCTCCATGGGCAGGCCGCGCACCGGGCAAAGAAAACTAACCCAGACTGACCAGGAGAAGGCCCGTAGGCAGATGATGAGGGTACTCCGCGAGTGATCGTGGCCAGGCCGGCTGGTCAGGTCCCGCCTGATGCTACTTGCGCCGCTGGATCATCAGGCGATACGAACATTAAGCCTGGGTCCAGGTCGGCTGCCCCTGGATCACTGAAAGCTTTGTCCGAACTAGGAAGGCATGATCCAGGGATGGGGGCTACCTGCACTGTGGTCGTTGCACAGGAAGTTGAAAACACCTGTTCCCGGCAACATGCCATGAAGCATGTCAGGCATCAGGTCCTTCAAGGTCCTGCGCATCTCACTCACTAATTCCGCCTTGAGGGGCTCCAGCTCACCCTACTCGGAGGCCTTCTTCTTATCATTCTCCTCCTTCCTCACCCTCTTGCCGTCCTCTACCATCATCTTCGCCCGAGAACAGAAGAATTCAGAGGTTAGATTCCCCCCACTCTTTACAAATAGCACATTTGTTAGATAGCCTACAATCGGTGCAAGATGGGCAGAGGTGGGGGAAGAATCTAGCTTTACGATGCTTCAAGACGGACATGATGACATCTGCAAAGGTAGACATAAGAAGAGAATTTGAGTATTTTAGTTTGTTAATTTTGTTAAAGTTTAAATAAAAGAACACCTCGAGAGAGAAGTCAACCACTTTTATTACTGACAACCCCGAAGGGACAGGTCTTCATAAAAAAATTAGGAATAAAAAGCACAGCCAGGGATAACATGAGAATGTTAGAAAGAGAGAGACTGATTATGACACCCAGTTATCTCTACACATTCATAACATAATAATGATAATGACATCAAGAGATCCTCTTTTTAAACAAAAATTCTGCGGAATTAAATGTCTCGCCTGTCTCCTGTTTGTCCCAGTTACCTTTAACCTTCTGCCCTCAATGTTATTATGCTGCATCCTATCATTATAGGTAACCAGGTATCCAAGTTTAGTTGCAATAGGCGTAACCAATCCTGAAATATAAGCTGAAAGGTTTTGGTAAACGCAAAAACTTAATGTTGAAAAAGCAGAGTTCTGTATCAAGTTCAAAGTGACCTTGACCTTTGACCTTGTGCCCCCAAAATCATCATGCTGCTTCCTAACATTATAGGTAACCATGTGTCCAAGTTCAGTTGCAATAGGCTTAACCAATCCTGAAATATAAGTTGAGAAGTTTTGCTAAACGCAAAAACTTAGTTGAAATAACAGTTCTATATCAAGGTCACAGTGACCTTGACATTTGACCTGTGACGCCACCATCATCATGCTGCTCCCTAACATTATAGGTAACCATATATCCAAGTTCAGATACAATAGGATTAACCAATCCTGCAATATAAGCCGAGAAGTTTTGCTAAAATCTTGACCGTGTGACAACATCTTGTTGAGATATAAGACAATAACTTTTGTTTAACGCAAAAACGTAACGTAAA
Organism: Chaetoderma sp. LZ-2023a; assembly: GCA_034401795.1. Classification (NCBI taxonomy): domain Eukaryota; kingdom Metazoa; phylum Mollusca; class Caudofoveata; order Chaetodermatida; family Chaetodermatidae; genus Chaetoderma; species Chaetoderma sp. LZ-2023a. The sequence continues at coordinate 81,021,930 of CM067375.1, forward strand.
ATATTACCAAAGATTATACCTTTGACCCCATAACCTTGAACGCATGATGCCTGCATCAGTGTGCCGCTTCCTTTCGATGTATATCTCAATGTATCCAAGTTTGGTTCCAATTGGATCAGGCATTGCTGAGATATGACAATAAATTTTGTTTAACGCAAAAACTTTTTAACGTAAAACATTAACAAAGATTATACTGTGACCTTTGACCCCATAACCATGATGTCATGACCACTTTATCGGTGGGTTGCTTCCATTCAATGTATATCACCATGTACCCAAGTTGGTTCCAATTGGATCAGGCATTGATGAGATATAAGGCAATAACTTTTGTTTAATGCAAAAACTTAATGTAAAATATTAACAAAGATTATACCGTGACATTTGACCCCCATAACCTTGACTGCATGCTGTCTGCATCAGTATGCTGATTCCTTTTGATGTATATCACCATGTACCCAAGTTTGGTTCCAATTGGATCAGGCATTGCTGAGATATAAGGCAATAACTTTTGTTTAACGCAAAAACTTAACGTAAAATATTAACAATGATTATACTGTAAGCTTTGACCCCTGTAACCTTGACCTCATGGCCTTTTTATCGGCAGGCTGCTTCCTTTTAATGTATATTACCATGCACCCAAGTTTGGTTCCAATTGAATCAGGCATTGCTGAGATATAAACTTAACTTAAAAGTTTACGCCGCCGCCGCTGGAAAAGTGATACCTATGTCTCGATCCCGCTACGCAGGCGAGACAGAAACAAGATTATGACATCAAGGAAAAGGGGGAAAAATGGCTGATTATGACATAAAACCTCAATGCAAAAGCCCTTCAAGGGGAGGAGATATCAGATTATGAATGCAAGAAATATCTAGGACTACATACATTCATCACTCAAGAATAATATAATACCATAATTATATATCTGAGAATTCATGAACAACCACAAGAGAGAGAGTACAGTGCAATAAGGATGTCAGCAAAAATTGATAAAATTTCATATAATTAGGTGCCATAACTAATGAACTCCCTTATCCTGAACACAGGTAAACCCTCCTCTTGTGCAGAAATCACGTCCATACCATCCACCAAGTTATAGTCTGGTGAAGGGGATGGGACAAAAGGAGGGAGATACTTTTCGTTTTATATCTCTGACCCGTAGACATATCAGATGATAAGTCAGAAAAAAGGAGACATGATCAACCTTTGAGTGAAGAATAAGAGCTCTACCATCCTAAGATGAGCCTGTGGACACAAAGACACAAGGGATTAGTAGAACTTAGGCGCTGGGATAATTTAACAAGGATTCCCAGCGCCTAAAAACGTGCTAACGCCAGGTCGGCCGTGAACGAAAACTGGTAACATATAAATGTTACAAGTCTTAAATAATATATGGAACAATATCACCTTAATGGATGATGAGGCAGTCTCCTCTGATGCTTTAGATTCAGCCATAGTGAAATGGATGATAGAAAATGAATGAAAATTCAACAAAATAGAGCTTGAAATTTTTTCAATGTTGCTGATAAGCCAATATATTAGAAAACGGAAGTACCAGTATGCGCATGTGCAGAGGTGGGGTCTGACATGTGCGCGACTGTGTACATTCCACCTGCCCAGTAGTGGCACTTAGCTTTTTATAATTCTGAATATTATTGAATTTAGAGCCGATATACTAGTATATCAAGTGTTAGGGAGGTAAGTATGTAAAATTAAAACTTTTGAAATTTTGAATTTTTGAAACTATTATTTATTATACATTTACATTACAGTATTATAAGAATGTCTCCTGTACCTTCTCCTCAGGCTTGCTCTCTGTACTCGGCATGCCCTGGTTCACATCCTCATCATACACACGCTATCAGGAGAAACACACAGAGTCAGGATTAAGTAATGGTAAATACTGAAATAGTTTAAAATAGGGATGTATAGCTATACATTGGAGCTTATAGTCTGCGTCCACTTGCGTGCTCAAAAGATTTTCCAACTTTACCTCTTGATCATTGGCCTTATTTATGTTTCATTCCTTCACAATCACCACTCCCTTTGGAAGCACACAGCCAGGCTGCCGTATATAGGCGCTCAATGACTTTTACTTTCTGTATTTCCAACACTGCCCGGGCAGGTACCCATTATACAGACATGTGAACGGGAACAATGCAGAGTGAAGTGCCTTGCTTATGGACACACCACCGCAGCCCAGTCGAGAATCGATCCTGTGATATTTGAGTCACGCGCTCAACTCCTTAACCACTCGGCTAAAAACACCAGAATTACATACTAGACGCACCTTGCCTTTTGATGCCTATGGACAGTGGTTCTTTAAGACTGGTTGTTAGATGACCACCTATCTTAAAGAACCACCATCTTTTGGCTCCAAAGGCATATCCTATAGCAAATGACTTACATTAAAGAGACTGCTTAATTGTTTGTTCTGGAATCCATAAGCTTAACATCACTTACAGTTTGAACACCTTTCTGTGTTTAAAATTTCATGACTTTTCCTGGTTTTCCATGACTTTTCATGACAAAAATTAACAAATTCCATGACCTCAAAAGAATTAATATCTAGGAGATTTGTGTTTATGACGTAGCTCTTAAAATAAGATCTATGTTAAATGTATTCTGCAAAATGTCTGAATATTGCCTCTTGCAACAACCAAGCCATAGACATTCTTGTTTTGCTAAGCTGTTGCAATTTTTATTACAGATTTATTTTATTTTACATGATACCATTTTCCATGACTTATGATAAAAAAACACTGATTTTCCATGATTTATGATAAAAAAACACTGATTTTCCATGACTTATGATAAAAAAACACTGATTTTCCATGACTTATGATAAAAAACCACTGATTTTCCATGACTTATGATAAAAAACCCACTGATTTTCCATGACTTATGATAAAAAAAACACTGATTTTCCATGACTTATGATAAAAAAACACTGATTTTCCATGACTTTCCAGGCCTGGAATTTAAATTTTCAAATTCCATGACTTTCCAGGATTTCCATGACCAGTACGAACCTTGATACTCAGTAGTTTAGGGAAACAGATCCAACCATTATTCCCTCTTTCCGTTACAGGGTATCATAAAACACACATAGCACATTCTTAAATTTCAAACATAGTAGCTTGAAATATTACATACATTTTCGACGAATTGTGTGTTAGCAAGCATCATGAAGTCATTGAAGACATTGTGAAGACAGACACCATTCAGCTGTAGGTGGAGAACAAGAAACACAGGCATTCAATGTATATCCCATCAACTGTTAGCTAATGTGATGAATAAATTATTCCCATTTTAGAATCAAAGCAGAGACTGAAATAGAGGGATCCATTTTTAGCTATGCTTTAGCCAGACTGACAAGCAAAGAATGGAATTTATCATATAAACAAGCCTTCTAGCCCGTTCCATATTTTTCGATATGAGCACTGCATGCCATATATTCAACTGAGTATTTTCATTGGCTGTTGGGTGCGCAACCCATTTAAATCGACCAATTAAAACATCGATTGATGTGAGCGTGACACGTAGGGATTAGTACGCGGTACTGTTTTACTACGATTTGTCATTCATGAAACGTCATTGCAAAATGTCATCGTTTAACAGTTTATCAGTCGGCAGCAAAGTAATGATTGATGGCCGTGGCTCTGCGATAGTCTTAGAAGAAAAGTGTAGTTTACGGCTGATATCGCCAGATTTTGTGTTTGTCACTATATTTTGCTGTGCATTCAGTATCTTTTATCAAGTAGTGGTGTGTCACAGCGGCAGTATCGCTATCACGAAAATCAACAATGAGAAATGAGATAAAAGTCACATCAGCAACTATTGGCAAATATTTCAAAATTACAGTTTATATGATAAATAAAATCTCAAACTCTGTCACTTTTCATATCACTATTATGAACCTCGTTGAAAATTATCAATTTTGCACTCGCTAAAGCTCGTGCAAATTGATAATCTTCAACTCGGTCCATAATAGTGATATGAAAAGTGACCTCGTTCCAGATTCTCTATATACTGGCCCGCTGGCTAGTAGCTTATCATAGATAATAACTCCCCTCCACAATGGCAAAATTTGGTCAAGAGACCAAAGAAAATCTAAATATGTGCTTATTGAATGTCCATTTGGATGCAAAGAGAGGATTTAAAAAAGAAAATTTACCAGTTAGAATGACTAAAAAAAAAAATTTTCAAAAATGTTATATGCAGATCTTGACAATGATGTCAATGTTTCCATTATAATATTAACATCAACTTGTACAACCTTTGATTTAACTTAAATTTCATATCATTTTAAAATACTAATACATGTAAGGAAAATAAATACAATGTTCACAACTGCTAAAAATTTGTAAAAATAATTTAAGTCTAGGCTAGATTAAAAAATTTACGAACAGTGCCTATTTAAACTTTTAACACTCATATCAGCCAAAACTGCTTCAGCAGTGGTCTTGAGAATTGTCCATTTGTAGACAGAGACAATTTCTGAAAATATACAATTGAAATGACTGGCTCGATAAACGAGCCAGTCATTCCAGTGGTAAATTAAAAATAATACTCTTCTCTTGGGCTGCAAATGTACATTTTCTGTGAGAAAATAGAAATTTTCTTGAACAAATTCGAGGGTTAAAGGGTTAACGTGTATTTGAATTAGTGGTACCTTAGCTTCATGCACCAAGCCATTAACCTCATTCTCAACTTCATGCGTCTTGGAGATCATATGTTGAGAGAACTCCTTTAAGTACAACAGTAACTGAAATGAAGAAGTAAAGCAAGCTAGGCTTAAAGAGAGACATACAAGAAGGACAAATTTGTAAAAATACCTGCAGGTCTATTTTGGAAACAGTGTGCTGAAAGCTGTTGCTTTATAACATTTGACGATAAAATTAGAACACGTCTTCGGGACTCCCTGAATAAATAACCATCCACCGAAGTTTGGAGATGATCGCTCCAGTAACCCCAGAGTTATTGAAATATGTTTCAAGTGTCCATTTTGAAAACAATGGTGTTGAAAGCTGTTGCATATTAGCTTTTGACCCAAAAATTGGCAGATGTTTTTGGGACGCCATGATTAAGCGACAAGGGTAAAAATACATGTACATGTACAAATAAACCTTTTTTGATCTCGTAATATAACTGTATGTAGGCATGTATGTATCGTGACAGATATATTGCATACAGTTCATGATAAAATCGATACATCATATGTCTCAATGTTGGTGGGTGGGCTGGCATGGCTGAAGTAGGCTTGCGCGATTATGTGATTAAATAAAAAAATCGCGATTATGGTTTAAATCGCGAATTTATATGATTAAAAATTAAATGATCAAATAATCGTGAATATTTTGTATTGCATAAAATATTTCAAAACCTAACTTTCAATGACTTTATAATGAGATCGCTCATGAAAAATTACAATTTGCTTAGTGAATGTATGTCCTTTTGAAGGGCAAGAGAAGACTATTTTTGAAAATATATTACTGGAATGCCTGGCTCGATTCTTGAGTCAGGCATTCCAGTGATACATTTAAAAAAAATAGTCTTCTCTTGCCCTGCAAATGGACATTTCTAAACACCATTGCAGTTTTCCTCGTTGATTATCTTTTGTTGTTATGGCATGGTAATTTGTATCCATGCTGATTAATAGAGTAATCACGATGTTCAAAGTTACGATATCTTCCAATCCAATTTTGTTCAAACTTTCAATGTCTCCCAATCCAATTATGTTCAAACTTTCAATGTCTTCCAATCCAATTATGTTCAAAATACTCCAAAAGCACATTTTGTTTTGAAAACATGTTAAGTTATTTCTGAGCTGTACTGCCCTCCCTAACAAAGGTGGGATGATTGGCCATGGTGGTAGCATGGTCGTCTGGTAATCAGGCGGGTGTGGTTCAAATCCCGGTCGACTGACAGATGATCAGATGGCTGACAGGCAATCGGTGGAAACTAAACGAAATCAAGGATTTCTTTTTTCACGAGAGAGTTGATACTTACCTCCCTAATACTTTTGATATTGCTAAATATTGGCTTTCACTCAATAAAACACTCAGATTAAAAACAGTTAGGTGCCCCTACTGGGCAGGTAGTCAGAGGTAGTCCGCGGTTGCCAGCCCCACCACCGCGCATGCGCCGACTACTACTGCCTCTGACTAATCTATTGGCTAACACATGCAACTACCAAGAGCCTGAAGACAGAGCCTCTGTGGGGTGGAGAGGCCGGGTCCGTATCTAGGGAGGTAAGTATCAACTCTCTCGTGAAAAAAGAAATCCTTGATTTCGTTTATTTCACATCAAGAGTATACTTACCTCCCTAATACTTTTGATATTGCCAGAATTCGAAAGTGAATCTGGCGGGAGGGAGGCGAGGTCAAAAGACCAGCTCTTCCCTATACGCTTTCACGCGTTTAAGGCACTTATGACGTCTGAAATGTGTGAGAACACAGTCAGGATTTGACAAACCATCGGATAACACAACCGATGCATGAGAGATGACCGAATGTCATATGCGCTCCCCCCCCCCACCCCCCCTCCTGGGAGGAAGACTAGATGACCTCAATGTCCTATACGCTCTCTACGTACTAGTGCCAAGTACTATAGGACAGAGACGAAAAGGCTCCATTTTCGTATACTCTCTATGATGAACCACCTCCCACATAAACCATCACCATATTAATAATAATGGGTAACGTGACAATACAAGTAACAATGAACAACACATGAACAAGACTGACCTTGTTGAACTTGGAAGCTGTCATCATGATCCCAGTAGAGAAGCCTGATGCAGTCCCGACAAGTGGTTGTTACCATCGCTAAATCGCGAAGTATATAAGCAATGCGGAAGCACTCCTCACAAAATGTAAAAAACCAAAACGATTAATGTTTCAAAATCGACAAGGCGAGAGGGTTAGAGGTGTCACGGAGGTAATGGTCTGTAAAACTTGACTCACAGTGCCACTGAGCCACGGACATAATGTCATCCACAGGGACCCCACTAAACAGGGCAGTGGATGCCACGACACCGCGGACACTGTGAGCCTTGGCCACATCAACCTGTCTCCCGGTGGCGGATTTGTGGCAAAACTGAATACACTCCACAATCCACCTAGAAATGGTGTCCTTAGACGCCCTGCCATGGGGTTCAATATATGACAACCATAACGCTGATAGGTCGGTACGCCACTCCGAAGTACGCTGTTTGTACCGGAGCAGCGCCCGGACGGGGCACCATGCTTTAGAATTAGGATCATATCTAGTTAAAGATGGCAAAAAAATAGGTTGACCCGGATATTTCAATGACTGATTCTTAGCCAAGAAATTAATCCTAGGTAGAAGCTTAAGGCCTTCCCCTGTAACCACAAAACGGTCATCCTCGGCTGATAAGGCGTGAATCTCACTCCTACGCATTGCCGAGGCCGCAGCAATTAAAAAAACAGTTTTAAGCGTTAACATTTTCATAGAAATGGAACTAAGTGGTTCAAAAGGCTTATCTCCTAGTACCTGAAGCACCAGAGATACACTCCAAGACGGAATCAGTGGAGGATTCCTTGGTCTTAGATTGCCCATGCCTTTAATTAATACATTTAATGTACTTACTTCATCACTCCCCCTATTAGCCAAGCAAGGGATAACAGTCATTAATGCTGATTTGTAACCAGCAATAGAGTTAGGCTTGAGGCTATAGGCATCATATAGGTGACAGAGGAAATCAGCCACTACCTGAATAGATGAGTCCATTGGATCAATACATCTTTTTGAGCACCACTCTGCAAATCTGTTGACTTTATAATTATATGCTCTGGAGGTTGACCCCCTCTTGGCTTTGGCCATAAACATGGTCGCTTGCTCAGAAAAGCCCTCCTTAATTCTAGATTCCTTGACAACATCCACGCAGTCAATCTGAACATTGACGGATTGTCGTGAAGGACCTTGCCCTGGAAGATAAGGTCGTCCATCAGAGGCAGAGGAACCGGACTGCAGACCAGAAGGTCCAGCAGATCCGTATACCACGATCGGCTTGGCCAATCCGGGGCGATCAGAAGCACTTGGCACTCCTGCTGCCTGATTTTCTGAAGCACCTTTGGAATCAGGATTGCTGGAGGGAATGCGTATGCATACATTCCCCCCCAGCTGATAGCTAACGCATCTGTTGCGAAAGCGCTTGGGTCTGGAATCGGAGAGACGTACGTCGTCATCTTCGCATTCTTCTTCGTTGCGAACAAATCGATGTTGGGTTTCCCCCAATGGTCGAACAGACGATCCGCCACACATTGATTTAGTTGCCATTCCGTGGGTAAAACACTCATCCTTCGGCTCAATGAGTCTGCTAGCAGATTTAGCCTTCCCGGGATATGAACTGCCTTCAAGGTGATCCCATGATCTAGGCACCAACAAAGCAGTTTCCATGTCATCATACACAGACTGGGCGACTTCGTTCCGCCCTGGCGGTTTATGTAAGTCACTACTGTTGAGTTGTCTGAACGAATTAGAACAATCTTGCCCTGAACTTTCTGTAAGAAATGTTCCAGGCCCAGGACTACTGCTCTTAGCTCTAGTAGATTGATATGTTCCTTGGACTGATCCAGATCCCAAAGCCCTGATATTGTGGACTCTTCCAGACAAGCTCCCCACCCCTCCATCGATGCATCTGTATACACAGTCACCTGAGGGTGGGGAGGGGTTAGCAAAACCCCCGGCAAGAGATTCTCTGTATTCAACCACCATTGCAGGTGGTGAATCAGAGGCGCCAACACTGACACGTTCGAGTCCAGCGAACCTGAACTCTGGGTCCACTGTGTCATGAGAAACAACTGGATCGGGCGCCTGCGCAAGGTGGCCTGCGGAATAACTGGTTTCAATGAAACCATCAACCCCAGCATTCTCAAATAAACCCGTGCCAGGACACGACGACTGTCGCACACCGACTGTATTACTGAGATGAGTCTTTGAACCCTCTCCTGAGTGGGATAAACATATCCCCTCTCCAGATTGAAGAACATGCCCAGGTAAACAAACTTCTGGGATGGAGTTAGCTCTGATTTTTGGAAATTGACTATCCAGCCCAAGTCCGTGAGAGTTTTCAAAACAATCTCCAGATTGGCCGATAACGTTTCCCGGGTGTGTGCTTTCAACAGCCAGTCGTCTATGTACGTGTGGACTGCTATGCTTCTCCTGCGGAGGTATGCAGTGATCGCGAGAACCACACGGGTGAAGACCCGAGGAGCCGTGGAAATTCTGAAGGGTAATCTCAGGAAGCGAAGTAAACTCCTCTCTATGGGAATGTGGAAATAAGCATCCTTCAAATCTATTGACGCTGTCCACATTCCTCGCTCTAACCCCGCCAACACCGAGCGCACAGTCTCCATCTTGAAACTGGGCGTCTCTATGAACTTGTTCAATGGCTTGAGGTTGAGAATCGGCCTCCACCCTCCGGTGTTTTTCGTTACTAAGAACACGGTTGAATAGAAGCCCGGGCACCTCTGCGCCGGCTGAATGGCTTCCTTTTGTATGAGGGAATTTATTTCCTCCTCTATACACAACCTTTGATCTGGATCCCTCGGAATCGGAGTCCAGATCGGCACGAGAGACAGTCGCGATGGCGGGCCTGTCATCCACTCGGGACGATACCCGACTGAAAGCCATCGCAAGACTAAACGGTCCTGAGTCAACCGCTTCCACTCTGGCAAGTGGCCGGCCAAACGGCCGCCCACCGGTCCACCTAGGGAGAGAGGTGGACATAAGGAGTGCGAGAGTGGCACTGTCTTCTCGGCCTGAAACACCGGAGTGGTTCCCACCGCGGTAACCGGCCCATCAGGCCCGATTACCACGACCAGATCCCCGCGCGCCACGCCCAGCACCGCGCGCACCACGGTGCGCGGGTGGCTGCCTGGCTGGCTGCGCCTGGGGAGCCTGCGCCCCCCTCGCTGCTGGCCGAATCGCACGCGGCCTAGACCGACGCTGCGCTGGTGGCTGGCCTCTGACCTGGCCAGCGCCACCTCGAGCCTGCAGGGGACAATACGCAGGGGGTGCTGCGCGAACGCGCTCCCGCCGGAGCACCTCAAACTGCTCACGCAGCGCCCTCTGGTTATTGACCAGAGTCACCGTCTCCTGGAGGTGCCTTCATCCCTCACCTCCAAAGAGACCAGGACCTGTCATAGGAGTTCGCAGCAGCCTATTATACAGGTCCTGGGACGGGCACAGATTGTCAAGGGCAAACGTGCGCCTCGCCCGGACACTCCTGGTCACCGCCCGCGTCAAACAGTCCAGAGCCAGGTTGATACCATCCTGGATGGCTCTCTGGACTGTGACCGGGCTTGGCTGGCGTGAAGCGGATGCTGTTACCACCCTCTGTAACAGCTGGGAGACGTAGGACAGAGCAGCAATCGACGCTCTCCCACTCTCCTCCGCATCACGCAGCGCGGTATTAGCCAAACGCAACGCGTTCGAGCACAGGACACCCGTGTCAGAACGGGAGCCTGGCCGCGCATCTTCGCCCAAAGCCGCGCGATCATCTACGCTGGGCTTAGGCACCACACCGTACCGCTGGTAATCCAGTGGCACGATGCGGCAACGCCTAGCCACCTCGCGAGGGGCCTTCGCGAGACGCCCATTCGCCTTAATGGACGTCTCTGCCGCCTCGAACATGTCAACGACATGCTCAGCCAGCGGCAGAGATGGCATAGCGGTGGCAGTCGGCTTCCCAGCTAACCACGGCCTATGGTCACGCTGGCTCGCCGACTGCTCCACGGGCAGATCTGGCCGAACACTTACCAGCCACTGGCAAGCGTCCGACCAATCCTCCTCCGTGGCTAACTGCGAGCGCTCTACTAGACGAGGGCCTTCGTCTTCCTCCTGAGCGCACGCAGTTGTACTAGACGGCGGATATGTTGATACCCCTGGCAAGCCAGGGAAAGCATGCGGGCCCGAAACAGGCATGCTAAACTCCCTGGCTTGACCAGGAGCAGGCGCCGTGGTAGAGCGCGGGGTAGACACCGCCCCCCCACGGCCCTGGCCAGCACCAGCGATACTCTCGGCAAGCCGAGGTACGCGGTAACCGTGGCCATCAGCACCGCCCAGGGTCACCTTCTGGACCGTGAATTCTACTCCTGCGTGAGTAGAACCATGGAACACGTCGCCTGTATTCCCCGCGAGGGGTGCACAGACGTCGTACTCCATGGCCACGTCCCCAGACGGCGACCCTAGCAGGTAATCCTCTTCCTCCTGGCCAGAAAGGTTAGGCTCCGGGTCAGCAAAGAGAGCTAACCCGGACTGGCCAGGGAAGGTGCCATAGGAGGCTTTGACACCCGCGGCGCGCGGATACCCAGGGTCTGATGAGCAGACCGCGGGTCCCAGCAACAACCGTTGTCCACGGCCCCTCTGCGCGGCACCAAGCCTGCTGCCAGGGTCGTGGACCGCCCCCATCAATGGGGCCACCTCTGAATCCCCCTCGAACAACGGAACGGACCTATGGAACTCGGATTCAGAGGCGGGGATCACCTGCTCCGAAGCAGATGCCGAGGACAACAAAGGACCTGGCCCAGGAAGCATGCTGCGAAGCAACTCTGGGACCAAATCCTTTATTGTCCTCTGCATCTCTCCCAACATTTCGGACCGGAAGGCCTCCATATCCACCGCGGATGAGGCCTTCCTCTTACCTTTCTTACCACCCTCTTTCTTCGCCTTCCTCTCCTCTTCCACCACCTTCTCCCTTGCCTGTAACGACAAAAAATCAGCCATTAGCTCACCCCCCCACTGCTTACAGACATCGCATTTTAGCAACGGTCCACAGGGACTGCAGCTAAAACACAAATGCGGAGCAAAACGGTCCTTTAAAAACCGACCACAGGACGGGCAACCAGGCCTCTGAAACAGGACAAAGGACGAGGACAATGAGCAAGATAGTTATGGTTAGAAAACTCAAAACCAAACTAAAAGAGAGGGACAGGATCATAAAGATCACTAATCAAGAAGAAACCAGCGTTGGACAAAACTTTAAATGTTAATAAAGCGCAAGGCCGATTATGACGTCATCAATCCCTTAACAGAAATTAATCGGTCCGCAACCATCATCCAAGTGCAAGGACGAATTGTATTCATAACTAGAACATCCGCAAAAGGATATTCAGACTACACATCATCAGATACAGAATGATAACAATGGTAAAAAAACAGTCATTATTTTTTCAAATAATTCATATTACCTCATATCATTAATTAGATACCTGACACCATGTATAGACAAACCATCCACCGTGATGCACTGGAGCACTCCACCAAGACTACGCCTCTTCACTCTCTCCACCTTGGGGGAAGGAATTGGATCAAGAGGGCAAAATGAGAAGACCTTTATAGTAAGCCTCCAACTCACTGACATAGACTTCTTGGTTAGATAACCTAACAGTATTAGTAGGAAATGGAACCGTGGTGGAGAGAAACAAACCCTCCTGTGCTGAGAAGTCCACCAATAATCCAAACTGATACCTGTGGACATAAACACAAAGAGAATTTAGTCTTATAAAGCACCATGTTGGAAAAACCCAACTCAAACAGGCGCCATCACGGTAAGCGCGAGTCCCGGAAACACATTACACCGGGGAAAAAACTCGCTAGAATATCATTGAAATCACCTGATAAAGAGCTCCAGTCCCCTCCTCTGGTGAATTCGTTCTCTCTGACATCTTTCCTCAATAGAATTGAACTCAACAGACGTGAAAATAGGCTCAAACGCATAGAAACTTGTAGATAACTGCAAGCGCATGTGAACCCTTTGCCAATAAATTAGCAAAGAGGCAGTAGTAGTCGGCGCATGCGCGGTGGTGGGGCTGGCAACCGCCGGACTACCTCTGACTACCTGCCCAGTAGGGGCACCTAACTGTTTTTAATCTGAGTGTTTTATTGAGTGAAAGCCAATATTTAGCAATATCAAAAGTATTAGGGAGGTAAGTATACTCTTGATGTGAAAATAGGCAATCTCCTTCACTCCCCGATGCTGCGTCATTCATATGACGCGTCTTTCCGAGGGGACCTAAAGCCGCCGTCCGAGCAACCATTTGGGGAAGCACTTCAAGATAGTTATGGCTCAAATACACCTCGGTGTAAGCGGCTAATAGAACCAACAACATAAACACACACCCTAACAAAGCCTGTCAATCATTCATCAATCTCAATTTCAAGGCAACTATATCATAGGCTGGTGATTATCTTGAAAATAATTTGAATGAAAGAAGTTATTATCCATACCTTAGTCAAATTATTTTCAAAATACCAAACAGAATAACATGTCTTTTGATTGTAACAAATCTCAATTTTACATCAAACATATTTAAGAAAAATAGTTACTAGTGTGAACTTATCTATGTATTTTCACAGTGTTTGATTATCAGTAGTTATATATATTCTTACGCCAGAGTCAGCGGCTAGGGACCAATTATCTGCTTGTTTCCGAATTTCTGGGATAGTCCATGATCGCTCCCAAAGCAATGTCTTATCACCACTTGATGTAGCACTAGCGCCCTCTGTTGGCCCATTCATCTGAAAATAAAGAGTAAGTGATATATGGAACACATACTTTTGTGAATATATTACGCAGTTTTTTGCTAGTTTTACTCAAGGCCAGAAAGGGTGTGCGTAATACATGTATGTATTAGTATCAGCTTTTATCACATTTTTTCGGCTCAGAATTTTTGGTCAGAATGTCCTCCCGGACGTAAAATTCAGCATAAAAATGCGATATCAGAAAATGGTAACCACTAGATTTCCTCTTGCCATATTGCAATAACCAACATAAAATGACCCAAAACAACGTAAGAAGTAAAATGAGGTTAGATCGCTTCTTATGTTGGAAGGCCAAATTAAAACTTGTGATTGGAGCCATTCCACTGAACTACATGTATACTGGACTGGAAGGGGACCTCCCAAATAAACAGGTTTTGGAATGTCACGAATGCCAATATCGCAAACCATTAAAATTAATAATAAATATGTACAGATCCCAAGAGATCCAAGGGCCTGTGTCGCTCACCTGGACCATTAGAATTTGAACCATTTGCATTTAAATAGATATGATGGATAATTTTCGGAAAATCCAAGATGGCCACCCAAAAAATTGACCAATAAAATTCTGAATAGAAGTTCTAGAGTCTACCATGATAGGGTCACTCTAGTAAAATCTGGTTGAAGTATGTCAAGCAACTAAGGAGAAGCAGCGTTTTGGCAATTTCTGGTAAATTTTTAATAAAATCTAAGATTTTCACCCCAAAAATTGATAAATCCAAATTCTGAATAGATTTTCTAGAGCCTACCACTATAGAATCCATCTACTGAAATTTGGTTGATATATGTCAAGCTACTAAGGAGAAGCAGCAATTTGATGATTTCTGATACATTTTCCATAAAATCTAAGATTTTCACCCAAAAAATTGATGACTCAAAATTCTAAATGGAAGTTCTAGAGCACTTGGCCATAGGATCCTTTCAGCCAAATTTGGTTAAAACTGGTCAAGATGATAAGAGAAGCAACTTGATAATTTTCAATACATTTAAAATAAAATCCAATATTTCACCAAAGAAAACTGTCGAATCAAAATTCTGTATGGAAGTTCTAGAACCCATCACCACAGGCTTCTCTTAGCCAAATTTGATCGAAACTGCTCAGAATGGTAAAGAGAAGCAATTTGACAATTTCCGCTACATTTTTCGTAAAATCTAAAATTTTCACCCACAAATTTGATGAATCAAAATTCTGAATGGAAATACTGGAGCCTATGACGATAGGGCCATTTCAGCCAAATTTGGTTGGAATCTCTCATAATGCTAAGGAGAAGAAGCAATTTGACAATTTCAGGTACATTTTCCATAAAATCTAAGATTTTCCCACCAAAAATTAATGAATCAAAATTTCGAAGGAAGATTCTAGAGCCCACGATCATATGGTCCTTCCATCCAAATTTGGTTGAAATTGGCCAAGTGGTTAATGAGGAGTAGCGTTTTAAAGCAAAAGTTGACGGATGATGGACGGTTGCCATGGCATAAGCTCACTTGAGCCAGGTGAGCTAATAATGGTTATAAAACAATTTGAGCAATAAATTCACTATTTCCTAATCAGCATATAATAATAATAATAATAATAATAGTACATTTTTAGAGCGCTTAATCCATGCAACTGCATGCTCTAAGCGCTAACGCGCGTAAGTATTCTATGGATATGCTATTTGAAATAAATAGAATTTAAGATTGGATTTAAAGATTTCTAAAGTTGATGAGTTTCTAATTTCATTTGGTAAGTTATTCCATTCGGTAGCTGCAGTGAAAGAGAAAGTTTTATGGCCATATGTTTTAGAGTTGACCTTAGGTACTTTTAGTAGATTTAGATTTGCAGATCTGAGAGAGCGACCAGGAATGTAAGGTTGTACTAGGTCAGAGAGATAGGCTGGTGCTGTGCCAGATACACATTGGTATGTCAGACATAGTGTCTTAAAAGTTATTCTTTGCACAATGGGGAGCCAGTGCAAATCATGTAGGACCGGAGTAATGTGTTCTCGCTTGGCACACAGGGATATGATTCTCGCTGCAGTGTTCTGGACCACCTGAAGTCGCTGAATAAGTTCTTTTGAGGCCCCAATCAGGAGGCTATTACAATAATCCAGGCGCGACGTTATCAGTGCTCGTACTAGCATGATCGCGGCCTCTTTTGTGATATAGCGCCTGATGCTGCCGATGTTGCGCAATTGAAAATAGCAGACTTTGCAGATGTAACTAACATGTTTATCCATAGTCAGTTCATTGTCTAAGTATACACCAAGATCCTTGTGCATTCATTGGCAATATTAATAAAAACAAGAGGCCCAAGGGTCTGTGGCACTCACCTGGACCATTAGCATTTGAACCGTTTGCATTTAAATAAGACATGATGGATAATTTTCAGAAATCCAAGATGGCTACAAAGAAAATTGACCAATCAAAATTCCCATTTGATTTCTTGAAGCCTATCATCATAGGGTTGTTCCACCCAAATGAATTTGATATCGAGCCATAGTAGTAGTGGTAGCGATTTAAAGGCTTCTGGAGAATTTTTGGAACGTCCAAGGTAGCTGCAGAAAAACAATGACCAATCAAAACACTCATTAGAAGTCTTTAAGCCAATCACCATAGGATCATTCCACCCAGGTTTCATTGAGATCTGGCCATTAGTATTGTAAAGTATTTCTGGAAAATCCAAAATGGCTGCCAGAAAAATTGACCAATCGAAATTCTGTATATATGTTCTGAAGCCTACCCTTCTAGGGCCCTTCCAACTGATTTCACAAAACTTTTGGAAAAGTCGAGATGGACGTTTTCAACCAAAGAATTGACCAACTAAAGTTCTGTATAGAAGTTCTGAAACCTACACCCATAGGGGCCTTCCAGTCAAACTAGATTGAAATACGAAAGCGGTCAATGAGGAGGAGGAGTAGTGTTTTGAACATTTCATGTACATTTTTTTTTAAATCTAAGATTTTAACCCAAAAAATTGACCAATAAAAATTCTGTATACAACTTCAGAAGCCCACACCCATAGTGTCCTTTCATGAAAATTAGGTTGAAATCTGGCAAGGAGCTAATGAGGAGATATGGGTTTTGACATTCCGGTAATTAACAAAAATTCTTCCTCTTTTCGATCGCTGGTATCACACTTGGAGAGCCGTTCTCAAGATGAAATCTGTAGTTTTCTGCAGTTCTTCCACAGGCCCATACAGCTTTTCAAGAAAAGAGGTTGACAAAGGCCAGATCTCTTCTCTCAGCAGCTGATACGTACTGCAACATTGAAGTATGTGCTCTGTGGTCTGTTCTGCTTCTCCACAAGGACAAGCAGGCCAAAAAATTGACCAATAAAAACTCTGTATACAAGTTCAGAAGCCCACACCCAGTGTCCTTTCACGCAAATTAGGTTGAAATCTGGCAAAAAGTTAATGAGGAGATATGTTTTGACATTCCGGTAATTAACAAAAATAAAACCTAAGATTTTCACGAAAAAAACTGACCAATCAAAAATCGCAACAGAATTTCTAGACCTTACCTCCATAGGATCCTTCTAGCCAAATTTGGGTGAAACTGTCAAGAAGCCAAGGAGATGCGTTTTGACACTTTCCCGTAATTTTTTGTATAAAATCTAGGATTTTCACCACAAAAATTGACCAATCAAAAATCTGAATAGAATTTCTGGAGCCTACCACTACATGATCCTTCCTGGAAAATTTTGATGAAATCCGTCAAGAAGCTAAGGACAAGATACATTTTGACATTTTTGTGTAAGTTTTGTACAAAATCTAAGATCTTAACCCAAAAAATTTACCAATCAAAAATCTGAATAGAAGATATAGAACCTACATCCACAGAATGCTTCAAGCCAAATTCGGTTGAAATCTCTCAAGAAGCTAAGGAGGAGATGCGTTTTGACACTTTCCGGTAGATTTTTCTACAAAATCTAAGATTTTCACACAAAAATTTGATGAATCAAAAATTTTAATAGAGTTTCTAGGGCCTACAACTATATGATCCTTCCAGGAAAATGTATTTGATATCTGTCAAGAAGCTAAGGAGCAGATGCATTTTGACACCTTCTGGTAACTTTTTTTTTACAAAATTGAAGATTTTCAAACAAAAAATTGACCAATCAAAAATTTGAATAGAAGATTTAGAACCTACGTCCATCGAATACATCAAGACAAATTTGGTTGAAATATCTCAAGAAGCTAAGGAGATCGTTTTGACACTTTCCGGTAGATTTTTTACAAAATCTAAGATTTTCACCCCAAAAAATTGACCAATCAAAAATTTGACACTTTCCGGTAAATTTTTATAAATTTTAAGATTTTTGACCCAAAAATTGATAATTCAAAGATCTGAATAGAAGTTCTAGCGCCTACCTCGATAGGATCCTTCTAGCCAAATTTGATTAAAATCTGCCAAGTGGTTTAGGAGACACATTTTAAAGCAAAAGTTGATGGATGGACGGACGGACAATGGATGGTTTCCACGGCATAAGCTCACTTGGCCGAGCTAATAACCAAATATTTAGCCGGTAAGCGATTATTATTAGTTTGCATCTAGCGGTAAAGCTACCAATTTTCATTCATCATAAAAATATGTTTTGCACTCTTTTTGAACTATGACTGCATTTTATATACCTGTATAAGGCTTTTTTGCCATGCGTGCTATCCGTACATATTTTCAGCCCATCTCTTGCTAAGATCCACCCATCATTGGCTCGTGTTGGGATCAATCAATCCCTGCACTCTCTGAATCTCAATTCCCAGAAAAATATACAGGTAAGCTGTTGAATATTTTGAAACTAATTTGACTGGGTGCTGTTGCTGCTTATGGCAGCAACAGCGCACAGTCAAATTAGTTTCAAAATATTCACCAGCATGTTTATTAAATAGTAAAAACATACAATTCGTACAACTTGACAGGCAATTACCCTTTTAACACTCATATCTGCCAAAAACAGCTTCTGTAGTGGTCTTGAGAGTTGACCATTTGCAGACCAAGAGAAGACTACTTAAATCAAAATTTACCACTGGAATGACTGGCTCGATAACTGAGCCAGTCAATCTGATGGTAAATTTTCTAAAATATTCTTCCCTTGGTTTGCAAATGGACATTTTCTATGAGTGACTTAAAATTTTCTTGAACAAATTCGAGGGTTAAAGGGTTAAGTGTTTAATACAGACTTAATCAAGTAATTCATTATGTAATTGAATCACGTAATACATGACTTAATTGATTATTACATCAGCTTACATGTGGCACAGTTGATTATGGTGTCATATATGATTGATCGAGAAACTGGATTCCTCTATTGTCATGATGAACACGGTACATAACATATATTAGCTGATGCACATATGAAGTAATACCAGTTTAACTGTTTGAAGAGTGAAGACAAATTCTTGGTGATCAAATATATATTCATAGTTCTGCTGAATATTTTGAAATTAACTTGACTGATAGCAACAGCTTCCAGGTAATCTAATTTCAACATACATGTATTCAACAGCCTACTTGGATACATGTAGGTACATGTACATTGAAAATGTGTTAGTTGGATTTCGCGGACACATAGTAACACCTGTTTAACTATTTGGCCCCTGGCAGATGAGAGATGTCCTGATTGTTGGTGATCTAAGATATACTACGTTGACTATTTTGAAATCAAATTGTTGGCTTCCAATCAAATTAGTTTAAAATATTTAACAGTGCGGTTGCTTTGAAATTCATATCTATATAGTGGGATTTTATGTTTGAGATTAGTAGTGTATGCAGATAATTTTCAGTGCATAGAAAATCATAATATTATGTACATGCCGTGAATGACAAAAAAAAGAGTATTTTTTTACCCAGGCTGCAGGGTAGCATGCTGAGACCGATCCTATGGGTTCTCTACATAAATGAGGATTGACAGCAAATACTGGGTGGGAAATACTGGTAAATACCACCCCAGGAAATACTCCAAAAAAGCGGGAAATAATGGGAAATCCACCAATACTTATCAGAAGTGGTAAGTTTTAAACTAAATATCTTAGATATATTAATCAGAGGGTGTAATATAGAGGCCTACGTCTAAAACAGGTTGACATATGAGATCAAATAGGCAATATAAGCACATCATAGCATATCTATAACCTTTTCAACTCTACAAAGCAGATACAACACATACTATTTATTGCACAAACAATGTTGGTGCTTCTAATAAAATATTTTCAAAATATTAATTAACTTTCATGTCATGAATGGTTAACTTAACTCATACCACTCTGGTGTCAAAATTTTAAATCTTCAAATTAAATTGCAAGATGAACAAATTTGGTGGGAGATGGTGCTGTCGTAAACAGCGACATCTTCCACCAAAATTCTTGAAAAATGTACAACAGTTTCTTTGATATTGACACGGCAAAAGATAGAATATTGACATCAGAGTGGTAAGGGTTAAGCTGATATATACAATGCATTAGGATGCTGTACATATTGTGACATACAATACAAAATCCATTATACTGCCTTGAATTCTCAGCCTATCAGAATATTGATTTAAAATAGAGATAAGCTTAGATTACCAAACTGCTGGTACATGGACATCTACAAGTATTCAGGGTTTCTCAAAAGGGTCCTTTTGAAGGTATAGACCCCCAACATCTAACTGGGGACCCCCAAAAGTTGTGATAGTGGGTTCCATGGCACCCCTGAAAATCTTACATGATGGTTAAATATTAATTAGTTTTATAGGTTTTTGCACAAACATACCTACACAAAATCTAGCATGAAACCATCATAATTCATCTGTGGACCCAGGGCACTCTTTAACTTTAGCATAGATGAGAAAACTACATGGGAATCCCAAATTTCAGTTTGTGACCCCCAAATTTTAGGCTGTGACCCCTAGATTTCTAGATGTGGGGTCTCTGGGACCTCCAAAATTCTGCTCTCATGAGAAACACTGCAAGTATTAATTATTTAGCTAGCCTCAGATTTCTATGTAAATTCAATGCTCTGAGCTTTGTGTGTCTCCCACACTCTGCTCATATACACGTGTGATATTGTCTCACAATGGAGACATAAAGGCGTCTAATTGGGGATTAACTGATTGATATGACAACACATTTCATTCTGTTATATACGATTATACACACGTATCCTAATATTATGTACTATTTAGTATTTACTATTTATACTATTACATTCTACAATATGACTGACTGAAAGCAGACTTTCACATTATTTGCAACAAATTCTGTAGATTTCGGGTTTAAATAGCAATTACAATTTTAACATTTCTGCAACTTCAGAATGAAATGTGTTCAGTCATCATAGCACTAACTTAGATATAATGACATCCCAGAGAGTGAAGTAGTTATTTAACCTTTTAACACATAAATTTGTTCACGCAAATTTCAATCATCTCATAGACAATATCTATTTGCAGATCAAGAGGCTATTTTTGAAAATGTACTACTGGAATGACTGGCTCAGTTATCAAGCCAGTCATTCCAGTGGTAAATTTTCAAAAACAGTCTTCTTTTGGTCTGCAAATGGACATTTATCAAAGACTAGTACTGTAGAAGCCATTTTTCGCCCAAACTGCTAAAGGGTTAAAGCAAGTACACAGCAATAGATAAAGACCTCAGAAATAATTTTACATCTCATGTTCTGACAGTAGTCAGTCAGCCTTTTATTATTGTCTAGGTAATTGTATAGATCTACACCATGCAGATCTATAGACGGTGATTTACTGTCAAATATCCAGTCATACCTCATAAAATTATAATGTTATTTCATTGGATGTTCAGTTTTGTCTGATGTAGTATTGCTTTAGCAGTTACATGTAGAAGACTAGGTTGCTTACGCATATGTTTGCAACTTATGCATATGTCACCAGATGATATTTAATAATGCTTTTCAGTGTTTTCTTAACCATGATAAACATCCATGAGGTTAAATATATAAACTTGCCACCTGATATCTGAGTATTTCCCAGTATTTCCCGGCATTTCCCACTGTCCCGGGAAATACAAGTATTTCCAGTGACATTGCCAACCCTGACATAAATGACATTCTAGAGGCACTGACGTTGGAAGCATACATGAATGCAGATGACACAAAGATTTCTTGCCAGATGTAGGCTTGCACGATTATCCGATATTATCGAAAATTGTAATTTTTTTTCCAGCCATGATTTTTTACGATATGATTTTGAAAAAAATCGAAATATCGCAAAATTTTTATTGTCAGTCGTATTCTGCCTACATGTATTTGTCATGTGTTTGTAGCATAGCCTTCTATTACTGCAAGCTGTTCAATTTATTTCCAAACCAACATCTTTGCGAGAGGGGTGGACTTATATTAGGAATCAGTCAAGACAAAGTTGAAGTTCATTCTTTAAAATTGTTTTAAAAGATGGACAATAATATGAAAATTGAATGCAATGTACCCGTACAATTTCTTGGCACCCTACTGTATACCTCAAAACCATGATCGCGTGAGTGAAATTATTACCTTAGATGGTATAAATATTGTATATTTCTTAATAAGCATGGTTTATAAAATCTAAATTAATCCTAAATTTGACAATAAATGGCGTCGCGAAAATATATAAATGTGATATTGCTTGCTCTCCTGTTTTTGGAGGCAAGAGGTGGTGAGTTCACAAATATGATAGCTAAATGAGATGGTATACACGCTTTAGCCAGCAAAGTGACCTATCCGAGATGTTTCTGAAGGCTAACTATTATTAGTAAAATATATAAATCATGTGATTTTGCTCGCTCTCCTGATTTTGGAGGCGAGCGGTGGTGCATTCACAAATGTGATAGCTAAATGAGATGGTATACACGCTTTAGCCGGCAAGGTGAAATATCCGAGATGTTTCTGAAGGCTAACTATTATTAGTAAACGGGTACTCGGTAATGCAGATCAGATCTAAACATTAGATATCCATGGATCTAAAGTGCATTCATAATATCACAGGATTTGTACATTTTCACAAAGATGAAATGATGTGCAAGCCTAGCCAGATGAACAGTGACAGGGATCAATGGGATCATGACAGTTGGTAGAAAAGCTGCCACTGGGTGGCAATACCATGGTTTGTACACCTTTCTCTGATTAAAATTCAATGACTTTTCCAGTATGACAAAGATGTCATGACAAGGTTGTCCTCAAAGGACAACCTGCTATCTACTGTGACACCAATGTCTTTTTCTTTGTTGATCGTTACCAGCGTTACCAGAGATAGATTCCATGCTGGAATAGGAATTGGCTGTCTGGTTCGCAAATGGATGATTCCTTTAATAACTTCATTTAAAGTGTCTTTCCCCACTCCTACATGGCCAGACTGGGAACAACTGAAACTAATGCAGACTTAAATGCTGCTAGGGTTGAAGGTACAAGCTTGTCAACCTCGTATATATGACAGATAAAATCTGCTACGTGTTGGACAGATGCAGAAAAGGCATCAATATATAACCCTAACCCTTACACCACTCTGCAAATTTGTTGATTCTATAATTATATGTCTTGGTGGTTGACCCGCTTCTGGCTGAAGCAACAAATTTCCCTGCTTGCTCAGAAAAGCCACCCTCAATTGCTCGCTGCTTGATAACATCCATGCAGTCAATTGGAACATCTCCGGTCTGTCATGAAGATACAGACCTTTGTTCTGAAAAATCAGATCCCTTCTATCTGGAAGAGGCATTGGATTGCAGACCAGAAGGTCCAGCAGATCCAGAAACCATGATTGGCCTGGCCAATGAGGGGCGATCAGTACTACTTGGCATATGCCCTCTCTTATCTTTGCCACAACTTTTGGGATGAGAATTGTTGGCGGTTAAGCATACGCGTACATTCCCTTCCAACTTATCACCAGTGCGTCTACTGCTAGAGCTAGTGGGTCCGGGATCGGTGACAAAGATGTGATCATCTTTGCGTTTCCTTTCATCGCACATAGATCCACATTTGGCTTGTCCCAATGTCTGAAAAGAACCTCCGCTACCGATTGGTTGAGCTGCCATTCCGTCGGATGACAAATCGTCCTTCGACTGAGAGCATCTGCTAGGATGTTTAATCTTCCTGGAATGTGTGCTGCCCCAAGAATAATAGTCCTCTCTTGGCACCACAGCAGATGGTTCCATATCATCATGCACAACTCTGGTGATCTCGTCCTGCACTGGCGGTTCAAATAAGACACCACTGTGGAGTTGTCTGTCCTTAATAGGACAATCTTGTCTCGGATTAAGTTCTCGAATTTTCGAAGTGCTAATGCCACCGCTAATAATTCGAGAACATTTATGTGTTTCTGCGCATTGGTCCGATCCCATTCCCCTGACAGATTGTCCAGTACTGCTCCTCAACCCGTCGTCGATGCATCTCTAAAGATGGACATCTACGGTTGAGGTGGTTGTAGAGGAACACCTCGCAGGAGATTCTGTTCTGATAAACACCACTGAAGATAGAATATCAATGGTTCTGAGACCAGAATGACATTAAGTACATCTGAATTGGCCTGTGCCTGAGAGCCGCATAAGGAACCACTTTCTCCAGAGATACTAGTAAACCCAGTATTCTGAGAAATTGACGCGCCATCAGCTAGGCTCCTAAAGAAACTGGCTCCAGTACTGCAATCAAACTCTTGACTCTGTGGAAAAGCTACATGGTCACTGAGAGTGAAAAATATTCCCAGATACACAAACTCCTGGGATGGAGTCACTTCTGATTTTTCTAGATTCATAATCCATCCTAGGTTCTTTAATAAGGCTAGGACTACCTGAAGATTGTTGCGCAGAATGATTGGATTTCCCGCCTTCAGCAGCCAGTCGCCTATGTAAGTATGAACAGCTATGTTTCTCCTGCGAAGATAAGAAGTCATGGCGAGAACCACTTTGGTGAAGACCTTCGGGGCTGTGGTCAGACCGAAAGGAAGTGCATTGAATTTCCAAACATTGTTTTGGAACACAAAGCGAAGGTATTTCTGAAAAGGAATTGACATTGGAATATGAAAATATGCAACTTTGGTCAAAGAATAAATTTGTTCAGCGGTTTGAGGTTGAGAATTGGTCTCCAACCTCTGGTGCATTTCGGAATGAAGAAAATTATCGAATAGAAGCTCAGGGGGAACTGATTGCGGACTAAATGATTCGCATTCTTCTGCTGAAGATCTATGATTTATGAGCAAATGGCATCTAGACGATTGGATTCCCTTGGAACGGGAGTCCATACTGGAATCGATGTTAACGGAACTAAGAATTAATGGATGAGCCAGTCCGGTTCGTAGCTGTTTCCTAGCCAATGACAGACTACACAATCTTGCATGACCTGTTCCCACTGGTTTGAGAACAGCTGAAGTCTGCCTCCGATGGTAGGAATCTGCACACAGTTCGCAGTCGATATTGCGCGATAAGATGTTAATTCGCTTGGGAGAAGGTTCTCGACTCCCTGCGTTCTTGGCACCACCGGAACGGGTCTCGCCGCAAACCCGTCAGGACCATCACCCACGGCCACCTCGCGGCTTCTTGGAATATGACAGCCGAGGACCGCCACCACGACTAGCCTTACGGTAGCCACCGTGACCCGAGCCTCCATCCTTCCTATCATCTTCGTACGGCCTCTTATTAGAGGACTTGTATGAAGATGAATGGCTAGGTCCCTGAGAACCGGAAGGATGGAAGACCGCTCTTTGACGCTGCCTCTGCTGCTCATGTCGATGCTGCTTGTAGGACTGTTGCGGCTGAGTCCTCTTCGTCTACTTCCATGACTTGTCGACAACCTCCTGCTCTGCCACCATAGACACAACCTTGGAGAGGGCTTGTCATGCCGAGCCGCCAAACAAGCCCGAACCAATGAAGGGCGCGGAAGCTAATGCAGCCCTCATCTCCGGTCCTGGTTCTACACAACCAAGACCCATTCTCCTCCGCTACCGCCAATGATCTAGTGATCACCCTGCCCAGGCAATCTTGAGATAAGCGCATGGCATCCCGCTAGATACTGGAACACGCACAATTTACTTGATTGCAATTTTTAAATTAATTAAAAACATTAACTTTCTCTTAGATTAATGATAATCAAGTTCCAGGCAGGAAATATTTGAAAATTTTTAGTGAAAATTCTATAAACACGACTTGGTAATTAACTAACATTAAAATAGCCAAGAAATTAAGACCGATCGCTACAAACACCCTCGACAATGAAGCGAGAGCTAAAGGTCGGCTTAAAACAGAGTGCATAGACATGCCACGCCAAAATAAAACGTTAATCATGGGCACTGCCATCTTGGCTACGGGTGCATCCATCTTGGAAGGAACCGAGTCGCAACAGAAATTAACCGAGTACCCGGATAAGATTAAAACGGAGCAACTCCAACATTGGCTACCATTTTAAAACAATGTGCCAATTTAAGGAAATTTTAAACAGTCATTACGGCATGAATGTATTAATTCTAGATTGATACAACCTGCCCCTGTGATTATTTCCCTTTTCCTTCCATGAAGATAGTGATAGAAACTCTAACTACACACTCTAAACACAAAATTTAGACTTAAATTAAGCTGACAACAAATGAGACTGCAAAGTCGAGCAAAATAGACAAATCTGACTGTTGTTGGGAATTGACTCGGTACCTGGAGGCTATGGTAATTCCCGGACACACTATGGGCAGGACCATGGAGAGTGCGGAGTTTTAATTGTTTATTTTGAGTTAGACTAGAAAATAGACATTATCATAATAGTACATCTGGTTAAGTATTATTCGAAGTAGAAGCTACCATCATTGATCTACAGTAGGCTCAGAAGGGATATGATTGAGACGTACAAGATGTTGACAGGGGTGTATGTTAGTGATGTGCGGCCGCACATACCACTCAGAGAGTACAGTACAACCCGATGCCACAACCTTAAGATTTTCAAGCAGAGAGAGCAAAGACCAGACTAAGGCAAAATAGTTTCTGCATCCGAGTGGCTGAATTATGGAATAGTCTGCACAAGGAAGTCGTAAAAGCACCGATAGTGAAAGCCTTCGAAGCATGCATCGATAGACAATGGTCAACCCAGGAGATGATCTATAATTTCGAGGTACCTCTGGGAATATTGGCCTCGAGACACAATGCAGCAGTTTTACTAACGAGTACTGAAGATGAGGATCTGGACTCAGGCTAAGGCTTTCGTCCAGAATCAACATACGGATATGGAAAGACTGTACCAGAACTGAAAGACTTAAGTTCAAGATAAGAGCAGATTGGACAGTAGTCTCAGGCGGAATTGTTTTTGCATATGAGTAGCTGACACATGGACTAGCCTTCCAGAAGCGGTGAGTGCTCCGACAGAAAATGCATTTGAAGCATGATTACACAAACACTGATCAAAACAGGCGATGAAGTACCAGTTCGACACAGACAGAGCTTAAGATTTCTGCACCGAGACACATGGCCATTGGCTGTATTAGTCTTAGAAAAAATTGATGTTTGAAGATGAAGAGATCTGGACATATAGGGAAACATGTGTCCCGAATTTACCTGAGGTATGATGATCATGATGATGAAGGTCCCGGAAATACAAAAAAAAATTGCCACGAAAATATAAATGATTGACATTACAGAAAAAATAATTGATATGTTTGAAAACCAATATAAGCAGTGAGCAGTTAATTAGATCTAAAGGACGAATATTACAATAATAAACATATATTTACCGTGACAGGTTGCTGACTAGAACTGTTGCTTTCTGTAAAATCAGGGGGAGGTGCATGTGACATTTTGTTTACTTCCTACATCATGTCACGTGATCACCCTTGTGACATTGAGTGAGTTTGGTGTACACCGATCTTGGCCGCCGTAGGATCTTGGCCGCTAGTATACGATCTTGGCCGCCTGGTCTATCTAGTATTCTATATATCTATGTTTTGTTTACACCTATGATTGGGTGACGATATACCTTTCAGATCGCATACATTGCCATCATCATCATGTATTGTCGCCACACGTTATCATCAACATCGTTAACGAGATTATCATCATTACTTTTTTTTAGGTGCTCCTGATGTTGAAGAACTGGATTTGAGGAAACAGTCAAATTATCTTCAAAATATTAAACAGAATTCTCATAACATTGAATAAAAGGGTCTATGTTTCTGATATCTATGGCTGTTAGACTCATGTGACTGACACGCATACTTATACTTACGGCCGAGATCGGTATACTAGCGGCCAAGATCATATGGCGGCCAAGATCGGTGGTGACCGTGAGTTTTAGGCCCATACCATACGAGAGTAGCTACGCGAGTTACTAGATTCAACATTCAAGATTATTTATTCAATAATTCCAAGATAAACGAATTCACGAATCATACCAGGTTGCCCGCCTAAGGCAGTGCCTATTGTTATGGCGGACACCGTACACACATATATACAGGTATATATAAATTAGACAAGACAGTACTTACACAAACAATTATAAATTCAGACATTACATTTACTACTTCCTTATTAACCCGTTGACCCTTGATCCACGTAAACAGTTTAAATTTCAAAGAGGAAATATGTCAATTCGCGGGTCAAGAGGAGACCACCCCTCCCCCACCCCAGCACCCTCCCACACCCACACACCCCACTCCAACCCCCTCCCCCGAGTTCACCACCGGTTCAATTATCTTGTCGGTCATTACAGTGGAAAGAAAAACTCCAGGAGTGGGCCTCTCTCAGTCCGCGAACCAACATATAATACTGTAACAGCAGGGTGTGTGTAAGAGTTAGTCACTTGGATTATTATTATGGGTAGTAAATAAGGACAAGACAGTTACGTAACAGACAAGCACAGAACATAGTCAAGTTCAATAATATACATGGATGTCTATGATTATAGATACAACAATAAACATTTAAATATTTTTGTGGAGGGTACTTTTACTTATAATGATGATATACTGTTTACAGGATGCTGGCTATAATGGGGAGCATCCTTGGACAAGGGAATGGGGATGGAGGGGAGGGGTGCTCATTCTCCTTCAACCGCTACAATACCAGGAACAATATGCAAACCATTTACCTTATCAGAGCATGTAAGACTATCTAACAGCTTCAAGTTTCTAAATAATCTGCACAATTCAAACTACCCAAGTCAAACAAACTATGTTGACAAAACTAAAAACTCAACAGTTAACCCTATGTGTGCTAAAACTGTAACTACCAGTAACATACAGAAGTCCAGGCATATATTATGCAAATCAAAGGAAGCACCCTCTATGCAAACACAACAAAATAAGTTAAAAGTATTTTATACAAATGCTGACTCTATCATAAATAAACGACAAGAACTTTTAGTAATGGTTCTTGATACACAGCCAGATATCATTGTATTAACAGAAGTACTTCCCAAACACTTCAGATTCAAGGTGTATAAAGAGGAATTACAAATTGATGGATATTCCTTATTTACAAATGCAGAAGACTATAGCAGCCTGGGGAAAGTAAACCGGGGTGTGTGTATATATATACGCTCAGTATTGAATCCAGTAGAGGCTCTATTAACAATAGATGACCTACCAGATGAAATAGTGGTAGTGGAAATTAGGCTAAAACAAAGAGACAAATTGCTAATAATGGGAACATACAGAAGTCCAAACTCAAATGAAATAAATGATAACAGATTACTGGATACAATTAAAAGATCTGTTCAAAGCAAGCATTCACATTTACTACTGATAGGTGACTATAATTATCCTGAAATTGCCTGGGAGATAAAACCACAAATTAGTAAACCATCAATAAGAGCATCTAAATTTCTTGAAGCAGTATCTGACGCTTTTCTCTACCAACATGTTACCATTCCGACCCGTTATCGTCCAAATAACGAACCTAGTACTTTAGATTTAGTCTTCACAAATGAACAGTATATGTTTGAAAATATTTCTACTTTTCCTGGCTTGGGAAAAAGTGACCATATCTGTTTTACTTTTGATTTGATATGCTACACCAAAATAACTCAAAGTAAGGTTACAAAATTCTTATATGACAAAGGAGATTATGAAGGGTTATGTAGGGAATTGGACAAGAATTGGGAGACACAATTTGAAGGACTGTCACTGGATCAATGCTGGGTGAAGTTAAAAGAGAGTATAAGTCAAGCAATGCCAATATATATACCGCACACAAAAATAATTCCCTCAAACAAACATAGACCACCATGGCTAAATAGACAATTACTTAGGTTAATAAGAAAAAAAGAAAAGTACTGGAAAACATATTTGGGCACACAAGATACACATCATTATAACAAATATGCGCCTGTGAGAAATCAAGTAAAAGCACAATGTAAAAAGTCAGTCAGGCTCTTTGAAAGAAACATCGCGACTAACATTAAAAAGAACCCTAAATCATTTTGGCGCTATGTCAATAATAAACTAAAAACAAAAGAAGGTGTGGGAGATCTTGAAGACATAAATGGTAACCTTACTGTAACAGACCAAGATAAAGCAGAATTATTAAATCAACTTTTTTCTAGTATATATACCCAAGAAAATATAAATATTATTCCCATTATGAAATTTAAAACCGAAACCAATGCATTGAGCAACATTAAAGTGAATCTGGATACTGTGAAAGAAAAACTAGGCAACTTAAAGCAAAACAAATCCCCAGGACCTGATGGTTTACATCCTCGGCTACTCAAAGAATTAAAGGATGTCATAGCAAGGCCCTTGACACTTAT
Source organism: Chaetoderma sp. LZ-2023a (assembly GCA_034401795.1). NCBI lineage: Eukaryota > Metazoa > Mollusca > Caudofoveata > Chaetodermatida > Chaetodermatidae > Chaetoderma > Chaetoderma sp. LZ-2023a. The sequence continues at coordinate 81,052,168 of CM067375.1, forward strand.
ATACCAAAAATCATTAGACACAGGTTCAGTGCCTACAGATTGGAAATATGCCCATGTCATACCCATACATAAGAAGGGGTCAAAAAGACAACCAAATAACTATAGACCGGTTAGCCTTACTTCCATTTCCTGTAAGGTACTGGAGAGCATTGTGAGGGACAAGGTAGTAGCCCACATGATAAATAACAGTTTTTTTTACTGAATATCAACATGGTTTCATGGCTGGGCGATCTACAGTTACACAATTATTAGAAGTGTTAGAGGCCTGGACGACTGCTCTAGACAGGGGTGAAGATATAGATGTCCTGTATCTTGATTTCATGAAGGCATTTGACACAGTGCCTCATGAACGCCTTCTAAGTAAATTAAGCCAATACAAAATTTCAGGTAATCTACTAAACTGGCTAAGATCCTTATTAACAAATCGCCAACAGAGGGTTGTAGTAAATGGAGCCTTTTCGTCATGGACACCTGTTTTGAGTGGAGTTCCACAGGGCAGTGTACTCGGTCCAGTACTTTTCACTATTTTTATCAATGACATGCCATCTGTGATTGAATCTGACATTTCTTTATTTGCGGATGATACTAAAGCTTATAGAACCATAACACATGCAGATGATTGTAAAGAACTACAACAAGACCTTAACTCACTGCAGCAGTGGTCAGAAACATGGCAGGTCCGATTTAATCCTCAAAAATGTTCTGTAATGCACATAGGCCATAATCACTTTAATACTTCCTATCAAATGATAGATAATGGGAAAACCCTAAAATTACATGACGAAAATATAATCAATGACCTAGGCGTGTCAACAGATACAAAACTAACATTTGAGAGCCATATAGAGAAGATAACTTCCAAGGCTAATAAAATGACAGGCATAATATGGCGTACATTCCAATTTATAGATGAAGACCTGTTCATGAAACTTTATCCAACATTAATAAGCTCTCACCTGGAGTATGCTGCCCCTGTATGGTCACCAAACACATGGAAACAAGCAGAAAAACTTGAAAAAATTCAGAGACGAGCTACGAAAATGGTGCCCAACTTAAAAAATCTAAATTACCAGGCAAGATTAGAATATTTAGAACTACCAAGTTTAGTATACAGAAGAATAAGAGGGGATCTTATAAATGTCTATAAGTACATGCATAACCTGTATACTGTGGACTCTAGAAAACTTCTAATTATCCGTCCAAGAAAGAGAACTAGAGGTCATAAATTTACATTACTAAAACCAAGAGCAAATACATCCCTTAGACAAAGCTTTTTCTCTAACCGTGTCATAGACTGGTGGAACTCCCTGACGCCTGAAGTTGTTGAAGCTCCATCTCTAAATAGTTTTAAAACCAGACTAGATAAACTATTTATTCAACATCCTGTATACTATAATTATAGAGCTCTAGATAAACCATGTAATCCAAAAATGACTATTAGATAATGTAGCTCATCACCAAATTTATTGAATTAGCTGATAATAGGATACAATGTCCTATAAAGCTGTACATGTTATGATTATGATTATGATTATTATTGGATATAATAGCAAGTGGAATCATCTAGTCATAATTCTAGTAGTAGTAGCAGTAGCAGTAGCAGCAGTAGTAGTAGTAGTAGTAGTAGTAGTAGTAGTAGTGGTAGTAGTAGTACATGTAGTAGTAGTAGTAGTGCTGGTAGCAGTGGTAGCAGCAGAAGTAGCATCAGTATTAGTAGCAGGTCAATAGTTTTTTCAAAACAAGAAAAGAAGCATGTTATATAGATAGAAAAAATTTTCTGTCAAATACTATAAAATTATTTGGACCGATAGACATCGCTGTCCTATTAGACAGCAATGTCTTAGGATCCAATTATGCACGAGTATAAAACAGCATTCTTTACCTTGTTTTGTAGACGAGTCGGGCCATTTTTGAGCTGTACTGCATGAGTTAATCAAGGTTTTTTTTTATTGTTTTCTTGCAGAATTTTGTTGATAGAATTTTCTCACGTGTTTCCTGTTTTGTGTTGTTCCATAGTTTAGTGGCTGCAAATGATATTCAGTGTTTTCCTATGTCTGTCCGTGTGTATTGCTCATGTAGTTTATGTCTGCTTCTAGTGTTATGTTGGTGGATGTTAATATTGTTTGTAAAGAAGGGGGCTATAGATTTGGGTAAAGTGTCGTGGTGGAAGTCTTTGACAATAGTTAGCATTTGGGATTTTCCTATGTCGGTGAGCTTAAGCAATTCTTCTGCTTTGAACATGTCTTGGCCCTCTGCTGGCCTAGAAAATAGTTTGATGCTTTTTTTTTTGGAGACTTTGAATTTTGGATATTCTGTTTTTGTAGGTGTTAGTCCAAACAGCATTGCAGTAAGTGAGGTGCGGGAGGATCAAGGTGCTGTACAGTGTTTTAACCGTGGCCTGTGTCATATATGGTTTTAGTCTTTGGATGACACCTATTCATTTTGCTACTTTTGCAGCAACTGTTTCGATTTGTTTGGCCCAGGTCAAGTTTCTATCTAAATATACTCCTAGGAACTTTGCATAAGGGGGCCTCTTCAATTTCCTTATTGCTAATGTACAATTTTGGAACCTCTTTATTTATTAATTCTCTAGATTTTGAAAAAACATAGTTTGTTTTATCCACATTTAGTGATAATTTATTTAGTGAAAACCAGTTAGTAATTTCTTCCATTTCCTTATTTACATTTTTATATAATGTAGCTATGTCTTCGTCAGAGCAAAAGGCATTGGTGTCATCAGCAAATAGTATTAGTGACATATGTTTGCATATGTTAGGCAGATCGTTCATATATATACAAGAGGAACAGCAGAGGGCCAAGGATGGACCCCTGAGGGACACCAGAAGTTAGTCTCCTATTTTCAGAGCAAGTTGCATTGAATTGCACACATTGCGTTCTGTCACTTAGATAACTTTCAAACCAGATGAGTGCACTTCCTCGGATTCCATAATAGTTTTTCTAGTAGGATTTTATGGTTGATAGTGTCGAAAGCTTTTGAAAGATCCCAAAAAATGCCTATTATGTGCTTTTTCTTTTCAATTGATTCTATTATTTTTTCTGTCATTTCAATTAGTGCTAGCATTGTTGAATCTTTTTCACGGAATCCGATTTGTGATGTATAGAGGATTGACTTTTTTATATCTAAGTAGCTGATAAGCCAATTGTACATAAGTCGTTCCATTAATTTGGAGAAAAGTGGAAGTATTGAGACAGGTCTATAGTTTGTGAAATTAGATGCATCCTTTGCTTTGTATATAGGTGTTACTCGTGCTGCTTTTAGTTTTGATGGAAATATGCCTTGAGTGAAAGATAAGTTACAGATGTGGTTAAGGGGTATTAGTAGCGCTAACGTGCAGTGTTTGAAAATACTCCACTTGAAACCATCCAAGCCAGCACTTTTTGCAGGATTTAGTTTGTTAAGAATGCTAAAAATTTCTTCATTTGTGACCGGGTTAGCGAAAAAAGAGGATTGATAGTCGCCTGTGAGATAATCACTATATTTATTAGAGGATGTTGGTTTGATTTTATCTGAAAGTGTTGGACCTATATTAACAAAATAGTCATTGAATCCTGTTGCAATTTCTAAATCATCAGTTATTATCTTGTTATTATAAATAAATTGTGTTTGTTGCGCTTTGCGGTAATTTTTATTCAAAAGTGATTTAATTATTTTCCGTGTTTCATTTATGTCATTCTTGCATAGTTCAAATTTGTTATGGTAGTAAGACTTTTTTGCTGTTTTGATTATTTGGTCCAACTAATTTCTGTATTTCTTGAATTTCTGTTCATTATGCTTTGTTTGACATTTGATAAACGTCAAATAAAGTTTATGTTTTTTATGACAGGCAGCTATCAGTCCAGTTGTTTTCCATGGTTTAGTCGGGTTGTGTTTAAATTTCCTCTTTTCTTTCATGGGAAAGCTGTTTTCGAAGATGTGCGTGCAAATTTCGTGGAACTTGGTGTAGGCACTTTCGCAGCACTGTATGTCTGTGACTGCATGCCAATCCACCTCAGACATGTATTTTTAAATTGTTCAATATTGACCTGATTTATTTCTCTGCATTTAATTTTTTCATATTTGAATGGCTTTGTGCAGGTCAGCTGTCTTTCGAGAAGAACAATTGGTAGGTGGTCTGATGTGTCAGTAACGAGAATTCCTACCTCCGATTTATTACTGAAGTTAATGTTATTGCTGAATATATTATCAATAATTGTGGCCGAAACATCACCTATTCTAGTCGGTTTTGTAATGGTTGGGTAGAATGAATGAGCATTTAGTAAGTTTATAAAGTTTTGTGTATGAAAGCAAGTTTGTCTCATCAGGTCAATATTGTAGTCACCCATGAGGTAGACAGTTTTGTTTTCCTTTTGAATAGTTGCCAACGTTTTTCCTAATAGTTCAATAAGACGTTCCTTATCGCCTTTAGGTGATTTATAAATTGTACCTACAATTTTGTTTTTTCCTTTCGGTGTTTGAATTTCGATAAACATTGTTTGAATATGTTCTTCAATATTAGAAAGGTCATCTTGCTCAATGAATTGGGCATTTTCTTTAACATACATGCCTACACCACCTCGCCTGCCCGTGGTTTTGTGCGTTTCAACAAATGTGTAGTTCTTTATATTGATAAGGTTAGTAGGTGAATTTGCATGTATAAATGTCTCTGTAATTCCAATAATTCCAAATTCATGTGCACTCATATCTAGGAGACGGTGTAACTTGTCGATGTTCCCCATGAGAGATTGCATGTTGATAAATAGAAGTGAGAAGGCTATGTGCTCTTTGGTTCCTAGTAGATTGTCATTGAATGTTTTTGGGAGGATGTATTCCCAGGTTGGTGCAGACATATTTAGATCATTTCTAGTGTCAGCATGGTTAAATTGGGATAGGATTAATTCGAATGGGTTTAGACTGGGTTTTTTTGTCGTCAGTCGTCTCAGTGGTAGTAGGGTTATAGTATGGATTTAGAACAGCCAGTGTCAAGTCTGTATTGTCATTGTAATGCTTGTACGGGAAAAGTGACTTGTTGCAGTTGGTACACCACCAGCAGGTGTCGTCAGCTTCGAGGTTGCGATAGTCAGATGTTGTTAATTTGGAGCAACTTAGATGAATCCATGTGCTACATAAGTCACATAATAGTGCTCTCTGATTATTCTTAACAGGTTTCCTACAGGATGAGCAAGGGAATTTAGCGGGCATGGGTCAGGTTAGTGGGAATATGGACAGGGAGGAAATAAGGCAAGGGAACTACTGAAGAGAGTGAGGTTATTGGGGTCATTTTGGAGGACTGAATAGATTTCTCTATTTGGCTGTAATATTGGTTATTGTCGTGATTTAATTGTATATAACACCATCTAACCAGTGGATACACTGGATGAGATGGGTCAAGTGTCAAATTGCAATAAATAAGAATTGTGGGTGAGTTACTAAAAGTAAAAATGAGAACCTGTTATCATCAATCATTAATTGATCATTGGTTAGTATATAAAAACAATCATCGATCACAAAAATAGTACCAATTCCCAACACTAATACAGAGTACGTAATGACACAAACACATTGATAGACGCTGTTCAACATACAGGCATATTACATCAAGTTTCACAGACGCATGTGTGGGACGTTTGGTGTCTAAGGCATTAATTCTTTCAGCGCTGAAATATACATTAAATCAATTCAGCACTGAAATAGTATGTTAATTTCAAAGCAACCATACCAATAGCATGTTGAATATTTTGAAACTTGCCCGACTGGGAGCCATTGCGACCTAGGGCAGCAACAGCTTCCATTCAAACCAGCCCCAAAAATAGCCAACAGATTATTTCTTAAATTGTTAAGAATCTGTTATATCTGCGACTTGATCTGAAAGGGGTAATTATCCTTGAACGTGCTATAGTTACTGCGTTCAGAATAGGTAAAGAGTGAGAACCTGTTATCGTCAAGCATTATTTGATCATTGGTTAATATATAAATCCAGTCATCAATCACAAACAATAATACCAATTCCCAACCTTAATACAGAGTACATAATGATACAAACACACTGACAAACACTGTTCAACATACAGGCATATGACATCAAGTTTCACAGACGCATATGTGGGACGTTTGGTGTCTTAGACATTAATTCTTTCAGTACTAAAAATAGTATGTTAATTCTAAAGCAACCATACCAATACCAGATAGAGTACGCCTGCGTACGTGTGAGCAAAAAGATGATATCAAAGAAACCCAATAAAACATTGTTAAACAAGCAAAATAGCAAATTGGAACCATCCTGGTTTAGTTACAATAACAAGGTAATGTTACATGGTCATAGTTACATCATCATCATCATCATCATCATCATCATCATCATCATCACCACCATCATCATCATCATCTGTTGCGACGTTGGAGGCCCTAGTAAGGCCTATTGCCGATCTCAACTTAAATACGTATTGTGTATTGTTGCGCATACGCGGATAGTGGATGTAAAATTTACATATGTACATAGGTTAGTAATTGGTAAAATCAGGTTGGTAGGACATGTCCATCTATTCAGGTTGGATGTACAGAGGTATATACAAGATTTACAGATGCTTGTAAGACATGTTCCTGTACCTTGCTTGGGTGCACTTTGGCTATATACAAGTGTGCTAAACATTGGTGAGTCTGGTAGGACGCGCCCACCTGGCCTGGTTGCATGTAGTTATATACAGTTGTGGTCGACACTGATGAGGTCGGCAGGACAGATGATACAAACATGTTTGGTAACCCTAACACCGTGAACCTTCAAGATAATATAGATAATGTATGTAATTGGTCTCAGATTTGGCAGCTACACTTTAAAACAGACAAAACACCTGTAATACATTTTGGTTCAAATAATCCTAGGACCTAGTATTATATGACTGACACTACAAGCCAGTCACAAACCATTGAAATCATACCGTCCACAAGTGAAAAAGATCTTGGCGTACACATAGATGAAAACATCTCCTTCGATACCCATATAAATGCAGCTGAGATTAACAGAGTACCGGGTTTTTAGTCCTCTTCTGCTTGCTAGGCTATGCAGCCTGTAGCAGGTCTTCACTATCTTCATCGATTGATGTGATTTTACCGTAACGTTAAGATTTAAAATATGTTATCGAATATGATTTCGAATTTTATTTATTCTCAAGATGGCTATACACTTAGCTACGTTGGCTATACTGCGATGTTCTTCAAATTAGTAACCACGACTCATCGGAACTGTTACAAAACAGTTAGTGACCCGTCATTTTTTTGGTTTCTTGGCATTTTCTGGATTTCTTTGTCCTGTTCAGAATTCTTTGAAACTCAAGTTTCTGTAAGTAGGAAAGAATCTACATAACCGTTATAATAGTATTCAACTTTTTAGCATAGGCTGTAGAAAATTGTAATCTGTTTATTACAGTATTGCTACGCCAATGCAAAACGACTATACTACTACCACAATCACGCTGGTAACAATATTGGTGCAGTTGACCATATGGCTAGTTGGTGACATGGACTATACCGCCGTACACACAACTGCAAGCATACAATTATCAGCGTTAATTATAGCACATGAGTCTGCCGTTCTAGATACGAAAACGCGAAAACAAAAAATACGAAAACATGGTAGCACTATATAGTAGGTGTATATAGTATATCTCTATAGTAGTATAGCGCTGCCGTGTTTTCGTATTTTCTGTTTTCACGTTTTCGTATCTAAAATGACAGATTTCTGTGATAATAGGTAATGTCTCGCCCTAATAAGTAAACTCGTCCTATATTGTTTTAGGATGAGTTGACTTAAAAAGCTATTATGACGAGTTGACTTAGGACGGGTTTGAATTAGGACGAGTAAAAGGTAGTACGGGTTGGTAGGTAGGCTGAGTTGTATTTAGGACGAGTTGACTGGATACCGTAGTGTCTGTCTAACCTTACCTTGAATGAGTTGATCGACGGAGCTGTCACTACTGACTCTGCTAGACTGTTCCAGTGGTTGGTTGCTCTAATACTGAAAAAACGCTTTCTGGTGTCTGTGTTGAAACGTTTTTCTGCACTTTGAAGATGTGACCTTTTGTCCTGTTGCCTTTGTCAAGTGGTAGAATGGTTTCATGGTCTACGTTGTACACATCATGTAGATATTTGTACATTTCTATTCGGTCACCACGTAGATGTCTGTGCACTGAGCTCGGCAGTTTGAGTGATTTAAGGCGCTCTTGGTATGACATTTGCTTGAGTCCTGGAACAGATCTCGTGGCTCGACGTTGAACATTTTCCGGTAGTTGGATGTCTTCTTGTAGAGGGGGGGGGGGGGGGGGGGGGGGGCGGACCAGATGACATTGCCATATTCTAAGTGTGGTCGGACTAGGATCTTATACAACAGGACACATGTTCCAGGATCTATGTAGTCGAATGATCGTCTGATAATGTCAACTAATCTGTTGGCCTCATTGGCTGCATTTTCTGCATGCTGGTTGAAATTTAGAGAATTGTCTACGTACACTCCTAGGCCCTTCTCACATATGGTCTCCTCTAGTACAACTTGCTGGTCACTGATAACCAAGAGATTGCTGACAAATTTAACGACTACTTTATTAATATTGGCCCAGCACTTTCTAAAAGTATCCAAACCGATAAAGACACCACAATACGAGATTATTTGACCATCAGCTATCAATCGTCAATATGTCTATTCCTCCACTGACACAGACACTAACATCTCTTCAGTTGTAGATGAAACATAACACTCTCGCACGTGACTTCCAGGCATTTTATAGTCAGCGATAAAGTCAAATTTCATCTCTTGGTCCTTCCAAAATGTATCCAGCCCTACCTCGAGCTTAAGCACTGCTGTAGTATTTACTAGAGTGCTCGGTAGGCTGTTCCAAACATCAACTACTCTATTCGTGAATGAGTATCTCTGTAAATCCAATTGGCATCTCTTTTTCTCTAGCCTTAAGTCGTGTCCTCTTGTTGTCTTGCTTAGATATTTCCAGCATATCCTTGGTAATTTTTGGATCGATAGTATATTCCATTTAGTATTTTAAATACCTCTATGATATCTCCTCTTAGTCTTCTATATTTGAGTGATGGAAGTCCTAGCTTTCTAAATCTATCAGGCTACTCTAGATCCTTCAGTGTGTGTATCAATTTTGTTGCTCTTCTCTGCACATTTCCATCATTGCTATGTCCTTTTTGGTGTGCCCCCCCCCCCTCTAGCACATACAGCATATTCCATGTGAGGGCTAACCAGCGCTTTGAAAAGGCTGATGAACATGCCTTCATCTACAAAGCTGAAGGACCTCCTTATCAGTCCAATTATTGAGTTTGCCTTATTTATCTGTGACTGTATGTGTTGCTTAAATGACAAGTTATTGTCCACTGTGATGCCCATATCCTTTTCTTGTACCACATTTTGCAGGGTCACACAGTCACCATCCTGATTCTGTAGACGGTACGCATATGTGGGTTCCTTTTTCTTTGTTCCACTCTGTACCTTTCATAACTTTTCATTTATTTGTGTGAAACCGCAGTAACCATGTGTCAGTCCATCTTTTTAGGGAATCCAGATACTCTTTTAGATTTTCCTTCTCTTCAAATGTCTTTCTCTCTTTGTACATCTTCGTGTCCTCTGCAAAGAGAAACGTTGCATTGGCACAGTTGGGCAAGTCATCTATGTAAATGACAAATAGTATCGGTCCTAGGATGCTACCTTGTGGGATCCCCATTGTTACACTTCTGTCACGTGAGCTTATTCCATTAACAACCACCTCTTGTGTTCTGTTAGTTAAAAACCTTTTAATCCATTTTACTACCCGACTGCTTATCCCATAGCTGTATAGTTTGCAGAGTAGATATGGATGGGGAACGGTATCAAAGGCTTTCATAAAATCGATGTACACAGTATCTACCATACCCCCTTTTCTCCAGTATTTGTGTCCATTCGCCCATCATATCTGCAACCTTTCTTTAGCACAAGGCATATTCCCATTAAGACTGAACACGAGTAACACCTATATACAAAGCCAAGGACTCCTGATTTCACTAACTACTGGCCTGTCTCAGTACTCCGACATTTTTCAAAGCTACTTGAAAGACTCTAATATAAACGACTAATGAAATATCTGCTGACATTGCTGCACGGTGCATCATGGGGGACATAGCTTTCCAGTCATTCTGGAAGCTATGGATTCGTAGATCAAAGATGCCCTTGACAAAAAGGCTACGGTTATAAAATGCAACTTGTATATCCCTGATGCTGTATAACTGTAACAGTTGGGCAGCTCCAAAGGCAGCTCTAGATAAACTTGATGCCTGCTACCGCAAACACCTACACACCATCACTGGACACTGATGGCCAGACGGCATGATTTCCAACCATGTACCATACAAGATGTGTAATAAGTCGCTGCTGTCTGTAAAAGTCGTCCAGCAAAGATGGTCCATGTCAGAAGAGAGACCAACACAGAGAGACTTGGAATTTGCCCTACTCGGAGCCAGCAAATACAAAGCCAGGAGAGGACGTCATTGCATAAATCTGCTAAGCATGCTACGAGGTGACCTCAAGAAAGCAGGACTCGGTACACTCAAGTCAAGAATGGACCTGAGGAAGCTAAGGAATTCGACTGAGGACAAGACACAGTGGTCAAAAGCGAAGAAGGACTGATTGCAGCTTTAGGATGTTTCTACTACTACAGCCGCAGAATACAGTAATCATATATACAATGAAATATCTAGACAAAAATTATGTTATTTATCAATCACAATATGGATTCCGGGAGAAGCATTCAACTATGATGGCCGTCATGGAATGATAGAAAAAAACTTTACATTCACTTGAAAATAAAGAACACATTTAGGAATATTTTTAGACCTGTCAGATGCATAGATCATAAAATTCTAATTGAAACATTCACCTATTATGCAATACGCGACATAGCACTCGATTGGATTAAAAGCTATCTAACCAACAGAGTGCAGTGCATCCAATCTAATGGAGTCTTATCAGAAAATGGAAAATCAGTGTGTGGTGTTCCTCAAGGATCTCATGAAAGCAAGAAAACGTTGTCCCAATGTTGGCCCAACGTTTCCACCATGTTGGGCCTGACGAGTAACGAACATAATGCATCAGGCAGGGTTATAATATTGTAATACAACTTTAATACTTAACGTGAACATAAACATCTGCTTTACCAAGCGTCATCCGAGCATGGTTCCTCCCTGGACCACCCATGCAGGACACATATTTAAACTCATATAATTAACACAACACCCCCTTTACAAGTATCTAGGTAGCATAATACAAACACAGTAATACAAAATAAAATTATAGGAACAGTAACCCTATTTAGTCAACATATAGCATCTTATAAGTCCATTCTATGTACTGGCTTACGCACACGGCCAGATCTCGTTCTGTATGGGATCCTGCCATTTGAGTCTGCAGTAGCGATGGCCCAGTCACCAGATAAACTCGGTCTGTCAGGATTAATTGACCTATCATCTCCGAATTTTTGTCTTAGGGGATTGCATGCCACTTGAGTATTACGTTCATTTGGTGACTGCCCATCATCAACAACTGGCTGGTCAGGAGAATCGTCAGGCTCATGGCCACATAGCACAAGATATTTGCGGTTCCTACAGTAAACTCTGTTTGGAGTAATGACCTTATATGACCTGGGTTCCGGCAACCGTCTGACTATTTTGCCATGAGTATTTGAATCTTTGAGGAAAACTTCAGTTCCAATTTCTAATTCGGGTACATTATTTGTACAGTGCTTTCTGTCATAGTTACACTTTGCTTTCTGTCTATAATCGTTCTCAAACAGTTTAAGCTTTTCGCAATCTGGGAGTTTGGGTAGTAGTTGTCTTGTTGCTATGGGAACAGTGGTCTTAAGGTGGTTCCCAAACAACAACTGGGCAGGGCTAAACCCATTTGCTAAGGGTGTAGCCCGGTAAGCCATAAGACCTAAATAAGGGTCAGCTGATTTCTTTATTAGACATTTGACCGTTTTAACTGCCCACTCTGTTTCACCATTCGCCTGGCTATACAAGGGGCTTGAGGTAGTGTGGATAAAGCCATATTTCTTGGCAAAGCATTTGAATTCGAAGGCAGAATGGAAAATGTCAGGTATGCCATGGCGAGCAAGGATAGATTGCAAATATAGGATTATGTCTGACGCTTTAGTTCACTCTAGTTTCGCAACCTCAACAAACCTGGAATAGTAATCCACAACCAGAATGTAGGTAGCATCGCTTAAGTGATAGAGGTCTGCAGCGACCTTTTGCCAAGGGCGATCTGGAAACTCGGAGTATATCAATGGCTCAGTTACATCCTGGCGCTCATGCATACAAACACCACACCTATGAACAAGATCTGATATTTGACCGCTAAGACCTGGCCACCATACTGAACAATTAGCACGTTCTCGACACTTTACAATGCCTTTATGACCTTCATGACGGTCATCCAATACTCCAAGTCGCATTATGCTAGGGGCAATCACACGAGACCCCTCATCAGAATATTGTCCGTAAAACTGATCTCAGATCGAAATGGATAATATGCTTTGAGCGCACCAGAGATTTGCTAAGCTGAATCAATTTAGAGCATATGGCATCGTCAGTTTGGGCTTCTTGTATCTTATTTAAACAGGTTGTTGGAACAGGAATATGTGCTACAATACATGACACAATTGACGTAACTTCTTCCCGTGGTTCTTTGTCTTCTGGATTTGTACCATATGGTAAAGGAGCTCTAGATAACATATTAGGAATAAGGAGGTCTTTTCCTGGTATATGTGACACTTCAAAATTGTATCTCATTAGCCTAATCCTAAATCTCTGCATTCTTGGAGGAAGCTCATTAAAATCTTTCTGTCCAAAAAGCGAAACCAATGGCTTATGGTCAGTTTCAATCTGAAACTTAAGTCCGATAAGAAAATGGGAAAATGTATCACATGCCCAAGTAACACCAAGTGCTTCCCTCTCTATTGGGGCATAATTATGTTCGGCTTTTGACAATGACCTTGCGGCACAGAATATTAATCGCCAGTCACCATTCTCTTGCTTTTGATACAGACAGGCACCTAGTCCCCATCCAGAGGCACCACTGGCCACTTTGGTTTCCAAATTGGGGTAAAAAAGTGCAAGGCATGGGCTATGTGCGCATTCAGCTTTAAGAAGTTTAAATGCAGCTTCATGGTTATCATTCCAAGCCCACAACCAGTCCTTTTGAAGTAATTCACGAAGTGGCTGACTCAAGTCAGATAGACCAGGTGCAAACTTACTAAACTGATTCACTAGACCTAAGAATCTGTGTACGTCATAAATATCTTTTGGTGTAGGCATTTCTGACAGAGCTTTGATTTTATCGGGATCAGGTGAAATGCCTTTATCAGAAATGATATGACCTACAAAATGAACTTTATTGCGACCAATCTCACATTTATCTTTGTTCAATGTCATACCCGCCAGTTTCAGTCTGGAAAGAACCTCTTGCAATCGAGAATCATGCAGTGTTTGGTTGGGAGCATGGATTAGTATATCATCTATGAACACTTCAACCCCTTCAAGTTCATCCAGAATTTGGGAAAGTCTCTTCTGAGCATGCTCTGGGGCTGACGTGACCCCAAATGGTACCTGGCGGTATGCATACCTGCCAAATGGTGTGATAAATGTTGTAAGAACCTGAAAAGCAGCAGTTCTGGGTATTTGATGAAACCAAGAGTTGGCGTCAAGTTTGCTACAAACCTCAACACCTGGCAATCAACTCAGTACATCATTTACACTGGGCATCATGTATTTTTCGAAATGGCGTGTATAATCTACGCAAATTCTAACATCAATAATGTTTCCCTTTTTATCCCTCTTGGGCACTGGTACCATAGGGGTGCACCACTCGGTTGGCTCATTGACCTTAAATGACCTTTGTCTGTTCTACAGTAGGCAATTTATCTTTGATAAGCTTATATAAGGGAACTGATGAAACCTTTCTTGGTGCATTGACGGCAGATGGGACATAATCTTTGGTGAGATTAATGTCATATTCACATTGCATCACCCCTAAGCCTGAAAACAATTTGGGGTGCTTGTTTTCAACTTGAACATTGTTGACAATTTTAACCACGTCAAGTGCCTGTATGGCAGGTTTCCCAAGCTAATCAGACAATCCGTGACCACATAAATAACCTGTTTGGACTTGGCATGGTTAGACTTAAGATTTGCAGTGAACTGGCCAACACAATTAAGTTTACATTTATTGGCTCCATACAACACCCTATCAGGTTTCTCCAGCTTTGCATCAATATCTAGGCTTTTGTACAATGTTTCTGGCAATACTGTCACATCTGCGCCATTGTCAATAGCAAAATAAATTTTATTCTTATTCATATTTAGTTCAATATGCCATGGAGAGTCTGCAAGATAGTTCTGTGACACCTTTCCAACAAAAGCATATTTCCCCCAATGGAATTTGCTGTTGCCTCTGTTTAGATGCTATCAGAGTCTGAACCGGATGTGTGATTGTCAGAATCAAGTTCATCAACAATTTGGCTTATTGTTGGTAGTTTTTCTTGGCTTAGTGCAAAACTTTGCCCAGTGTCCCACTACGCCACAGTGGTGGCAGGCACTTTTTCTAGCTGGACAATTTCGTTTATGTTGTGGCCCATTCCCGCACTGGAAACACTTTGTCTGCTGTTGTTTCCCTGACTTGATGTTTACGTGTGTCATTCATGATGAGATACAATCAACTTCGAGCCTTGCGTCATAGCGATCTTTGCTAAGCATTGTTTCATGCTCCTGTTTTACGTGTTCATTTAGACGAGCAGACGTCTTAGCTTTTTCTAATGTCAGTTCACTGTCCATCTGAAGTATACGCTTGAGCTTCTGATCTCAGATACCAACAACTATCCTATCACGGATAAACTCATCTTTCAGGGAACTATATTCACAATGTTCTGCTAATGCGTAAAGTGCGGTAACAAACTGATCAACAGTTTCTGCTTCATTCTGTTTGCGTTTATTAAATTTTGAACATTTATATATAACATTTTTTCTTGTTATGAAATGTTGTTGAAACTTATTTTTCACTAGATTATAATCTGAACGTTCCTCTGTATTTGCCAATGTAAAGCTGTTGAAAATTTCTTCAGCTTCTTCATCCATACAGTACAGGAAAGTGTCAACTTGTACATCCTGGCCCTTGCCTTTTAATCCACTAGCTGAACGGTACCTCTCAAACCTTCTCAGCTAAGCCTCCCACTCTTCACCTTTAAAAATAAACTTTTGTGGAGCGGAGATTTGAAATGCATTCGCCATGGTTGCTAAAATCAGTTTATGAATCCTTGGTTGTATAGTGATGAGCTTTAAGTTCTGATTCTGACCGAGCGAGACGATTTATGGCGATATGGCTAATTATCATTATCATGTGTTTTTATAGGTTCTTTATATTTCCGACACCATGACGAGTAATGAACATAACGTATCAGGCAGGGTTATAATATCGTAATACAACCTTAATACTTAACGTGAACACAAACATCCGCTTTACCGAGCGTCATCCGAGCATGGTTCCTCCCCGGACCACCCATGCAGGACACATATTTAAACTCATATAACTAACACAACAGGGCCAGCGTAATTTTGCTCATCGGCCCAATGTTGGCAATATGTTATTGGGCCAACGTTGAGCCAGCGGGCATAAATCTATGCATAGATTTAAATTAGCACACCAGAAAGCATAAGTTAACAAATTAAAAATATTGGTGAATATTATGTTGCTTTTGTTTGATTTACTATGAAATTTCCTATGCTGGCCCAACATTGGCTCAGTGTTGGCAAACAAGTGATACAGCCAATGTTGGGCCAACAGTGGACCAACGTTGTAATGCCAACTACAATGTGCCAACCCGTTGCGAACGTTGGCCCGCTGCCTACATGTTATTTGTGTTAATTCTTGGCCCGCTGCCCTTTCTATTATATATGAATGATCTACTATACGCAACCAACTATCACTAATCCTGTTTGCAGATGATACCAATGCTGTTTGTGGCCACAAAGATATAGCTACCCTATATAAAATGTAAATCATTATATGGAAAATGCAATCCGTAGGTTTAAAGCAAATCAGTTGTTACTAAATATAAGCAAAACTAATTATTCACAAAAACACTGAACTCCAAAAGTCTCCCAAAACTCTTTATCGATAATCAGGAAATTACATGAAGCTCAATTTGCAAAATTTTTAGTCGTATATTTAGACAAGAATCTTACCTGGGAGAAGCATATGGAAATTGTTACAATTAAAGTTGCAAAGAATGTGGGCATCATGCGACGACTAAAACTATACTTGCCAAAAAATCTATTAAAACACTGTACAGCACATTACTATTACCGCACACTACCTACTGCAATATGATCTGGACTAGCACCTACCAAAATAAACTAACAAAACTGAAAGCACCACAAAGAAAAAGCATTAAGCTATTTTCACAAACAGGGCCAAAGCATTTTCAAAACACAAAATCTGCTTAAGCTAGAAGACATTGGGAAAATCCAACTGTATTCAATCCTTAAAGACAACCTACCGAGACCACTATCAAATCTCTTTTAAAAAAACCCACCGAAATATATTCATATAACACTCGAACAAAACATAACCTATATATAAGCCACTGCCATACAAGAACATCCATGCAAAAACCCTCCACATAGGCAATACAATTATGAAATAACAGAGATACAAAAATTCGCACACAAATCATAACTAATACCTCATACAAGAAAATCGTAATGAACCTTTTAACAGGAAACTACTGAAATAACCCTTAGCACACTGCAAATCCCCCCAACATCGACCAACTATTCACTAAAGCAGGGGTACATTTTGGTAACAATGCTGCTAAACATATGTGAGGATATGGGATTACCAACTATTGTAGGTAGCCGATCTTACGTTCATTCTGTGTTTCTGTAAATATTATTAAATGCTATGGCGTCCAGAGTGTGTAGTCCGGTAACGATAATAATTTTCCAGAATCTACTCCATGTTTTCCGTGTTTCAGTAGAGGTCGGCAAGTGTTTTTGGTGCAAACGGAAAAGACATCTTGATTGTAAAATTATTATTGCCGTTTGAGTGAAGCAAAATGATAAATATGGTGTGAATAAGATTTTTATTCTTTAACTTTTCTAACCAGTGTGTTCTCTGTATCTTGTGTACTAGTTTAGTGGACCAGCCACGAAGAAGTAACCCGGCGACCTGTAACCATGTGCGTAAATGTTGATGTAATTAAAGGCCAGTTGTGATGGGAGAGACGGGGTGAGAGCCATCTGCCATTGGGTGTCGGTCAGGTCAGGAGGCATTCTGTTGGAGCTTATGATCGGGAACAGATTGTAACCGAGACTGTTTGGTCGTACCAGATTGTAACCGAGACTGTTTGGTCATAACAGATTGCCACTAAGACTGTTGGATCATAACCGATTGTAACCGAGACTGTTTGGTCATAACAGAGTGTGACCCATACCGTTTGATCGTAACCGATTGTGATGCAAGACCATCAATGATTCGAACAAACTATTAGTAGGCCACATTTTGATGCAGCCGTTTTGTAACTTTGATTACGGGACATAGATGACTTTGACTCTGTTCTGATCTGTTCTAATACTAGAGTTAGTTATTATAGGTGGGCAAGGCGTTTAGTCTTTGTGTCTGAGCGACATCTTTAGTCACCTGTGTCACTATTGACTCAGTCGTTATTTATGTTTATATAATGTTGCCCCTTGGCCTTGATTGATTGCCATAATTGTGACGGTGGTTATAGATTGTTTGAATTGCTAACATTGTGTGATTGTGAGTGTTAGTTATATTTGAGATTATTCGTAAAACTTACAGGTATTCATTACAGGTATACATGTCGTTTAGTAGAGTTAATATTGTCAATGGGCACCATCCAGTAGAACTTATGTCACTTATTGCACAGTTAGTAGAGTTAATATAGTACATTGACACAGTCCAGCAGAACTTATGTCACTTATTGCACAGTTAGTAGAGTTATATAGTCGATGGGCACAGTCCAGTAGAACTTATGTCACTTATTTCACAGTTAGTAGAGTTAAAATAGTACATGGGTACTGTCCAGTAAAACTTATGTCACTTATTGCACCATACCGTATAATACAGTTTATCTTGTTTATTGCGCTGTAAAGTTTTGTATGATAGTTTAATGCACCGTATAGTGTCAGATATAGTTTATCACCATATTATTGTCTATTGTTTATCATGTAGTTTCCTGTGGTTATGGTAACCCACATGCGACAGTCAACCCACAGGATATAATTAATAAATTTGTTGACGTTCATATTTATAATATAGAGTTCTGTTATGTGTTGCTTCCCCCTTAATAGGAGTAATGGAGACATCTACTAGTCATTTTGCGGTGTCCCCCCCCCCCACCCGCCCTCATAGGCGGCGGTGTCACGCATAGACAGAGGAGACACACCCGCCATGAGGCCAGCATTGTAGCCAAAATGGATACCTATTCTCATCTATTAATATAACATTAACGGCTATGATACTTTACCCTTGAACATATCTAAAGGGACAGAAGGAAGGGGAGTGATCATTTATATCAAATCATCATTGCCATACAAACTCATAGACACAGACTTTGAGTTTTCTGAATTTATCAGCATTGGAATTGATTTGGGTGTTGGAAATAACCTGTTGTTCACATGCATTTATCGCACCCCAAATTCAACATTAGAAAATAACAAAAATCTACAAATACTTTTAAGAGACCTAGTCAACAAGCCATACTCCCACTGCATTATGGTTGGAGACTTCAACTTGCATCAATTGAGTCAATAACTCAACATCAAATGGGCCAGGCCATACAGGATATGAATTTATTGAGACTGTAAGAGATTACTTGTTGTACCAACATATTATAGAACCAACAAGAGGGAGGGGGACAGATAGATCATCATGCATTGATCTACTATTTACAAATGAAGAGGGGGATGGTGGATCAAATTGACGTTGGCGCACCCCTTGAAAAAAGTGATCATGCATTAATAACATTTAAGTTTAATGCTGAAGTGACAGGCTTGCTAAAACCAAAAATAAGATATTTGTATGAGAAAGCCGATTATGAGCAAATGAAACAAATGCTTGATATGGGTTGGGATGAGATGTTGAAGGATAAGGAAGTAGACGATCATTGGCAAATTATTACATCAGAATTAAATTCGGATATTCAGGAATGTGTCCCACAAACATGCATTAAGACATGCATTCGTGCATGTGTCTGCATGGTGAACCTGCGTAGTTTGCCTTGAAAATATTTAACTGGACCTTAGTTCCTAATTATATTTGCAATCAGCGGATTTCAGAGAAAAATGGGTTTTTTTTTAAAACTATAGATTATCCATGACAAATCTACCAATCATGTTGAACATGTGAACAAGGTTTTTTTGGCCCTTGCCTTAGATGAAGACCATGACGTTCCTTGAGTTTCATGTCAGCCAGTTTCACAGAAGGTCTTTAAATGTAATTCTTAAAATATTGCAAAATCCAAGATGGCCACCAACAAAATCGATCAAGCAGCTTCCCGGGACCAACCTTGGATCTGACCCTATGAATCCTTCCTGCCCGTCAGTTCTTAAGGATTCGCTTAAAGAATACGATGGACATATGTTGGATGAATACACAGATGAAGTAGCAACACAATTACGTCAAATTAGTAACAAACTATTCAACAGCTAATGTGGATGGAATAAGTAATTTAAATTAAGATTTCGTAGCCTCTTAGCCATATTGGCGTGTAGGTGTCAGAGGTACATTTGGCCCGGGATATTCAAAGGAGGCATTCAAATGTCTGATTTTGTTTTCGTGTGGATGGTGGCATCATCTTTTATGGTTAGAACTCAAAGGGCTAGACGTAGCTAGACATGTGTATCACAACCGTACGAGTTATTGGTAGTGGTTGTGTGGGTGTTGGCGGGGGTGGGGCTGCGGGGCGGGCGTGCTGGGGGGGGGGGGGGGGTTGGCAGCTCATGCTCATATAAATTGCACAGTATTAAAAAATTCAAGAGGATGATATTTATTAATTAGAGATGTAGAAGATATAGGAGATGGCTCCTAAGCGCATCTAATTTTTAAATTCCTCGGATAGAGGCCCCAGCCACACCCTCCTCCCATTCGGTGTGCGTGCGTGCGTGCGTGCGTGCGTGCGTGCGTGCGTGCGTGCGTGCGTGCGTGCGTGCGTGCATGCGTACGTGCGTGCGTGCGTGCGTGCGTGTGTGTGTGTGCACGCGCGCCTATGCGCCTGTGCGCCTGTGCGTGCATGCGTGCGTGCAGTGTGTGGGTGTGGGTGGGGGAGGGTGGGGGTGGGTGGGATGGGGGTGGGTGGGTGCGTGGTGGGTGGGTGGGTGGGTGGGTGGGTGGGTGGGGTTACGGACATAAAATCTTAGACACATTCCTCAAATACACTCACAGACATTGCACTTCGACCATGTGTATACAAATTATTTCTACCTTTGCTGCTGCTTCACACGTCAATAAACAATTTGATTTTGAGAGCTCCGGTTAATTATAATATCCCTTAGTGTTGCCACATTGCTGCACCCAGCCGCCCATCATCGCACCTATATTCGATTCTTCCCACTAAGCAAGACATTACTGGAGCGCCGACCAGCATCACTTCAAAAATTCAAATAGCCTATGACTATGTATCTTACCTTTACTTGCAAAGATACATGCAACGTTTACAGATAAAAAAGGTCAGTATGTCACATATAACTGCCACTACATAAATAGCGTTTGCATTGATGATTTGATTCGACCTAGAAGCACTTCCATAGTACTTTATGGACTCGTGTTAATGTCGAAACAATCGAACTTTAATACAACTGCTCAGTCTGCTCTGAATATTCTAAAATTCTTGTTTAACGGTCTAGAGTAAAGTTTATTAATTTTTTGCATAGAAACGGGTAAAGGGCACAACTACTCCCGCTGTCCCCTGCCCAAAGGGCAATGGGGCAGCCGCCCCCTCTACCCCCGTGCTTCCCACGCCGCGGGCAGAATATAAGCTAGCAAGAAATGATACTGTGAGGATTAAATACAATAAAGTACGAAATCAAGTCCGCCAGGAAACTAGAAACATTGTTAAGTTACATAAGCAAAAAATTACAGAAAAAATTAAAATAAACCCAAAGAAATTCTAGACATATTGTAAATATGGGATTGTCTTGTGGGAAGTCATGACCCCGCAGGATGTCTTGTAATTCACGTAAGACCCAAAATAAATTATGTTTTGAAAATACCAGGTGGGCTAAAGGTCCAGGTGAGCTAAAGATGGATGGCGAAGGTTTGCATCAATGTTAATTGTATCATACAATTCAGTTAGGGGAAAGTCCGGATGACTAAGTGTACCGTGGCTATGTCGACTACTGGTTATTTATAAATATGTGTCAATCATTGGGACGGTGGAAAGTCAAGCTAGCTAGGTCATCTCTATGTATGTGGTAGAAGTGCACTAATGCTAAATGAATAGGATACTGTTTATAGTGTTACATAACCAGCAGATGAGATTAATATAATAATGTTGGAAATGGATGAATTAATTAGAAAGGATTCTATGTTTCTGAGTTGATGTGTATTTGAAAATAGTTTAGATAAAAGTTGTTGCTGCTTAGCCGGCATTCACTTTTATAATATTCAGCAGTTGTTGGTAATCGTAGTTTTGGAAATAATCGATGTTTAATGGCAAGTGTTGGGATCATGAATTATGAGAATAAATTGAACGTGACTGAATGACAGAATTGATGACGCAAGCAATCTAGTATTTAACGGTGGGCTAGAACAACACAATCTGGTAGTGAATCATCCAGCACGTATGCCTAGCACCCTATGATTCTTGAGACTTCTCCATTAGTACACAATGGATATGACATGGGAATGATAGCGTCCTTTAGGAATTCATAACAGAATCGAAATTTATTGATAAACTATATGCCACTCATTTGCTGGCATGCAACAACAACACATTCCGTAATGTTGTTAGCTAGCTGACAGATCACATCAAACCAGAATCGGTCTCCACCGCTTTGTCTCGGTGAGGCGCAATCTTCATGGAAGAATTGGGCAGAGTATGATTGGTTAGAGTGACGTCATAACCAACCAGGATCAATCAGACTCTGAAATAAAGAATTATAAAGAATAAATTTGTGCGCCAGGCAAAATGATGAAGGAATTACTGATTGGCCGAAGGGACCAATCCGTTATCAAGTTGGAACTTCTAGGAAGAAATAAGCAGAGGTTGATTGGTGGACTGATTGTTCAGCCAGTCAAAGTGTGCTTATAGAATACCTAGGAGAGTTGTAGGAATAGATTGGATTAGATTGTGAGAGAAGTTGTATATTTCTGCGAGGTGTAGAGTCCAAATTGGGACTATAAAATGGGCACTTCTCTCTATAATTTAATCAACCACCATCTGTGATTCACTGAGCATCTCGCGCTTGCTCAGTTAGAAAAGCTGTGGCTCTTACGCCTAACGAAGCTTGGTCAAGTTAGAGTAGATTAGAACTTAGATAATTTAGCTATTTAGTAGTGTACAACGAATTGTACTAAGTGATTACTTGTGAGCGATTTTGCTCTTGACTTCAATTCTTATTATATTCTGTAAATACAGTTTCTTATCTTACGTTTATGTAAGACCATTGTTTGTCAAGTTTAGTTAAGTAGGAATCTAGTTGAGCTGGGAGCAATACCCAGTCCTTATCAGGATCGTAGCGAGTCAGATTAGGCCCAGCAGTCAAAGATAAATATCGTCTGCCTCACCATCTGTCAGACGAGGCGAGCCGACTGCAGTTACTCCTTCACCACCACCAGCGAAGTTGTCGCAGCAACACTCTCAAGTTTCCGGTAGTGAAGCGGGAGACATCGTAGATCTTAGTAAGAAGAAGACGACCATTGAAGAGACCCCAAAATCTTCAATATGTTCAAACTAAGACTAAAACTAGACTGTCTATACCAGACTTATATACTGATAACAATAAGAAAAACCGTACTACTTCTAACCATGGAAAAGCAGATACCATAGCAAATTTCTTTTCATCTGTGTTTTTCAGCGAATCTGAGGATATGCTACCAGAGTTTGCCAGACTATCTACCCCCAACATAATATTTTACAAATAAAGCAAGATGATATCGAAAAGAGTTTAGATAAATTAAAAATAGCAAAGCCACCAGGTCCTGATGGAATCCAATCGCATATCCTAAATGAACTTAGTGGTACTTTAGCCCACCCACTCAATATATTATATAAAAACTCATTGAACTTCAGTAGATTACCAACGGCATGGAAGCAGGCCAATATTACACCTATATTTAAAAAGGGAGACAGAAAAGTCACACGCAATTATAGGATAATAAGTCTGTCAAGTGTCATCTGCAAAGCACTTGAAGGTTTAATTACAGACAGTATCATCCAGCATATGAAAACGAATGGCTTATTTAGTAAATGTCCATTTGGTTTCATCCCAGGTAGGTCTAATATACTGCAGTTATTGACAGTAGTGGATAAATGGTTACAAATATTGGATAGTGATGGTGGTGTGGTGGATGTTGCACATTTTGACTTTTAAAGGCATTTGACAAGGTTCCCCATCGTAGACTTGCACATAAAATGAGATTATATAGCATCAACCGATAGATTATTAAATAGATAGAAAGCTTCTTGTCACAGCGTAGCCAGAGAGTAATCATTAGTGATGAACCCTCAGAATGGAAATCAGTATTTAGCGGGATACCACAGGAATCAGTTTTAGGACCAGTGTTGCTTGTTATATATATAAATGATGTACCAATAGCTAACAATAGTGAAGTATACCTGTATGCGGATGACACAAAACCTTTTCATGGCATAAAATCCAATGATGATGCTAATGAAATCCAACAAGATATATATATATATATATATATATATATATATATATATATATATATATATATATATATATATATATATATATATATATATATATATATTTGTTAAACGAATGGACCAGTAAATGGTTACTCCAATTTAATGCTGATACGTGTAAATCTATGACGACGACAACGACAGTGTTATTAATTTATAACGTTAGTGATTATATTGATGATCACAATAATACTAATGTTACTTATGGCATAAGGTCCGACCAATTTGTTATTTTGCTGTACAAAAACCCCTCCTAATTTAATTTTTCCAGATCTAGACGCGAAATTCTTTAGAATTTTCTTTAACTCTTTGTTCTTGTCTAGCTTTGTTAACCACTTATTTGTCAAGCCGGTCAAAATGGGTTTGCAATGGTCATGTGAAAAGTTTGTTTGCATGCTAGAAGAAGACTATTTTCGAAGAATTACCAGTGGAAACCCTGCAAATGGACGCTCACTGAGAAAACTGTGCTTAATTTTCTTGATCATCATGACAACTAACATGAGGAAAGGATTAATAGCTTTAAAACATCTGAGCTTGAAATTGCGCACTATTTCAGAAAAAATAAATTTCCTATCTCCGATCTTGTCTTTTGGCTGGGAATATTCGCAGGCGAAACATAAAATTGGTCTGGCCTAAGTATATGATACATAAACATGGTATGATATGTATGATGATGAACCATGGCGAGCACATCCCAGGCAGTTCAATGGAGGACAAAGTTCGTGGGCAATAGGCTATCACACGTTCATGACAATTTTGTACCTGAGACAACATAGCACCTATACCTAAGTCAGAGGCATCAGTGTCTAAGATGACCTGACAGTAGGGATCAGGATACGGAAGAATAGGAATGCTTGTTAGGTGTTCCTTGAGTGACTGGAACGCATTTTCTTGTGCTTCTGTCAACTCAAAAGGTGTATCTTTCTCAGTAAGCTTGTGCAATGGATGGACAATATCATGGATGTGCTTTAGGTAACGCCGGTAGTACTGGCAGAGGCCGACACAACCTCTCAGTTCGGGTAAGTTCTTTGGCGTTTGCCAATGTTGTACTGCACTGATCTTCTCAGGAATGGTGGCGATCCCCTTGGCGCTGATAACATGTCCTAGAAAGTTTACACTTTCTCTGAACAGATGACATTTACCGGGCTTGAGTTTAAGATTGGCAGTGGCAAATCTATCCAGTATTAGCTGTAAGTTTTGCGCTGCCTCTTCGATGTTTCTTCCAAAGACATATGACATTGTCTAAGTAACATCGACACAGTTGCCATTGGAGCTGTGTAAGAACGCATTCCATCAGTCTTTCAAAGGTCCTAGGGGCGTTAGTCAGGCCGAATGGTAATTTGCAAAACTGAAAGTGCCTATTTCTACAGCAAAAGGCTGCCCTTTCTTTGTCAGACGCTTCCATGGCTACTTGCCAGTATCCACTTGCTAAATCAAGAGCGGATAATCACTGATTGCCCACACGGGAGTCTAGGGCTGGGTTAATGCGCAGTAACGGATAGGCATCTTTCTTGCACAGGGCGTTCACACGTCTATTGTCAACAAAAGCATAATGATCCATCTTTCTTGTTGGCAAATACTATGGAACTTGCCCAGGGTGATGCAGAAGGCTCTATTATCCATGTAGCAAGCCGTATTCGACTTGTTTGCTTGCTTCAGCTTCCTCCTGCATTGGGAGGCATCTGACAGGTTGTCTAGCAGGCCTACGATCAACAGTGACAATACTGTGGTGGGCCAGGTGCGTCTCACCTAAATCAAAATCACTGGAGGAAAATGTGTCTTTATTCCTGAACAGGTAAGTCTTTAACTTGCGTAGCTTATCTCGAACTTAGATTTTCTTTGGTGCATGCGTACAACTAATAGAGATGTTCAGGCAGGGCGTTAGTGGTAGTGGTGGTGTGCTCATTTAGTAGATATGGGATTGTCTTGTGGGAAGTCATTACCCCGCTGGACATCTTGTATGTATGAGTAAATCCAGAGTGAAATTCATATGTGAATACCAGGTGAGCTAATAGACTATGTCACCATGTATATTAAGATGCACCGATCAGCGGCTATGTTTAGATACGTTACTAGCACTGATCATCATCCATATAACTTCCCTTCTCCTGGCTGGATGCTATTACCATTCACAGCGGTAAAAGCAATGCGCAACAAGTTACCCAATCGAGGGTTAACGTAGGGTTAACATTCTCTTCCCGTCTACAACGATTCAATATTCGTACAACTTGCATACTGCCATGATCAAACTCATTGATGTTTGTTGCTGCAGTCATTTATGTTATTGCAAAGAGATTATTGCTCATAAACGACTTAGCACCAAGACAGCAACAACTTTCACTCGGGTCATTATCAAGTTTTACTACCACAACTAATTATTGAGGGTTAATCGATTCACTGGTTTCGTCCTTCAATTTGAATGGGTTAATCTCGCTAAAGGGCATTCCATCTGGCTGTTTAAGTATTGAGATAAACGTTGCTGTGTACGATTATTATCGTTCCACACACAAACATCAGTTCTCTTTAATAAATAGGGTCTATGTAATGTTAGGAAATTATATATTATCAGCACTGCGCGGTACAGCTTTGAAACTGAATCGAGTATGAATCATGATGGTTAGCACCAGGTTGGAATCGACCAAGGGATTAGATATGACAAACGGACTTAGTTAGTTACATAGCGGTCTGTGTTCTCACAGAAGCATGGGAACTAGTGTGCCAATTAACTCTAGCATTCCACAGGTTGTCGGCCAATAGGTAATGCACATGACATGGACATTGTAGCGTCCTGTAGGCGGGAGGTACGCAATCGAAAGTTACGATCAAAAACGTATTAATTGAAGAGGCGTAAGATACACAAATCGGAACTTGCTACCAAACAAGCATCCGTCATTCTGACATGGGAGATACACAAATCGAAACTTGCTATCAAACAAGCATCCGTCATTCTAGCGTAAGGTACACAAATCGGAACTTGCTATCAAACAAGCATCCATCATTCTGTCATGGGAAGCAGATGGAATTCTAAAATAAAGTTAGGGGAACGACAGATCCCATTACTCAAGAACCAGCCAAACCGCAAGTGCTAGGAAGAAAGCACCCGCCCGGGGAGGGAGGGTCGGGGTTTTGATTGATCAAAATGATGTCATAATCCAATCAGAATCAGAGCAGCCTCTGGCGGTGCGAAACCAAGATGGAGGGAGTATAGGAACTGAAGTAGTATAAAAGGGGGACTTTAACTTTTAATCGAGATTCCGGTCCGCCTCGCACCTCATACAAAATCCTTGCTGAATGTATTTTCAGTAGGCAAGAGTTAATTGAATAGCATAGCAGATCAGAGCGACTGAGAGTAATGCTAGTCAGTTAGGAAAACGTTGAAGTGAATTCTTAAATCGTTGTAAGTAGGAAAACTGAATCAAATAAATAAGTTTATTGTAGCTTCTGTTGTGACAGTATAAGTCACTTTAGCTCAAAGTATATTATCGTATAGTTAGAATTAAGAGAATAAAGCCATCACCTTGATACTTTACCTCAAGGCACGAGTTCGTGTTTTCTATAGCGGTTACTCTGGCATCTACGGAAGACCACCGTAGCTTACCATTATCTTCGATTAGAATAGTCAGATCAGGCCCGGATACAGACAGAAATATCGTTACCTTCATCTACAAACGAGGCGAGCTTGTATCCATCACTTTCGTCGTCGGTAAGACCGGTTGTCGCAGCAACCACACATACAGGCCTTACCGAAGTCGAAGTGATCACAATTAAACAGAACGAGAAGACATCAGAAACCTTCAATTTGACTCTGATAGAATCTGCACATCAGTCACTGGCTCTAAATGCACACACATCTCCTTTTGATAGTTGAACTGGAACGCCCTGTAGGTGGGGCTTAGAATACACCTTCCGTATTCTCTGCGTGTCGTACGAGGCGACTAAAGGAGGTACGGGTGAGGTAACCCTGACAGAAACCTCGAGTGCTGAAGACGGAGGTTCCAGGCCGCACGGCGCACTCTAATAAACCATGGATCCACGCACTTAACGCTTATGATCATGTCGATAGTCACTTACAGGACTGGCGGTATGATCAGCGAACGAAAAGAAGAAGAAGAAGAAGAAGAAGTTGTTCACATTATAACATCTCACTGGTACTTGTGTGTCACAGGCATTTACCACTGTCCTAGGCAAAGCTATGGCGTATTCTGAGATAGCATATGAAATTTGAGCGCTTATACGGTTTACACTGGCCCATTCAATCTGTTCACCCGTAGGCGGTAGATTGGCATCTTATGCTAACAGGAGCGCACAATCATCAAACTCAGGGTGATTATGCATGATTGGTATGCGCTGCTGATGAAGTTCTACCTCGCCGTCTTTGAAACAGATGATGGCATCTTGAGCTTTCAGGAAATCAGCCCCAATAAGCA
Organism: Chaetoderma sp. LZ-2023a; assembly: GCA_034401795.1. Lineage (NCBI taxonomy): Eukaryota > Metazoa > Mollusca > Caudofoveata > Chaetodermatida > Chaetodermatidae > Chaetoderma > Chaetoderma sp. LZ-2023a. Next base: position 81,080,574 of record CM067375.1, read on the forward strand.
CTGTTGTATGGATATCAGCAAGGAAAACTTTGTGTTGGAACGTCATGCCTTCAATACTAATTTGCTTGAGCGCAACGCCAATACATTGCATTTCCTGGCCACCAGCTTCGTGCAATATAACGTCAGAGTCTTGCAACTCTGAATTTTGGTGAATGGGCATGTGTATATATGCATATAGATCAGGGCGTACTACAGTGACGCCAGCACCAGTGTCAATGGTTCCCCAGGCATCTATTCCATTTATACAGAGAGGAAAATCTGCATGGTAGCATCCCCCCTATAGGCTTGTTGCCAGGGTTTGCTTCTTTGACAATGATGTGTTCTGAACACTAGCGACGTCCTTTGTAATACACACTATTGGGCATGAGTTACTGCATTTGTTAATGTAGTCAGCTATCTCAGAGACTTTGTTGTTCTCATCTCAGGAACTGGCATGTGCATATCGTTTAGCTTGTTGGTGTTGTTGACGCACACGAGAAGACAGAGAGTACGTTTCTGCTGCTGTTTGTGAAATGCCAAAATCTTCACACAGATCAGCAAAGCGTTTGTACTACTGTCACGAACTCTAACATTTCTTGCTTAAATTCTTTCTGAAATGTCACAAGACAGATTGCAGAGGAGTGTCCAAATTGGCAACATTCTGGACATGGCCTGCTGTAAGATTTCTTTACTTTATGCCAGAAGTGATGTTGGCTGTCTCTAGGGGAGAGATTCACCTCACCTTGCTTGGTGCATTGGTGTCTGAGCATTACTGGTTAAGAAGCTGGTTAGCAGGTCGCTCACCACACACAACCCTGGTTAATTTTAAAATAACTCAAATTGTGGAACCACCAGTCTGCATGACCAGCATATGGAGTTGGTGTATCCAATATTTTTCTTCTTTTCTGATAAGCGTTTTATCAGGATCCTGGGCGTTGTGAGGAAGAACTTGTATAATTTTGAAGGAAACGTTTTGTCATCTGTGATTAGGTAGATTAAAATGTTGTGCAACAGGGGTATCCTTGTGTTTTTTGATATCCCATAAGTGTTCTTTTACCCGTATGTGGGATTCACCATTGGTTTCCTCCCACATACTGTTTGAGACAAAATGTGCATGTGAGTAAGTAGATGACATTGCAAGTGTCACAATATGTCTTCATTTTACATCTGTATTTTAGGCCCGTGTGAGTGCTTGTGAATTCAGGTTTACTATCCATTTTGTGACAGAGAAAACACTTTTTCCTGGTGCATGGGTAGATGGGGCTTGAGAAGGTTTTTCCTTGAAATCCCGTTTTGGCAGGAAACTCAAATCTGGCAGATACAAGGGTGTCTTTGAAAGTAAGATTCTTTCTATAGCCAAACATGGATGGTGTGGTGAATGTGCTTCTGCATTTGGGACTGCTTTCTAACAGTTCCCAATTCTTTTGGATGATTTTCTTGGCTTTATGGCTTTGAGTGTGAAAGTCCAAAATGCATTGGCTACTTGTATTTTTCTCCAAGTTCTTAGATTTGGGTGTAAGTAGATCATGTCTTGAGCGTGTGCAAGCTTTCTCATAGCTATTTAGATGAAGTTCGAGAGGATAGTCTCTCTGCTGATAGTATCCAATGAGTTCAAGGACATGTGTGTGTGGAAACCGATTTCCTTGCTACAGATTCTGCATCGTCGAAGGAATTGTCCATATGGGCTGGAATTCTTGGTGGAGTAGGGGTGTGCGGATTGATAGTGTAAATATCCATGTATATCTGTAGGTTTACAGTACAGGTCAAAACCGATTGAGCGGTCTGTATCGATGTACACATAAGTGTCCAGAAAGCTTACTTTGGTCACAGATTGCTTGGTTGTGAATTTGATAGAATGATGTGATCAATTCATGAAGGTTATGAATTCGTCTAGTTTTTGTTCGCCAGATGTCCAAACCATAAAGATGTCATCGATGTAGCGGAGGTAGTGGGCAGGTTTGTGTGGTACTTTAGAGAGCAGTTTTTCCTCCAGTTGGGCCATAAAGATAATGGCATATGTTAGTGCTACTTTAATGCCCATTGTTGTCCTCCCGAATTTGAAGTATTGTTGGCTATTAAATTCAAAGTTATTACATCTCTGTACTATGGATAGGAGGTCTAGTAATGAACTGGGTGTAAATTCGCCTGCTATGCCGAATTCTAGGATATGTTGGGCGGCTGCTTTTAATCCATCCATGTGAGGGATTTTGGGTGTAAAGTGAGGTGACGTCCATCGTGACGAGAATGGTGTGATCGGGTAATTTGCCGAATTTTTCTAGTTTGTTGATTAAATCTGTGGTGTCCCTTACGTATGAAAGGATGTTATGAAGATGAGTTTTAAGGTGTTCATCTATAAAGCTACTGATATGTTCAGTATGGCAACCATTGCCGCTTATAATTGGTCTGCCTAGGGTAGGATGATTTGCTTGTGAATTTTTGGTAATAGATAGAAACGTGCAGTATGTGGGTTATCTACCCTTAGTCCATTAGTAGTGTCATGAGTTATCTCCCCTTTTTAGTACTAAACCTGTGATGGTGTTTTCCACTTTTTCAGCGTGTTTTGTGGTTAGGTTTTCTGTGACCAATGTATAGTACCACGTACCTCCCAATTGTTTGATTGTTTCCGTGTTGTAGTCATATGCGTTTAGTATAACAGTGGCTTGTCCCTTATTGGCCTTTTTGATGACAATTGGTTTGTCATTAGCTAACTCTTGTGTTAGTTTTCTCTCAGTTTCGGCGGTGTTTTACCTTGTTAAGATCATGTTTAACTTTCTTAATGAAAGTGCCTACAACATGATCATTCTTAGGTGGAGGTGTCCATTTGCTGGGTGATTTGAATTTTTTATTTAAAGTCTCTGTGAATGTGGGGAATTGTTGTGGTAGTTCTGGTGTGTCCACCATTGTGACATTTGTGTCTTCATTGCTCCATGGAAATGGGGGGTGTTCAAAGTGTAGTTTGAGGCAGAGCCGCCTGAAGAAGAGTTCCTGACCAGTTGATCAAACCCTGGTTAGTTTAAGTGATGGTCTGTCAGCGCTCGCTGACTATCTTCTATGTTTCGTGTGCTCAATAACGGGAATACTTTCTGCCAGTGCCCAAACATGGACAGCATGGTGCTTGCGCAGAGTTATAATAATTTCTTGGAGGTATGTATGTTGATGTGCGCTGCTGTGTAGTAGCAGCACTTGGTGATGTTGACACCCTAGGTTGCATCACGGTACAAATTTGCTTTTGGAGCGAAGCTAATTGTTTCTGCATTTGCGCATTAGCATGTAACAACTGTGGCAAAACAGCTATCTGTGCTTCTAGAAGCTTGATGCGTTTAGCTAACTGATTGTCAGCAGCTGTATCTGGCACTATAACCACCACTTGCTGTGTATCGCTGTCTTTGGACGGGCCCCTGACTGTTGATAATCTTTGGTAAACTTTGATTTTGTTGCACGCTGTTGTTTTTCCAGAAGTGCCAGTATTTTACTTAGTGCAGCATTGTCAGTGCTAGGCCCGCGCTGTTTGCTTAGTTTACTCTCTCTTGCAGAGGAACTCTGCTTTTCTAGAGGCGTTTGCAGTGGTGACTGGTACGTCTGTGATTGTGTGCACAGGCGATGTTGAACCCTGTGCTTTACATGTTAACCAGAAAGGTATACATCAGTCATGATTGCTGCATTGATGGCAGCATTGGAGGAGCCTGGATTCAATTGGTATAATCTGTCTTTCACTTCTGGTGTATTTGACAGAGACTCAATGAATGCATTCACACCAATAGAATCTGCGGATGCGCCATCAAGCACATTACTGACATATGTATATCTTGGGCAAATTCTTGCAGAGTTTGTTTATTTCTGCGGCACAAGGAATGTAGCTGAATTCTATTAGTTACCTCCTCAGCAGGATTGCCAAAGCATAATTGCAAGCCTTCCTTCAAATGTCGAAAAGAGGTATGGTAGAATGAGGGGATATCAGTAAGCACCCTGAGTTCCTTGCCCATGAGCTTGGCCGCTAGGTGTATACAATTTTTGTCATCATCAGAGTTGTTCAAGTCAGCTACGAAGTCAAATTGAATAAGATAATCTGCCCAGATAACTTCACCATCAAAGTTTGCCTGGTGCAATAATTTGGTAGTGTTCGTGCGCACAGTGGATGGTGTTGGCAGGAAAGTGTGTGGGCCTCCTCTCCAGACCTTAGACCCCGCCCCTTCATGGGTCATTAGGCCTGACAACTGGCCAGCTGGCGCAAATAGAAGTGAGCTACTCAGGCAGATGGTATGGCCATCCTTGTCAGTGCGATGATATTGTTGCCATTAGGCCACGCCCCACACCTTAGGCCACGCCACTTTCACGGACCACTAGGCCTTACAATGAACCAGCTGGCGTCAATAGATCTGACCAGGGCGACGATATGGACGTCGATCCGATTGGCCTAGAGGTGTCACATTAATTTGTACCAGGGTGACAATATAGACGTTGTTCTGATTGTCCTAGAGGTGTCACATGATCTTGTATCAGAGCGACGAAATGGACGTCGATCTAATTGGTGTGTGACAGATTTGCAGAGAGCTTTATGACGTCATCAATATTTGATTTAGGCCACACACAACTTTTGCCCACCACAAAATACTCGAATCTAATTGGTCGAGAGAGAACAAAAGATTTTCTCTCGACCAATCAGATCCGAGGATTTTGGGCGGGAAAAGGGGGCGTGGCTTAATTCAAATATTGATGACGTTTTCAAGTTTTCGATCAATCAGAATCGACACTTTTCTACTCACGGGTACCCCAAAAATGGTCCTGTTCGGAAAGAGGGGTCATGGGTGCGAACATGCAAGATCGAAATAAGATGTTTGGGATTATTAAGAAACTCTACAATGAAAGACCATCAAGTGAGGCCATTACAAATTTTGCGAATAAAGATCATCAAAATGGTGTTCAAGGTATTCAGGCATTTAAGGTATTCAGGTATTCAAGGTATTCGGGTATTCAAGGTATGCAAGGTAAAAGGCAGTAGACAAGCTGGGCAGAGTACCTAGAGAAACTCACAACTCGAACAGACAGCTGAAGTATTGACCCGGATATGAAACTATCCCCTGAATTAAAACATCTCCTGTTGTCTCTAATTACCTTCACACCAGTTTCGTGCATTCCAATATCATTGGAAGATACAGTCAAACATGTCATGAGCCTGCGAACAGATAAGGCAGCTGACGTCTATGAAATCGCTGATGAACATATTTTATAAGCATCTGATGAGATTATCTTAATCCTGAACCTGATTATCAACAATAATACAAAAAAACTTCCAGAGGCATTGAAAAAAGGAAAGTGTCCGAGACTACCAGATAATTACAGACGGATTACCATTGGCTCACTACTCGTTAAAATAATTGAAAAATACGTTGTCAGAAGAATGAGACCAATACTGAACCAAATCAAGAGTAGATGCTTATCTATTAATGCCGTCTTCATGATAATCGACCGCAGAGAAATGGTGAATACAGTCTACAAGCAAGGCATAACAGAGAAATTATGGGCAATAATAAACAGCGTGTATGCTGACATAACATCAATTATTAAATAGAAAAGTAGCCTATCACGGATTATTCGGGAACGCCTGGGTATTAGACAAGGTATTGAGTCCTCTGCTATTTTTTTCAAGAGTCATCCACTGCTCCAAAATATAAGGATCACCCTACCGAATCCAGAATCGGGTGTATCTTGACATGTGCCATCACGTGTGCAGATAATTTAGCCCTGTCAGCAGAGTCATCCCTGCTCTCATATATGGGCTTGAAGATTTGATGCTCAAACTATTCGAAGTGGAAGAATTAGAAAGCTTTTACTGATCACAGCTGAAAGCCATTCAACATCTACCAACCACAACTGCAAACTCAGCTCTCTACATACTTCTCGGGACACCACCATTGGAAGGAGCGCTCAATAAAGGAATCTTGACTTTCTTTGCACAGATGTTGCGACGACAAGGTTCAGTTGAAAGAGATATTCTCGAACGTCAATTAGCAGTAAAGTCAGCATCTTCAGCTAGTTGGACAGTAAACTTTAAAGACATTCTGCATAAGTATTAGTTACCATCTACATACTGCCTACTAGAGAATCTAACAAGCAGACTAGCATGGAAAAAGGAGATACCATCACAAGTGACCAAATACTGGGAAAAAGACTAAGAGACGACACTGCAACGAAGAGTCGCTTGCAGTACCTTAACCTGTCAGATGTCAAAATTGGTACAGCGCACATAGCGTGTAGTAGATGTAAAACAGACAAATTCTCAGTCTATAAAGCTACTATTAAAGTAAAACTACTTGTCCAGCGATACGCATATTTGGCGGATCAACCAGAAACAGGGGAGGAACCACAATATGCCCACTGTGAAACTATATCACAGAAGACCTACAGCATTTTCTCACGCACTGCCCAGCGCTTGAGTTTGCTAGAGAATCAATTGTAGCCAAAATTTCAACTCAGTTACGTTCTCCTAAAATCGTGGCTAAAATCTAAACATTATATTCAATCTAAATTGGATGCATCAAAAGTTACAAATTCAAGCCTAGAATTATTTCAAAAACTTTCCAATTGAACTATGCTTCACACTACATCATAAACGTGCCACGCTGTCAGAAAGTAACATGAATTGGAATCGTTCATTAGGCATTACATCGGGACAGTCTAACATATGAGAAAATTGTTAGGAAATTACTCCGAATTGGAGGTTCGCCGGAAGGACAATTTTAAGAGGTGGTACTTACATACAGAACAGAACAGAACAGCTGTCTTGGTACATCCAGTAGGCACAGTAAACACTGGTTCAGCGGTTGTCTAATTACAGTCTATCAGGCAGCTCCTCGCCAGAAGGGGGGTAACTTGGTGTCAGACCCGAGTGACTACTTCGCCAGAGAGCTTGGTTCGCATCTGACCTGTGCGTTATCTTGACGTCGATGGAAATACAGGTAATCTCATTCACTCTTTGCCTATCCCCACCCAGGAGAATACATATGTACCAGTGTAAAAAAAACCCTGGGGAAGTTGAAGTAATAGACTGAAAATAAAAAATAGCCTAGATATGACCTGAATGGAACCAGACCAAAACCATCTTAACCTTCGCACCATGAAACAACTGGTCATCACAATATCACAAATCTAGGCCTATCTATCTACAGTTACTGGTGGTCTCTGTGATTTTCTTTAGCTTAGCTTAAAGATGCCATCGCACATTATGTATGTACAATCAATAATTGTTCAGCGGTTGTCTAATAAAGGAATCCCATTTAAGCCATGCTCCGTACATCTCTAGGTAAGCCACACCCACAGTTCCATAATACTTTTTATGGGTTTCTGGTGTTATCCTAACCCTCTGAAGCCGAAAATCAAAATTCAATCGCTAATTTATAATAGAATAACTGTTATGTTGAATATTGTGAATTATTTACCCAGGTTCCTGTCAAATAATATCAAAATATCCAACAATTTACGTGTTTGATGATGTTGTGCAGTTGCAGTAGTTGGAAAACACCATGCTGCTGCAATCAGTCCTTCTTTGTTGGTCACTGCTTCTTGTCCTCAGCGAGAGTCCTTATCTCCCTCAGGTTCTTCTTGGTCGCCAGTGTACCCAGTCAGTTCTGTATATCTACATTGAAATTGAGATTCTGGAAAGGTTCAAAGTGTTAATATTAATGCAGTTATCTTGCGTGTCAGCCATAACACTGAACCCTAAGTACGTGAAGACAACCACCATCATGCGCAGCACCACAACACCATCAACGGCCTCACACAGCACCACGACTACCACCAGACCAAGCATCCTCGCGCCAATCAGCATCACTACCACAGTAAGGCTCCGCAGCACCGCCACCAACATGGAAGTGACGCCAATGGTGTCCGCAACAACAGGCACCACTGCCACAGTCAGCGTCACACCCATCAGCAGAATCAGCCACACCACCACGCCCAGCACCATGCTCACCAGCAGCACGTCGACATGTACCAGCAGCAGCATCATGACAATAGCAGCATTCTGGCCTCAGACGTCATACACGCCAAGTGGTGGTGACACGGATATGAATATTTCCGCTAGCCATATTAATTATCATTGTTCAATTAGGAGTGATCAATCCACGGAGACTTACTTGGACTTTCTTAATTAAAACCTTAAATAGTAGGCCGTCGCCAAGGACTGGATTGTGTCTGTTATTATCAATGACTTGTTAGATATAAATCTATTTTTATTAAATATTTTGTTATTATTATATATCTTAGTGTAATTGAAACCCCTCCCAGAGCAGCTAATTGCATTTCTGAGAGAAATAAATCATACGCCACCGTATTGTTGTATGACTACGCCGTCTCAGCGAGTTAGCTGAGACGGCTTGGCACTTTTAAATCATTGTAATATATATATATATATATATATATATATATATATATATATATATATATATATATATATATATATATATATATATATATATATATATATATATATATATATATATATATATATATATATATATATATATATATATATATATTCAATATTTTTAATATTACTTTAGCATTCCATTGCATGGGAGCGATGTAAAAGGGATGGCGAGAGCCGTTCGTGTGGCTCCCAAAAAGATCCACACTAACTTATTTTAGGATACGTTGGAGCCTGGACATCCTCAGCGTGGGGAATAATTGCCCACGCTGAAAGAGGGTGTCCTCGTGAACTAGTGTTTAGGATTTGTTATTACTAAATAAAGTACACACCACACCAGAAAAATAAAAGAGCCCAAGCCTATGAACCCTGGGCCAAAAATAATCAAAGGTATGCCAGCCCACCCCACCTCTTCACACGCCTGTGTGCCATCTCTTATACACATAAACTGTGCGCCTCATGCGTCACTCTATCCTCTCGGCTACACGCCAACAAGAAGTCTATAATTCTCACCTAGCACTCACTTTACAGCGAGCTATCTGCTCAGGAGATATTGCTCAGCCTGTGGTGCCAAGCTAGGAGGGGGTGGTGTAGCGCAGAACGCTCAGTCTGGTACGAACCTACCAGGTTAGTCGGGTACGAAGCGGCCTTGCTTAGATGATCCAAATCACGCCGCCATTGGCTCTATAGGTCAGTGCATGTAGCCAAAGCATTGACAGGCCAAAAATAGGGTCTGTAGGAATGCCTAGTGTGCATGCGTGCCCATAAGAGATAGCTCACTCACCATGTGCTGAGAGTGTGGGATATAGCATTCCTACGATATAATTATCAGCAATTAGGGGAATCCTTAATATGGGACCCACTCCATCCATCTTGGTGGGACACCAGGATTCGTTGGGAAACACGAATCTTTTTACAATTGTGAAAATGGGTCAGTATTGGCTGAAATATCAGTAAATGGAAACAGGTCTGAATAATTGTCTAAAGTTGTTTTAGATCACCATCGCGCATCAACCGCTTCCCTGTATAGTTTTCAGGAAATTGATAGCTAGAGCATTTGGGGATCGATCAATCCCAACACGGCGAGGTGTGAGTGGAGCTTAGCTAGTGATGGTCGGGGAATAGCAAAAAATGGGAAGGTCCATTTCTATAAGCTGTGTTAGACCAGGCTAATAATCTAAATTCAGAAACAAGACTCCCATCCACCAGCTTCAGGGAGCCGTAGGAGTCGTATCGCCATTTTGGCCAACTATGTGAAATGTTTGGCCTGTACTGATGTCTCACCGAACATACCGTACCACGTCAATCAGTGGAGACTAAAAAGGTAGCACGTATCTAGTGCGCTAATGTTTTGAACTTCATTTCGGTCTGTGACCATTGCCTCCCGCGCCGCCAATGAGCTAAGGGATGCAGACTGTCTCATGCCGTAAATCTATTACCATTCCACTACATCAAATAGAGGCAATTTCATCAAGCTTCACGTGCTTCTACCAAGCCATAAATTAGACTGTTCAATAACTTATGTTTAGCTTGTGCCAGTGACTAGGAAGCACCAAAAGTTCGTACTGCTTCACTCGTTCCAAGAGCTTTGCCAACGGACGCCAACATGGAGCTTCGCCAATTCGGCAATTCACTACTTCACCAATCCAGCAATTTTCCACCTCGCCAATGCGGCTTCTGACCAACACGCCAGTATGGTCATCTACCTCTTCGCCAACAGCGGCCAGAATGTGCTGATGACTAACAGGCGCCAACCAAGACTGTTCTGTGACATAAGAATGAACATTGCGCTGATGACTAATAAGCGCTATTTTACGTAGTATAGTTATATTTATTTTCTGTAAGCGATGATTATAAGTAGGTGCCGTAGGTCAGTCTGGCCTTATATTTTACTGTATAAAACTGCTATATGGTGAGCGCAGTTTTTAGGTATTACTACTTTTCATGTTACTTTTTGTTAGGTTAAATAGTTATTTATATATTCTTTAAAACCGTGCAAGCGCTAAGCCGCACACTAAATAGCTTCACTAATTGCAACACCTACTTTCTTAAAATATGGAAACACATTTTTTCATTGGAGTCGTCTGTCGTGCCTCGCCAATACGGCTCCAGATACGGTGACTCGTCTCTGGTGCCTCGCCAATACGGCTCCGGATACGATGACTAATCCTAAGTAGTATTAAGCTCAGAAATTTTGTTAGATAGGGACGACTGCTCGAATAAAGGAGTACCGTTTATTGTAAAGCCTCTTTTCCAGTACTGCTGCTAAGCTACATAAGCAGACTGGCATTCCCATAATTGGCCACCAACTTTCTGGCCTTCTAAATTCCTAGAGCAGCTGTCTGTTTCTTTGACTCTTCAGCCTCCAGTCAACTAGTTGTCAGGTTTGGTTAGTGCCAACCTGGGAAATCGCAGAGGTTTCCCGACGGTGAGAATCAAAACGGTGATGCTTCACACACACTTCCCTAGTACCGTCGCCAGTACCTGTTAGCTAGTCTTCAAGCCAAAGTAGGATTCACTGCACCAACATTAATTATAGTAGGTATGTCCGAGCAGTGGACCTCAAGGGCAACTTTGAGCCATACACCATACGTGTTTGGACCTTATAGCTAAAGATTAGCTCAAGAAGGACTGCCAAAATGACGCGTTGTCGACTCAATCATCAACGGACTCATGTGACGACAGTACCGGATTCTGTTGAAACCGGCGCTCTGCCACCATGCAAAACAGCGTCTAAATAATTACACAATTATATAATTTAACACACTTTAACATTGATCTTACTGGGGAATACGGTTATATATATAAAGTTATGCATTTTTGGCGAGTCATAACACTTTTTTATATTGCAGATAACGCTTCTTTATTGTTAATCCATCACACCTTCAACTTGCAGTCGACTTACGACTCGCCACGCTTTTAACGTCCAAAATCTAGGAATTTATTATTCAGAGACATACCGGCTACACCAACAGTCGGGACGATACAGTGGCGTTTGCCACTGGTGGTAATGGTCGCCCCGCCTCACTAGAACGTGAACATTCCACCGGCCCCGGAGGTCGGTCTTTGTGGTCACCGGTGCCTCGCACGCCCCTCTTCTTCATCTCTGAGGCGAGCTAGCCAGCATCGTCGGTCTGGCAAATACCCATCGGACTCCGAGGAGGAATTACTGTGGGGACAGCGCGACGCCGGAGCAACAGTTGCAATTGATTCAGTGATACTAGTGGATCTGGTGATTAGAGAGTAATAGTAATGAATATTTATGAGAAATGCCAAGTCTTGTGTATTAGAACAGTTTTGCGTCAAGAGCCAAATAGTTTGCTTTGTGCCATTTAAAGATGCAATATATTGTTTGTTATCACTTTTCGAAGCTGTATATCCTGCACTAATTAATTTATTTTTTTGCTTGTTTTAAGAGACCCCGGTGATAATTCATTCAGGAAATGGTTTGAAGATTGTTTCTCTAAGTTCACCAATTCTTGACACTTCATCTCCCTCACTGTACTGAATATTAATTTTGATGTAGCTACACACACCATCTCCAATTCACACAGTCCGGTTTTTATTAGTAAATGTGTAGTTATCTCTCTTAATTAAGTCTATTGGTGAATCAGTTTGCAACCATCTTTCTGGAATTCTAATAGTGTCTATCTAGTATGACTAAGATCTAAGAAATTATATATATTCGGCTATAATAGCAAACCAATGTGATTCACTTTTGGTATACACCTGCTTATCCTCCAAGTGCCGCCAGCAAATGCTCATCTTTCATCGTTACAGTCTTCGTCGTCATGGTCATCACCATCATCATCATCATCATCATCGTGCCAATTCACCTTTCCAGAGTATCCACCCATCGTCATAATCAACTACGCGATGTGTAGAATGACATCATAATTAATGACGTCATGAATGACGTCGATAAGTACGTCACGAACGCATATTTGAAGACGGTCTATGCGTTGGTGTACACATTGTATGGCTTTACTATTTAATAAATATTCTGTTGAAATTTTGAAACCAATTTGACTGGACGATGTTGGCAAAATGGTACAAATTCGTAAAACAAGCATTAGTTCGGACACTACTTCTTTTTTATTCTTCGTATAAAACAACTGGCCATTATTAGTATTTTCTCGGCCACATAACAAGCACACTGACACCGCATACCCTGAAAACACCTGAAATTAGAATAAGACCGGATGAATGAGAACAACAGGGTATGCGTCCACCCACTCAGATAATGCAGAGACAAACATGCTCAAGAGACCACCTCACTTTCGGGACCAAATACTGATTGGAATTAATAGAGTGAGGTATTTCTAGCTATGACACTCCGATTTCTAGCTAAGCTCCGCCACCTGTTTAATTAATTTGAAATTTTGAAACAAGCAAAATTGTCAGACATATGTTATTGTTGATTAATTAGTAATAGCATTACAAATCACTTTTCCTCAAACTTAGCCTATATAACTGTCGCTAAATATGTAAAAATACACTTTGTTTCTAATTGTAATAATTTTCCAATGACTACCAATAGGCCACCATCGTGGGACGAGCTGCACCATTGCAGGATGCGTGCCTAACACACCCGCGTGCCGTATTGTGGATACCAGAGGCTCAATTGGGTGTTGCTCTCACGTGTCGAGTAAGTTTAGCCAGGGTAGTTAACAGGGATATTGACATGAGATACATTTGACGCCTTAGAAAGATTACCTTGTGACAGATATATTCCTGTCTACAATGGCACATACGACTGACTACACATGTGTTCCAAATTTACAAGTTCTTATTTACTATCACAGTGATATTTTCCGCAAATGTCGCAAAATTATCTATTTTACAACTCTGTGAAAAACATTGAAGCTTTTTATTTAAACATTGAAAATCAGATTCTGCTCACTGAATGCACACGTATATTGTGATAGGATCATATTAGTAGAATTTTGTAAAAAAAATATTTTTAAATGTAAACTTTGAACTAAAATAAACTTGTTCCCCTGTTTAAGACTATATGCTCAGCCTCAACGTGGCGTTAGGGTGTAACCCACTGGGTGTCAAGACCAGACAATTGGAGGGGCTAACCAGAGCATTATGCACAACGCTAATGAAATGACACTTGGAGATCGAAGAACGGCTCTCCAAGTGTGATACCAGCGATCGAAAAGAAGAAGAAGAAGAAGAAGAAGAAGAAGAAGAAGAAGAAGATAAAGTTGTTAAATTCGCACTACTAAAATTTCATTATGACATCAGACGCTTGAGTAACAGATCGGGTCCCTCCATTATTCAGATGTGTCTCTTCTCTCTATGTACCCATATATTTGATCAAATAACTAATACAAGGATAATTCTATTGACAAACAAGACCGCGTCCCCAATTCACCTTTCCAGAGTATTCATAGATGATTTGATGACATATGACGTCAGAATCAGCTAAGCGCCGTGTAGGATGACGCCATAATCATTACGTCATGAATGATTCTATTAGCCTGTCTTTAACTCTTAATAGTCCGACACGTTCTAAGAATTGTATGTCTCTAATACTTAATAAACATGCTGTTAAATATTTTGAAACTAATTATACTGGGCGCTGTTGCTGCCATAAGCACCCAGTCAAATTAGTTTCAAAATATTCAACAGCTTACCTGTATAGTTTTCTGGAAATTGATTGTCAGGGAGTTCAGAGATCGATCGATCAACTACGCGATGTGTAGAATGACAGCAAAAAAACGCATATTTGAAGACGGTCTATGCGTTGTTGTACAAATTGTATGTCTTTACTATTTAATAAATATTCTGTTGGAATATTTTGAAACTAATTTGACTGGACGCTGTTGCTGCCATAGGCAGCAACAGCACCCAGTAAAATTAGTTACAAAATATTCAACAGCTTCGCTGTATAGTTTTCAGGAAATTGATAGTTAGAGCATTCGGGGATCGATCGATCCCAACAAGAGCAAGGTGTGGGTGGTGACACGGGATTGTACAAAATTATCTAGATTTTTATATAAATTAATGGTTTAATGATCAAAATCTTTCGAGAAAATTCTAACTTTTGTGGGCTAAGAGAAAAGTTATTTTGTAAATTTGCGACTGAATTTTTATAAAACAGCTTTGTGCTGCCCGCAGGTGGACATTCGTCAGGGTCACTACAGAAGAAAGTTTTAGCAATTTTAGCCGGCTTGACCATTAAACAGATTATTGCTAATAAATTCACGATTGTGCTTAGCTAATGTCCATTTGCATGCTAAGAGAAGAATATTTTTTTATGTTTCCCACTGGAATGACTGGCTAGTTATCGAACAATTTCGGCATCGGTGATGGCGCAGGTGTCCGCTGCTGTTAAGCCTTTTTCAAACAACATTCACATTATCAGGGGCCTATCCGATTTCACGGATCCGTTCTATGCCGTGCTTAGAACTACTCTTCATGAAAATCGCATTGATTTTCAAGATTTTGCTATGCTTTTACTGCGTTTGAATTTTGGCTTAGACTTCCATTATCTACATCAACAAGGGGCTATCTGATTTAAATACAACTTCGCAGATTTGTTATATACGATGCTTAGCATTAGTGTGAATAAAACGAAATCGATTGTCAGATTTTTCCACATGTTTTTGGCATTTGAACTCTGACAATTTTTATGACATCAGGTTATGGATTTTTGAAATGACATTTAAACATCAACACGTGCTTATCTGATTCGAATAAAACTTCACAGATTTGGTCTACACGATGGTTAAAACTACCCTGAATAAAACTTCACAGATTTGTTCTACACGATGGTTAGAACTACAGTGAATAAAACTTAACATATTCAATCTGTGCGATGACTGCGTCTAGTCTGCATAATAAAGAAACCAAATTAGGAAATTTTGACATAATTTTACTGGGAGGGGACAAAGATATTTTATGCAGGTTATACTTATTATGTCCTGGTTAAGGCTTTAGCCTTTGCGCGCCATTAGTCATTGTACTGCAGGTTACTATCATACAGCAAGGCTTTCCGGTTCGCTGTTAAAGCCATATGTTTCTCCGTAGTACCATGGGTATTTTGATTCGACATGTAAATTGTCATTTCAAAATGAGACTGCATCCGGTGGTCGGTCATATCCTGTGACATTTAATATATATAGACACGCTATTTGTCACCTTCTCATGGCTCTGATTCTATATATGTTAACGTCATGGACATTGGTTTTTTCACAGAATATTTAGTCCAGTCCTGCGGCGAGATAGGAAGGCTAGATATTTGGAGAGAGAGGGAGGGAGAGAGGGAGAAAGAAAGGGAGGGGGAGGGTTTAGGGACGGAGGGAGGGTTTATGGAGGGAGGGAGGGTTTAGGGAGGGAGGGAGGGGGAGAGAGGGAGGGAGAGGGGAGAGAGGGAGAGAGGGGGGGGAGAGAGAGAGAGAGAGAGAGAGAGGGATGAGGGAGGGAGGGATGGAGAGAGAGAGAGAGAGAGAGAGAGAGGGGAGGGAGGGGAGAGAGGGAGTGCTATTTCGTATGAAGTGTACCAGACTTATTTAATACGATCTCATTAAAAAATTTGCTAAAGCTTGTTTTTACTGATATCTTATTAAGCTTGTGTGATAAATGTGATATGAAATGGTTACGATTATCTATATACGTATTATAAATACCATTGTGATATTCTGGTAATTCCTCCATATATTAATTCTGAACTTAACACGTCCGACCAGGCACAACAAAAATGTATGTACCAACTAGCCACCCAGTCTGCAACAATAATAAGAACAATAAAGGCAACAAAAAAACCCAACGACGACGACGACCACGACGATGACGACGACGACGACGACGACGACGATAATAATAATAATAATAATAATAATAATAATAATAATAATAATAATAATAATAATAATGCTGCTGCTGCTGCTGCTGCTGCTGCTGCTACTCCTACTACTACTACTACTACTGCTACTACTACTACTACTACTACTACTACTGCTGCTGCTGCTGCTACTCCTACTACTACTACTACTACTACTACTACTACTACTACTACTACTACTACTACTGCTGCTACTACTACTACTAATAATAATAATAATAATAATAATAATAATAATAATAATAATAATAATAATAATAATAATAGGTCAACAGTTAATATATATGCCTTGTAACTCTAAATTATCTGATTGCCTAGATCCCAAGATAAGATTAACTGATACAAGAATATAGCCTTATTCATAATCCTTTAATGTTCTAATTTGGTCAATAATATTAAAATATTATCTTGCTGAATGTCCATTTGGGAGGCCAAGAGAAATCTATTTTTGAAAAGTTACAACTGCAATGACTGGCTCGGTTACCGAACCAGTCATTTCAGTGGTAAATTAAAAAAAATTGTATTCTTTTGCGCTACAAATGGATATTATTCTCGACTATTGAGGAAGTTGGTTTTGGGCGGCTTCGGCTTTAAAGTGTTAATCTATGGCACCTTCTGGGCTGGCATGCATGCATGAGCTTACGCGCGTACGAGCGTGTGCATGCGCGTATGTATGTACGCTATTGTGTGTGTGCGAGCGCGTGCACATACCCTTCCATCAGAAAGTCTAACTTCCTTCCAGAGTTCATCCTCATATGTGACCTCATTTCCGGTTGTATCTACACAATCATCTCTTCGAAGGCTGGCAATCACTTCTCCCCCGGGATCTATTCTTACGTTGAGAAGCATGTTCTCGGCGAATGGATTCACATAGCATTGGCACTCAGCCCGCGCGCATTGGGAGAAGACAATGGCCACCAGGCATATGCGTAGAAACATGCTTTGTGTTTCCGTGCCAGTTATCGGTATGCTGAAATAGGAATAAAAGACGGTCATATATAGGCATAATTAAAGTTATTGTGCACCAACAAAAAATTGTCACAGAGCAAATTATTATCATTATCTTTAGTTTAGTATCTTAGTAAATACCGGAATTAAGGTTCGCATAAACTGATGTTATGTTCCTAACACAAAGTTATCATACATTGGAAGATTGCTTTCTTACTTTTACATTAAAACAAGTATTCCTTTGATTCGGATCTTGATCTCGCTACTTTCTATCTTTAAGTCTCTTCTTCTTAAAAATAATGTGGAAGACCCAGTTATCGTTGAGTACCGTCCCTCAACGGGACTCACTTGAGTTGAGTCGTAAATCTACAATCAACGTCAACAAGATTCCTATTGGTTTGATACATTATTATTGTTTTCCTCTAAGATGTAAAGCGATGCTAATCTCATCTCAAATGTTGCATTGCACCGATAGAATATGGACTATAGATTCCATATCATTCATATCCTGTCACATTCCCTGATCTGTATCGCAATTATCTGTTTTGTAATATCGAGTAAATGTTGAACAGTGATCGACACCATTTTGTCTCCCTAAGCTATTGTGTGTGATGTCATGTAAGCTCCAATGCATCACATTCTTTATTATGTAATGCTCATTCCATTGAATATTTTGAAACTAATTTGATTGGAAGTTGTTGCTGTTGAAATTGGTTTCAAAATATTCAACAGCTTACCTGTAGGATTGCTTTTATACCACGTTGCCAAACTATAGCTGGAGCCTCTATGGCTGAGCGTATATACCGAGACAGACACACTGGGGGTTTCTGATTGGTTGAAAAGTAAATCATGACAGCCATCATAGGCTGTAGAAATGTACCAACATTTAACTACTAAATCCTGAATATCTCTCCTTAGCGGCGTGATAAAAAGCCTAAAATTACCTGGATAGTTTATGACCGGCGTGTTAGATCACCTGAATAGCTATCAAGAGATGGGATTAGTTATCCTTTAATGAAATGAATCAGGTTAGCTATTTCTATACTAAGCTTAGTGTTATCTTATAAATTCATGTTATGTATGATGGCATGGTGCAATTCGGTTTTAAAATAGTAGTAGAAGAATTGTCGTTTTTGAATGCACATACGATATCGGCATATATACATTGGTTCAGTGAGCTTTCAGATATACCTGGTGAGTATTTCAACCGATCTTCTTGCCATGGTTATGACCGTTCCTCTTTTTTTTCTAAATTATGGGAATGTTGGTAATGTCATCTGTCCATGGGACACGGCCAATCGATTCACTTAGTTTATTTGGAACGTTTCAGCTCGTGGTATTTGTACAAAGCTTGAGGACACGTTCCAATGTACCTTTACAAGTTTATCCATCCATCACATGACGTCATAATCAACTATGTGACGTGTATACTGACGTCATAATCACGACGTCATGAATGATTCGAAATAGTCCGGCTTTAGCGCAGAATAGTCCGACACGTTGTAAAAATTGTATGTCTTTGCTATTTAATAAACATGCTGTTGAATATTTTAAAACTAATTTGACTGGGCGCTGTTGTTGTCATAGGCAGCACCAACACCCAGTCGAATTAGTTTCAAAATATTCAACAGCTTACCTGCATAGTATTCTGGAAATTGATATTAATGGAGGTCAGAGATCAACACGAGAGTGGTGTGGATGGAGCGGAGATAGAGATGGGCCGGGCATAGCTGAAACTGGAACGGTCCATTGGTTTACAAGTCACTTTTGCGTTGTTTACCATCGAAGTACGTTTCACCTGTGAATTGTACAACTTCTCTACGCATTCCATCATAATTTGTCCTATTGAATAAGTAGATTTCCTCTCTTGGTGTTTCTCTTAGGGGGTGAGGTGGGGTGGGTGGGGGTGGTGGGTGGGTGGGTGTAGTGATATGATATAAGCGCTCTGTTGTTTCATGATCACTGTATCGATCTACAACGTGCACATCCGATATGATCCCAGGTGCTGATCAAATAAATATATCTAGCGTTCTATCTGTCCTTGTAGGCGTCCTCACTAGTTGAGCTGCAGAGTGGGCATCTAAACTGTCAATCAGAATTTGACAATCAGAAAGTGTAAGGCAATGACATATCTCTCTATTGACCATGCTATCCCTGTTGATATTGGTATAATTAAACTCCCTAAGTATATGAAAACTATATTGTCCTGTATTTGACTGTATATTCTGGATTGAGTTGATCCGTCATCAGTAATATGTGTTCACTGAGCTTATGTAATGTCCTGTACCTACGTCAGAGACATTATAACCCAGCCATTTATTATTGCCCAGAGAGATACTGACGCATTGGATAACGCTACAACTAGTGCAGAGTTAAACATATTTTTGACAAGGAGCTTTACTCCGCTCCCATTTAAATCTCTGTCTCGTGGATAAATATCATATTCTGGTACACGCGCATATGTGGTATCAGAAGTGCCAATTCTACTTTCTTGGACTGTCATCACATCTGGGTGTTTTTCTCTAGAAGTACCTGAATTTCCAATATTCTACCTCTAAATCTGTTCATATGATCACAATTCGTTTGAGGGGTTTATGTTTAAGTTTGTTTTTGTTTATTGGTCTGTACATACTATTATATCGTCTAATATTTTTCTTGCATATTTGTGGCTTTGTAGAGGTTTGTTGTTGGGCAAGTCTATCATTATCATCACCACTGTATTTGTATTTTGACATGTAAATTTGTATTCTAAGTTATTAAATTTTTTAAATATTTTATACTGACTTTAGGCAATTTGTTTATATCAGTACTTGGTCGAGGAGGGGGTGTTTGCTTTTGTATCTGAGTAAATGTACACGTATTCTAGGTACCAGTTACTGGATGTCTTCTCCGAAATTTTCAAATGAACATTCATCTATTAGCGTAAGAAATTTGTTTAATAAAGTGCTTTGTTTAGATGCCAACCGTATTTTTCTTTTTGACTGGGCCCAGTTGCTGCCACATGCAGCAACAGTACCCAGTCAAATTGGTTTCAAAATGTTCAACGGCTGACCTGCAGTCTTCTGGAATTTGAGATTCAGGGAGTGGTGGGATCGATCTACCCCAACACAGACAGAGCGAGGGTGGAGCTTATATAGAGATGGGCCTGGCAAAGCTAAAACCGGATTCCTCCGTTATGACACACATAAATGCAACTGTGGCGCAAACTCCCGAGCATCTTGAAGGAGATGATCATAATCCTGCACCATTTCATGCATCTTACTTTTCATCGTCCCTACATGTACTTCTAATGCATCCTAATGTTGTGGCTTAAGCATATTATCTACTGATCTGATACTTCACTAATACGTGCTCTGCCAATGGACCGTTCCATGTTTATCCATCGATCATCTGACGTCATATGACGTCATAATTAACTAACTGCGGTGTAGGATGACGTCATAATCACGACCTCATGAATGATTCGAAATAGTCCGTCTTTAACGCTTAATAGTCCGACACATTGTACGAATTGTATGTATTTGCTATTTAATAAACATGTTAATGAATATTTTGAAACCAATTTGACTGGTTTTTTTTGCTGCCATAGGCAGCAAGAGCGCCAACTCGAATTAATTTCAAAATATTCAACATGTTTCCCCGCATAGGTTTCTGTAAATTGATAGTCAAGAAGTTCAGGGATCGATCGATCCCAACACGAGCCAGGTGTGGGAGGAGATTAACTATGGATGAGCGGGGCAGGGCTAAAACAAGGGAGGGAGGGAGGGAGGGAGGGAGGGAAGGGGGAGGAAGGGAGGGAGTGTGGGAGGGAGGGAGGGGGGAGAGAGAGAGAGACAGAGAGCGAGAGAGAGAGAGAGAGAGAGAGAGAGAGGGAGAGGGAGAGAAAGGGAGAGAGTGATGGAGGAAGGGAGGGAGGGAGGAGGGAGGGAGGGAGGGAGGGAGGGAGAGGAAGAGTGAGAGAGGGGGGAGAGGGTGGGGGAGAGGGGGAGAGGGAGAGAGAGGAGGGAGGGAGTGAGTGATGGAGGGAGGGGGAGGAGGGGGGGGGGCGGGGCGGAGAAGGAGTAAAAAGATTGCGGAGAAAACATTTGGGAGGATATAAACACAAGTGCGGAATATTACTTTAAACTAAATAAAATATAATTAACTAGAGGAATAAAACAAACAGCATTACCCAAATAGTGAATGGATAGTCTAACACAATGTAAAACTAGGCGGTTGTTGTAGTCTAGTAGGTTAAGTCGAAAACTGGCCAAACTCGTTCAAAATGTGAAATTGGCTTAATTATAGATTTTTGTATGCTCTATCCAATTAGAGCATGATCAGACACATATTTTAGCCGCCATTATGAATTTCATCATGACTGCTTTCGAAACTTATTTATATAATACCCTGCCTTCTAGGACAGCCACATTTGATTAATTCTTTGCAAGACTGTGCAGCCTCAGGAAGGGCTGACCAGTAAGGTACCCAGTGTTCATTTGAATCGTTTGTCCATCCCCAATCACATGGGTTTGGTAACTGCTGTTGAGCCTTTAGTGCCTGTCCCCAACAGTGTCCTCCTTGGTATGGTGATCTTCTGATATGCTCAGTAAGCGCAGCCTAGTTGGGGTATGTGATCTAGCTGCCTTCCCTTTGCAAATAGAAGTTTTCTTACCTGGTTTACCTCCTTGTACTCATAATTTCTGTCATAGAGTAGAATGGCAAAACGCTGAAGCATGTCAATTATGCCATTAGAGATTGTAACAGGTGAGGCTGACAGGTTGACAAATGCTTCCGTGATTTCAGGAAATGATGTCCATGTGCCCCAAGCCGTTTTCTTCTCAATGCTGCTGAAGGAGGATGAGGTGTCACAGCCACTGAAGGCATGGCAGAATGGCAATTTCCTAGCCTTCTGCTCCCCATGTGTGATTGCAATGCTATGGGCTGGTATCACTTTATAATTTTTCTTCACACCAAAAGCGATCCATAATTCATCAAGTGGTAGGGAATGAAATGTAGCAATAGCTGGGACAACCACATCTATGTCGACTGTTCTGATCAAAACTTTGCAGTAGCCATGTTGTGCACAATGTGGTACACGTAACAGTATTCTTGTGGCCGCCTCCTCCTGATTACATGGTGCAAGATTAAGTGCATTGTCACACTCATATGAGAAGACAAAACTGTATTTTCGAATGTGATATTCAGCTGTTTTCCTGGAGTAATCAGCTTGGCAACACATTTTGCTAAGACATTGTGCAGCTCTTTCTTAATTTCATCAATACGAAGGAAACTTTGCCAATTCTTCGGATGTATTAACAACAATTCGAGTTCCTGAACCTCTTTTCAGCCTGGTACATCCTTTCAAACTGTCCAGACGCTTTGAAGATTCAAGATTCCTCATTAGGGATGGAATGAATACTTTCTTGGCATAGTCACTAAAAGTAGAACAGGATTTGGGAAGCAGCATATTGATGACAACAACACCATAAACAATCCTTGCATCAACTTCAGGGTTACTACCACTGGTAGTATGGGTCAGTCTTTCAAAGCATGCAATAAGGTCTGACTTGGTGCATGCTCTCAGTTGTCCCAAATCTGATAAAGAAGGTGGAGCTGCTTGGTTCTCGTGCCTGAAAAATTCATCCATATCTCCATTTCTGGATTGGTACGATATATACATTCTAGAGAACAATTCACAAGTACTATTTAAAGTGCTCATTTGATATGACGTCTTTGATTGTCTTTTGGGAGGTGTCTTCTGGAAAAGAGGCATGCCACTTTTTGCGATGTTGTCGGAAATGGGGTTTGAACATTTGACCAGTCTTTCATCAACATACTTTTCATACTGTGACTATCTGATGCTTTGAAGAGTGGATATTGACTTCTCTCCCATTATCGCTTTGGTGTGCAACACTATCAACTCTTTGCTGTCCTCACTTAAGGACTTACCATGTTCTTCGAACTTAGCAACCACAGCATTGACATGCTCTACAAACTGAGAATGAATTGAGACATGCTGATCATGGTGTTGTGTTATTATTTTAGTGGGCAGTTGAAATGAATTTTCAAACTCATGAACAATTCTAGCCACTTCTGGACCAGCTGTGATCCATCTTATCAAGGCAGATGGATTATTTGTTATTCCTATTATGCCGCCATCACCTTTGATCTTCTCATTCATCTGTTCATGGGCTTGGTCTAAATACATAGCAGAAAAGATATGTGCTGTTTTCTGTACGGCAAAATGTGCTCTTATGAACCCGGCATGAACTGATGTTGCCTGTTGCTGTAGCTGAACCATATTATTTCGACAGCTTTTATACCATCCTGCTTTGTTTGTCGGAAGAGTTGTCTCAATACCATCACCAGTGTCCATTCTGGAAATATCTATTTTCATGGGTAAGCAATAGAGATTGTGGAACTGATACAGGTTTTCAGCAATACATTTATAGCCACAGAACTTATCACTCCCATTATATATACATAGTCCAGGACTAACTAATCTCTCATCTGTTTCTGTCTGGCAGAGAACACAAAGCTGCCAGTCTGTTACATTGGATGAGTCCAGACTTTCTAAACACTGAGAGGCAATAGGATCTCACAAACCATCATACACTACAAATCATAAGACTGTTAACTATGGCTAGGGCAGGTGCTGACGATGTGCTGTGCAAGGGGCAAATTATTTGAAAATGGCAATGAGTTGATAGTCTTGTAGAGTATAATTAGTAGTTGTTGCGCTAAATCTGCAATATAATTTACAGATACATATTTATTTAGACGTTTAAAGACTCTTGAATCAATTATCTGTGTATAATTGAAAGCGAGAAATTTTCGTTTCCAATTCTCAAATTCAAATTTACTTTAAATGCGACTTTATAATATTACCCCGGGCACTTTATTACAAGATTGCAAGATGACGGCTCCCGATGGGCCCAATCGCGTGTATCCTGCTGTTATATGAAAGAGTATACCTAAAACTTCTTACATGCCAAATTTGGTAATTGTTTCACAATTTGAACGATTTTACTTAATCTACTAGACTATTGTATACCCCGGAGATTAATATGTGATATGCATTGTTAATGATTTGTCATTGCTCATCTCTCTATTTCTATGCAATTGAATTATTAGGATACAAGTATTAATGCCACGAAAATAGGTTAGATACAATTTTATATTTCTAAGTAAATATTTCATCAGAGGTAGGCTAGCCATTATTCGACCATATTACCTTATCGTGGTGATATATAAGTCATTTCTGAAAATAAGATATACCTTTCCTTTGTAGTACGCTAGAATCCAGGCTGTTGCAAAATCTGTGAATGCATTTAGAAAATGTACTTGTCCTATTAACCTAATCTTTTCTGAATCCTTAGCCCAGAATAAGCGATGTCAATGTCCTAGTGCCCTGCCAGCCTTGAGACAGAATCAGATAACAAGATATGGAATGGCAGCATTCTGTATTATACACTGATAACACTATACCGTTTCTGGGCCAAATAGAGGGATGCATTGCCCTTTATTGCTCCAATACATGCCCAGGAATCTGCAGTATTAGGTTGCTTATCATTCCCATTTATTATTTAGCAATTGCTTTGATGTTGCAAATTAGCTTACATAAATCCTGTTGAGACTGCCATCTTGGTTTGGCTATTTTTCTAGGTTGACTGGCCTATATTAGCTAGTGCAAATAGTATTGCTTACCCCATCTTTTGTCAATAGCGCCTCAATGCACTCAAAATGCTTCTTTTTTTTTTTTTTCTTTTTTTTTTTTTACAAATTAACCCTTTCAGTTGTCAAGATTTAAAAAAAAAATTCAAATATTTTCTCAGTGAATGACCATTTGCTGGCCAAGAGAACGTTTTTTTTGGTAAATTTAACACAGGACTTTAAGAATATATTTTTTAAAGAGTTGGTCTTTTGACCGGCTTGTCGATTATAGGGATAATCGTCTAGGAAATCTAAAGTTTTGCTTAGTTAGTGCCCATTTGCAGGTCAAGAGAAGACTATTTTTGAATATTTACAACTGGAATCACTGGCTCGGTAACCGAGCCAGTCATTCCAGTGGTCAGTTTTAAAAGATAGTCTTCTCTTGACCTGCAAATATACATACCTCAAGACCACTGCAGAGGCGGAGTTACCATGATAACGGCAAGTTGACACACGATGAGTTAAATAAGATCACACTGACTACGAGGCCTGGCCTTTAATAATACGTATTCTGTTGATAAACTTATATCAATAACAAGTCAATAAACAGATCAACAGCTGCCATATTACTCACGCTTTAGTTTTGATTTAGTTTCTGGTTTGATCCGCTGTTCCTGCACAAACACAGATCCTTATTGTACCTAGTGGAAGCGAGATCTTTTTCGGTTTTCTGTGTACTTTCGAGAAAAAACCCTATTAGACACCGCCATTAACAGCAGAAGGTCACCATAATAGAAGTTTGCAACTCTCGATTGCCTAGTATAGACAGCATTCGCTACCACGTTTGTAAGGCCAACAGAAACAAGTCTGTCTAGCGGCATTCCCTTCAGGCGAATGCGATTCGAATCGCGGTTTGGGACTGTAAAGCGGATTTTAAGCATTTATTTAAGAGAATATTTCAGACAAACCCAAATGGCGAATAATTTTCAAAGACATAAATCCAAATGGATGATATTGCACGTTCTAATCATTTGATAGCTCTAACGAAAACTGCTGTCATATTTGGCTTGGAAGATAAAGTAACGGACGTTAGTAGAAGGGAAGTGATATAGATACTATTTGAGCAGGTAGATTGAGAAAGTGAGAAAAGCCCTCAGGGAGCAGATATAGCTGGCATCGATGTCAGTTCAGATCCAAATGAAGCCATAACCAAAATACTGAAATCTATGGAAACATCCACTATAAGCACTATAGGTGTTCTTAAAAACAACCAAATTAGGTATACTGACGACCCTCTAGTAGTAAAACTGTCAGCAGAGCAGAAAGCGTTATCTATCAAAGTGGCCAAAGTGTAGACCGCACCAAACTACGCTGGGAGCACAAAATTATTCTGCGCCACATTAGTGAACGCTTAAAAGATCTTGCTATTCAACAGGCAGACTCGCCAGCAGATGAAATCACTGCCACGGATGACTGACACAAAATGTTTTGGGCAGCCCAAGCCCTAAGAGTTACGGACTGCACACCACCACTCACTATACACAACTCTGTTTTATCGGGACTGACAAGGGAAAATCCGAGGTAATCCGAGAATGGTTCACGGAACAGTTCACTGACAACGATGATGAGCCCTTGTACCCGTTCTCGGGAGACCCCAGGCCATTACTATTACCAATTAAAACAGCAGAAGAAGAGAAGGCACTTAAAGCCCTGAAAAATGGACGTGAATCTGGACCTGATGGCATGAGCATGAACTATTCAAATATGCAAGTGACATTATCTCAAAACCGATCACGCACCTAATCAATTCAGCGTTTATGCACCACCTTTCCATCGATGCTGTAGGCCAAGGCACCCTTATTGCACTACCCAGACCCAAGAAGCCACCTGGGCCCCCCGCCAATCTGGGGCCCATTGCGCTCCTCAACAGCATACGGAAAATCCTATCCAATGTTACTCTATGCTGCATCCGAGACAAGATTGATTACTTCACCAGTTCATGTCAAAGTGGCTTCACACGTGGACACAGCTGCACAGAGATTGTATGGGCTCAACGCATGCTTGTGTCGGCAGTCATGTCCAAACACTGGGATTTCCACAAAATGGGCATTGACATGTTACGAGCCTTCGACACAATTAAACGCTCAGGGATCCTAGATGTACTACGCCAGGCCAGTTGCAATGAAGATGAGCTATGACTAATGCGACAACTGCTTGTGTGATGGAGTGATTTCACTGCTGTTGAAGTCACTGCGTCACAGTGGTTGTCAGTGTTTTCACTATTTTGCCTTGTGTGTGGGATTTAGAAAAAAATAGTTCACGCAGGTTGTCTGCGATGGGCAGAACCACACGATTCGCCATATTGTCATCCAGCTGAAAACACACATCGAATTGGTGGAGCAGCAGATGAGGGCCGCTGGGCTATTATATGTTGAGTGAGACCATGTTCATCCTTTAAATTACCACAGCTACAGGTTTTTTTTGTTACCCTTAACCCTAGACTTGTACTACAAGAATGTGTAGTTGAGGTAGATTGTCTGTCCTTGGGATGACGTAGAAATTGATAATCTCCTGGGGAGAAGAGCAGCTTTTGGTGCAACCAGTGTAGTCAACTGCCAATGTAGAGTGTGGATTGGAGACGTGCAGTTGAATATTTTTCTCGACCATTTAAGGAGTGACATTATGGACATTTAAATTCAGAAATCTCGGTTAATAAGCAAAGACCCAACACAATGTCAAATTTTAGGACTTTTCAATAATTAAGAATAAATTAATTTTGAAATTTGAATGTGGAAGTGATCTGGGAAATACTATGGAAGTGATTATTATGGTTCAGGGTTGGGTTATAAGATCTAGTGGGAAAGTAAGGTGGGGGATGTATTTTTTTTAATTCAATTTATTATACCTACCACCTTGTGTGATAGAAGGCTTCTGATTATATTAGAAACTAGTAAGGTTGGGGACGTATTTTTGTATTGAATTTATTATACCTATCACCCTGTGTGATAGAAGGTTTCTGATTGTACTATAAACTTTTCAAATCATTGTCATGTTTCCTCGTGTTTCTTAATATAAACTGTTTCTGGAAAAGGTAGTATATTTAGTTTTTGGAATTTTTTTAATTGAATTTCATAGACTGTATAGACCTTTTTGAAAGAGGATATATATAAACCTAAACAAATTTAAGAAAAGTGTTTTGAGAACGTCAAGATAAGCTGATGAATTCATTTTCATAAATTAAATTTCTGGCCTTATCTTGACGTTCTCAAAACTCTTTTCTTAAATTTGTTTAGGTTCTTGTTTTAAAATCGATTAAGGAAAATCATTTCAGATCAGTTTAGAACATTATAGAATAAAAGGTTCATTGTTTGAAATCGCTAGCTTACACTTGCAAACACAAAGCTGAGAGTATGAGTCAAGTCAGTGAAGTCTGTAGGGTTTGAGAAATCAATTGGCTCCCCACAGGGAGATGATCTATCTCCGGTGCTTTTCACCTGCTACCTTGCTGCCACATTGAAATCTGTACGGGAAAGTGCCACAAGACACCCCCCCACCAGTGTCAATACTGGGCATGATGCTAGAGATGGAATGTGCCAACGATGTGGACTTCATAGACAAGGAAAAGAAACCCCTTGACGAACTTCTTCCAATAGCTGCAAGCAAACCAAAAATTGAGAATCTCTTTATGAATGAATCCAAAACAGAGTTCATCCACATATACCTATCGACAAAGCATGAAACTATAGAAAATGATGACCCACTTCGTGCCGACGAACCATGGAGGAAAAGTAAACATCCTGGGCTCACTGCTTTGCAGTACTGCTGACATTTCTGCACGCTGCGTCGTGGGGAACATAGCTTTCCATTCCTTCTGGAAGCTATGGATTCGTAGATCAAAGATGACCTTGATAAAGAGGCTACGTGTATACAATGCCACCTGCGTATCCTTGATGCTGTATAACTGTAACAGCTGGGCAGCTCCAAAGGCGGCTCTAGACAAACTTGATGCCTGCCACCACAAACACCTACGCACTATCACTGGACACCGATGGCCAGACAGCATAATTTCCAATGATGCACTATGCAAGATGTGTAATACGTCGCACGAGCCTCTATTTCAATTTCGCAACTTAAAACAATTATATTAATTTATACGGATTTATTTCGTGTCATTGCATATAGGCTCACAGTTTAAGCCTATAAAAGTACACAATTTTGACAATTTTATTTTCAGTAATTTTGTTGTGAAGATGCGCTTTTAAAAAGCAATCTACAGCTCAGGGTTCCGGGAAAAGATTATCCACACCCAAACACACGCACACCCGCAAGCCCGCATGGTTGCGCACGGTATGGTAGCTGCGCATGTAGTCATATGGCCACAACAACCAAGCCGTAACAGCGTTTCCATGGGTATGTTGAGGTGTTTAGCCGCCCGTCTAATTCTTTTCAAAATATTCAACTAGTATAGCTTAGACTAGTATAGCGCAGATTAAACTACTCTAGCTTAGACTAGCATAGCTTAAACTAGTATAGCTTAGATTAGTATAGCATAGATTAGTAAAGCTTAGACTAGTATGACTTAGACTAGTATGGCTTAGACTAGTATGGCTAACATACCTTATCTTTAAGACTAGCCTAACATAGGCTAGTCTAGGCATAGATTGCATAGTCTAATCTTGGGTCAGGCAGCCCATTTAGGCTACCCTAGATTTAAATATACTTACCCTGCCCTTCCCTGCCTTGCCCTACCATACCTACCCTACACCACATACACTTAGTCACCATAAACAGTGGGGTCTACCTTAGCCTTAGCCAGGCTTGACCAGACTTTATCCAGGCTTATTTAGGCATTGCCAGGCATTAGCTAGGTTCGACTATGCTTTATCCAGGCTAGGATAGGCCGTACCTAGGCCTTATCTATGCTTGGATGGGACTTATATAGCCTTAGCTACGTCTTCGCTAGGCCTTAGCTACGGTTACTTAGGCATTATGTAGACTTTAGCTAGACTTGGATAGGCCTTACCTAGGCTTTATCTAGGATTGCATTGGCCTTACCTATGCCTTACCTATGCCTAAGCTATGCCTTATCTAGGCTTGGACTAGGCCTTAGCTGGGCTTGACTAGACCGTACCTAGACATTGGCTAGACGTTAGCCCTGCTTACCTAGGCTTAACTATGCCTTGGTGAGGCTTGCGTATGCCTTAACTAGGACTTAGCCAGGCCTGGCTATGCTTTTTGCAAAGATAGTTTTACACAGGCCGGATCGAAGTTTGGATCGGCCTTATCTAGGCCTTAGCTAGGTCTTAGCCACGGTTGCCTAGGCCGTATCTAGGACTTACCTAGGCCTTAGTCAGACTAATGCCACGGTAAGGTCATGTCTATGTAAGTCCTACCCAAGACTAGCTCTGGCCTATGTAAGGCATATCCAAGCCTAGATAAGGCCGAGCTAAGACGTACATAAGCCTAGTTAAGCATTATTACGGCTTGGCTAAGGTCTAGGTAGAGCCTAACTAAGGACTAGCTAAGGACTAAGCAAGAACTAGCTAATGCCTGCATAAGCTTAGCTAAGGCCTGAGTAATACATAGTCAGAATTAGATATGACATAGCAGCGACCTAGATAATATGTAGCTCAGCCTAACTAAAGCCAAGCTAAGACGTACATAAACCTAGTTGAGCATTGTTAAGGCCTATCTAAGGTCTAGGTACAGCGAGTCAAGCCTAACTAAGGCCTAGATAAGGCATAGCCAACCCTAACCAAGGCCTATCTAAGGCCAAAGTAAGGACTAGCTAATGCCTATATACGGCTAGATAAGGCCTCGGTAAGACTAAGCCAAATCTAGACAATGCATAGCTTAGGCTTATGTAAGGCTTGGCCAAGACCAGCTAAGGCCAAGATAGACCGCCACCCAGCTTACCCTACTCTAGCCTACACTTCAGGACATTTGCTAAAGGAATCGGTTCATTGAGAGGTAGGGAATATTTCACATGCATGACATACTCTGAAATCCTAACCCATAACCCTAAACTAGCTTTATGCTTAGACTAGCCTATGCATAGATTACATATTCTTGCCTAGGCCTAATCCAGCTTAGACTAGCATAGCTTAGATTAGACTAGCATAGCTTAGACTATCATAGCTTAGCCTAGACTAGCTTAACTTAGATTAGCATGGCACAGCTTTGTTTAGACTAGCCTAGCTTAGACTAGCATAGATTACCATATCTTAGCTTAGAATAGCTTAGACTAGCATAGTGTGACTTAGCTTACATTAGAATAGATTAGCTTAGTAAAGGTTAGCTTATACTACATTAACTTAGACTAGCACAGCTTATCTTAGACTAGCATAACTTGGCATAGCTTAGCTTAAGCTATCATAGCCTAGCTTAGACTATCTTAGCTTAGCTTTTCATAGCTTAGCATAGCGTAGATCAGACTTAGCACAGACTACCTCAGCTTAGCTTGGTCTAGCATAGTTTCGCACCGCTTAGCACAGCTTAGCTTAACATAACTTATTTTAAATTAGATTAGCTTAGCATAGACTAACATAGCATAAATTAGCATAGTTTGTGAAAGCTTTAAATAAGTTGGCATAGCTTAGCTTAGACTAGCTTAGCATAGATTAGCATAGCTTAGCTTTTACTAGCATATATTACCGTAACTTACTTTAGATTAGCTTAGACAAGCATAGATTGGCTGAGCATAGCTTAGCTTAGACTAGTTGGCATAGCTTAGCTTGGCTTAGAGTAACATAACTTAGCATATCTTAGATTAGTCTATCTTAGCTTAGCTTAGCCTAGCATAGCTTAGATAAGACGAACATACCATAGCTTAACTTAGCTCAGGCTAGACTTGCATAGCTTATCATAACTTTGCTAGCTTAGCTTAGTGTAGACCAGCATAGCATAACATAGATTAGAGTAGATTAGCTTTGCTCAAACTAATATAACATAAGATAGCTTAGCTTTTAATAGCTTTGAATAGGTTAGCATAGCATAGCTTAGTCTAGCATAGCTTAGACTAGCATATGTTAGTCTAGAGTAGTATAGCTTAGCTTAGACGAGCATAGCTTAAAATAGCATAGCTTAGCTTAGACTAGCATAGCTTAGCTTAGCGTAGACTAGCACAGCTTAGCTTACCTTAGTATAGCATAGCTTAGCTTAGCCGAGTATATCTTAGCTCAGCAGCGTATTTCGTAGGTTAGCTCAGTATAGAGTAGTTTAGCCCAGTATAGCATAACTTAGCCTAGCGTGGACTAGTATAGTATAGCTTAGCGTGGACTAGTATAGAATGGCTTGGACTAGACTAGTATAGCATGGCTTAGCGTTGACTAGTATAGCATAGCTTAGACTAGACTAGCATAGCATGGCATAGATTAGCGTGGACTAGTACAGCAAAGTTTAGACTAGTATGGCATAGCTTAGCGTGGATTAGTATAGCATAGCTTAGACTAGACTAGTATAGCATATCTAAGCACGGACTAGTATAACATAGCTTAGACTAGCCTATTATAGTATAGCTTAGCGTGGACTAGTATAGCATAGCTTAGACTAGTATAGCATAGATTAGCGTGGCTTAGTATAGCATAGCTTAGCATGGACTAGTATAGCATAGCTTGGACTAGACTAGTATATCATAGTGGCCTAGGCTGGCTTAACCTAGACTAGCATAGCTTGGACAAGATGCATAAGTTAGCATGGACTAGTATGAGCATAGCTCAAACTAGACTAGTATAGCACAGCATATCTTGGACTAGTACAGCATAGCTCAGGCTAGTATAGCATAGGTTAGCGTGGACTAGTATAGTAAAGCTTAGCATGGACTAGTATAGCATAGCTTAGACTAGACTAGTAGAGCATAGATTGGGCTAGGCTAGTTTAGCCTACACTCGATTGGCCTATACTCGATTGGCCTAGACTAGATTGACCTAGACTAGATTGGCCTAGACTAGACTAGATTGGCCTAGACTAAATTGGCCTGGACTAGACTAGATCGGCCGAGACTAGACTAGATTGGCCTAAAATAGATTGGCCTAGACTAGATTGGCCTAGCCTAGAGTAGATTGTCCTAGACTAGATTTGCCTAGACTAGAATGAACTAGAGTAGATTGGACTAGACTAGACTGGACTAGACTAGATCGGCCTAGACTAGACTGGATTGGTCTAGACTGGACTAGATTGGCGTAGACTAGACTGGCTTAGACTAGACTGGCCCAGAATAGAATGGGCTAGACTGGACTAGATCGGTCTACACTAGATTGGCCTAGACTAGATCGGCATAGGCGAGACTAGATTGGGCCTAGCCTAGATTGGCCTAGACTAGACTGGCCTAGACTAGATTGGCCTAGACTAGACTGACCTAGACTGGACTAGACTAGACTGGCCTAGACTAGATTGGCTTAGACTAGACTAGATCGGCCTAGACTGGACTAGATTGGCCTAGACTAGATTGGCCTAGAGTGGACTGGCCTCGACTAGATTGGCCTAGACGAGGCTGGACTAGACTAGATTGGCCTAGAGTAGACTGCATTGGCCTAGACTGGACTAGATTGGACTAGACTGGCCTAGACTAGACTGGCCTAGACTAGACTGGCCTAGACTAGACTGGCCTAGACTAGATTGGCGTAAACTAGACTAGATCGGCCTAGACTAGACTAGATTGGCCCAGACTAGACTAGATCGACCTAGACTAGATTAGATTGGCCTTGACTAGACTAGATTGGCCTAGACTAGACTAGATTGGCCTAGACTGGATTGGACTATACTAGATTGGCCGAGACTAGATTCGAGTAGACTAGACTGGACTAGACTAGAGTGGACTGGACTGGCCTAGACTGGACCAGATTTGACTAGACTAGACTGGCCTAGACTAGACTAGATTGGACTAGGCTGGACTAGATTTGCCTAGACTAGACTAGACTGGCCTAGACGAGATAGGCTTAGACTAGACTAGATCGGCCTAGACTAGACTAGATTGGCATAGACTAGACTGGCATAGACTAGACTAGATTGGGTAGACTAGATTAGCCTAGACTAGATTGGACTGGACTAGATTGGAGTAGACTAGATTGGCCTAGACTAGACTGGGTTGACCTAGACTGGACTAAATTGACCTAGATTAGACTGGCCTAGACTGACTAGACTAGACTGGCCTAGACTAGACTATAGATTGGCCTAGACTAGACTAGATCGGCCTAGACTAGACTAGATTTGCCTAGACTAGACGAGATTTGCCTAGACTACACTATATTGACGTAGGCTAGACTAGATTGGCCTGACTGGCCTAGACTGGACATCATGTTAATCATGTAGGCTAGACAATGCATGTAGGCTAAGCTAGGCCTGCATGCTATAGGCTATACCTATATAAGCAGGTACTAGGTATGTATGCTATTAGTCTAGGTATGTTGGCTAGTAGGCATGTACGGAAATTAGGTAAAGTGAAAGCTATGCTCAGCACAAAAAAAATCGAATTCACGCCTTTTTGTAAAAACAGCAGCTCACGCAAAACTGATATATTTTCCGGAATCTTATAACACGTTAATAGAATTGGATTTCAGTAGTTTGAAGTGGTCAATATTCTATGGATCTGTACAAAAACATACCAAACAACAGTTGTTGCACTTCATAAGATTGACTAAGATGGATGTAATTGCCGTTTTAAGCGCTGTACTGCCATACTAGTAATCAGCTTTTTTACATTCCAGGCGTTTGTTTTGGGGGTTCCCTGGTCTAAAAATAGACAACCAGTAGAAATATTCTCAATTTCCGTGGATGCATCTTATTAGCCAGGCCAATCAGCGACGTTAGTTAACCAGGCTCATTTGCATATAGCGGCATTACGGAAGTGGTCGGAATCTTCTGAAAGTCTCCCAGGTGTAACATTCTTTTTAAACTGGCCAGCTTATTTAGTGTTATTTTAGGTGTAAATCTATGCTTTATGAACGTTCATTTGTACAGAAGCTACTAACATATCTGCCGTGCTACCGGATTTGGAATTTTCTTCTTATGTGTTAGTTGTAGTGTAGACCCCGTCTATCTTGTCTAGGAGTACCACAAGCGGATATTTAAAAAGTTTTACTGCTGTACTGAGCTTAGATTTCTGTCATTTTCTCGTGCCGTTTTCGTTTTCTTTGGATATTCTGCCGTTAGTAGGAGTATCAAGTTATTAAATTATGTTATAATATAGCAATCTATGATGACGTAAACTTATCTTGGTCACCGTGGTAGATGATAACCCACACCAATTGGAGTGTACATGCGTGTGCATGAACTAAAATTAATTTTCAATTATGACATCTTAAGCAATTATATAAATTTTATATCTGTAGCTTACCCGGTCTATAGCTGTTGTGAAAGCTGTCTCAGTGCTGCACTCTACATATTATAATGTTCACAGGGTGTATTTAATTAAGCGGCGATGACCCCCTTCTCATGAACTAGGGCGGCACGTCTACGGCCACACAGAACAACACAATCAACCTTTAGATGGCATAACAATCAAATCTAATTTAAACCATGACAGTTTTGATTTTATGCTTATGCCATCTAAAGGTTGATTGTGTTATTCTGTTGCATTAGTCCATGGGAAGGGGTCTATCGCCGTTTAATCAAATGAAACCCATGAACATTAAAATATGTAGACTGCAACACTGAGACAGCGGCGCTGATGGTGCTTGTTTTTGTAGCTCTCACATCAGCTAAAAACCTGTAAGCTACAGATAAAATTAAAATTTATATAATTGCATAAAATATCATAATTGAAAAATAAATTTAAATCAGGCACGCTCCAAATTGGCTACATTTATTTGAAAAAAATGTGTGTCTTGGTATATGTAAATACATTGCACTCAGCCAAAAATGAGAATTGTATGCATTAATGAATAATATACCAAAAGTGTGTTGATTATCACCTATCACACCGTCAATGATTGCTATATTAAAACATAATTTAATAACTTGATCCTGATACTCCTACTAACGGCTGAATATCCGAAGAAGAGGAAAATGACACGAGGACATGAGATAAATTTAAGCTCAGTACAACAGTAGAACTTTTAAAGTATTCGCTTGTGCTTCTCCTAGACAAGATAGACGGGGTCTAGACTACAAGTAACGCGTAATAAGAGAATTCGAAATCCATATATTTTAATAACTGCTGTATAAATTAATTTTCATAAAGCATAGATTTAAACCAAACATAACACTAAATAAGCGCGCCAGTTTAAAAATAGGATATATGGAAGAATAAAGGAAAAGTGAGTGATTTAAATTCTGAGGTGACGAGCGTAAGGGCAATGTGCGCGCTCGTTAGATCAGTAATAAACGCGGCGCAAAAGAGTGCGGGTTATAACAACTAAGATTATATGTTTCCCACCGTCAGAATTGGCTAGATTTCTTTTTGGTCATATGCCATTGCTTATTCGCCATACATCTACTGACAGAAATTCTGTTGCAATTTTGCCGAGGTCATTTCTTAGATTGACTGGACTATATGGGTATCAAGACCATTCCTATCTCGCGAGATTTCCTTCGATAGGAGATCGAGAAAAGTATCTCGGATATATCGAGTAGCCATTGGCGTAGTGATTTCCACCAGAATATGGTGGTAGAGAAAATTGAAACTTAAAAGGACACGAGCGCTACTCTCCTCATATCAGACAATATTAACTCACGTAAAACGAGATGATATAAAGCCTATAGTAGTCTGTAGGACAAGTAATTAACAGAAAAATAGTCCCACTGAACTCGTCGTAAAATTCAAATCTGTTGCACATCTGTCGCACACAAAATGAGGTCAAGAATTTGCTGACGTTGCGTGGATGTTGATATCACACAAACCACTGGGTGGATCGAGTCGATTTTAATGTCTGTATCAAGCTAGCGATACAGCGGTAAAGATGGTACCAAAATCAACACGATCCACAGTGTAGCTACACAGATAGAATGGGTCCAGATCTATCTGGTCTCCAAATTGGAGTCTGTGTAACAGTCTAGTTGTTGTGATGAGATAATAAGATGGCCGGTCAATACATTAGAGGTGTATTTTGGAAGAAGCCACGCCTTTATTTTTAGATTGGTATGAAAACCTGTTTAACGCACCTCATGAATCCATTTCCTCACTCAATCGTATGACGTCATAATCAACTACGCGGCGTGTATGCTGACGTCATAATCATGACGTCATGAATGATTCGAGTAAGCCCGTCTTTAACGCTTAATAGTCCGACACGTTGTATGAATTGCATATCTTTACCACTTAACAGACATTCTGTTGAATTGTATGTTTTTGCTATTTAAGCAACATGCTGTTGAATATTTTGATATTAATTTGAACGGGCGCTGTTGCTGCCTGCGCTGTTGCTGCCCCAGTTCCCAGTCAAATTAGTTTCAAAATATTCAACAGCTTACCTGTATAGTTTTCTGGAAATGATGGTCAGAGAGTTCAGAGATCGATCGATCCAAACACGAGTGAAGTGTGGGTGGAGCTTAGCTACAGATGGGCGGGGCATATCTAAAAATGGAAAGATTCCTTATTGCTTACCAGCATACATAGAACATGGTGATATCGCGTAACTGTGTGCATCTATCGTTTATTATGTGCTTAAAGTGCCGATTATTTCTTCAACTTTCATAGTTTTTTTGTAGCAAATACATTAAGCACCAATAGAAAACAAATGGAAAAGACAACTGCAAACAAATGAAACGCAAATTTCCATATTAGTTAGGATTTCAATTTTAAATGTTAGTTCGGCTTGGCCAATGATGAACTTATAATTGCCACAGCAGCACCTTAAGTGTATGATATCACTCCGAGTGTACTTTCTGAGCATAAATTAATTTTTCAGCTGACTGTCTTGCTTTTATTAGGCCTAATCACTTTATAACACAGCGTTTTGTGTTGTGTATGCTTTATTAATTTTTGCAACTGTTTTTGTTGGTTTCTGGTATTCATTTGTGCTGTAGCTGTCTAACAGATTTCAAGCAATCTGTTGCCGGAGTTACGTTATACTAATTTATTCATATGTTTTAAATAATATTTAATATTCCATCAACGGCAGATGCATAAATAGGTGGATGCCATTTTAATAAGCGCTGTTGTCAGACTATTATATTATTGCAGTCTACAGCAACATAATGCAATCAGACAACGCCACAGTTCCCCCGTTTACAGATATGACAGATTCTGCACTTCTCGTGTTCTGCAAAGGTTTCAAGAAGATGCCAGTTTGGATCAATCAATCCCTTGTGCGGCAGATGCGGTAGGTGTTGCCACGAACACCATGCTTGTTATATACTTATTCAAATCATGGAAATACTTTCTGCCGATATTCACAGTACTGACTAGCTTGGTTTTCTGTGACTGGATGACGTGTTTCTGCGCGGGCTTCTTCGCCCAGTTTGTTCTTCCAGATTTGGCATCCGCGTGGCATAGCGCTGAGATTGTCCAGACGATGGTCTACTTCCTTACCTAAAATTACGTATGTAGTCTCTGTCATTTGTTATTCATAGCCGCGTTACGATACTACCAACTTGTGCATTCACCATCCGCGAAGATCCATGTGACTTTCTCCCTAATCTACAAGCGTTGTGCATCGATGTGGATACTCTCTTTAATTGTCACTATACCATACCCCATCTACTACACATCGACCATTGTACATTATGGAAATAAAACGTTGAGACCTCTTCAATTTATCGGTAATTATAAGGCGAAGGAGTTATCTTTATCTGTGTTTGAGCAGATCATACCATTCACTGTATTAGCAGTGCTGCATATTCTCAAGGTGTATAAGGTGTCACGGAATGCAGAACTCACACAACTGGAACGACGTAACTCTAGCTCAAGAACGGTCAGTATCATTATCCTATTATTCTTTGTTGCTACAGTGCCTCGGTTTGGCCACATGGTTTATCATGTGATGTTGGGTTATCCGAACCAAATCACAACTGGCAGCCTTTCAATTATGAGTGTCTTTTATACGCATAGGTACCATTAGTTGCACGTGCATTTCAATTTTTCCGTGAATTGTTTGCAACCGCGTCTCATGACACGCACAAGACAGCGATTTTTAAACACATTTCAAGACGCAATCATCCGGGCATTTGTGCACTTTAACTCTGGCCATTGTGTGATCGCCACAAGAGAAAACACTCGCAAAACATTCTATCGACTATGGCGAGTATGCCTGTAAATAATTGACTTTCGCCGATGTCCCTCGTCAAAGTTGTGCGCATTTCAAAATAAAGCTATAATAGGTCTTGATATCCTCTATTGATATGACGTTTCTTTTGCGGTTCAGTATATATGGTTATTATGCATCATTCTGATTGAGAATGGGTGAACATTTCGTATGGCTAAACATTGTGTATATCTGATAAAAGTTGACTGAACAAATAAATAATACTTCTCCTTGTCAAAAGCCACGTGGTCGTGTGATTCATATAATTTCACCGCTATTGGAGTGAGCACAGCTGCATATTATCCACACCATCTTTTCGATAATAAAAAACAACACCGTTCAGCTTGGGGAACTAAACTTAATGCCAGTGACTTAAGTCTCTGAGAAAAATTGTGTGACGGAATCACAAAAGTGACGGAATGACACATATGATGGAATCACAAGCGTGGTTTGCACAAGACAGGGAGACATAGCATAACATTAGTTCAATAATATGGTGATCATAGCATCTATACATATAGTATGCGGGTGTTGGCATACGACAATACAATGAAATAGATGTACATGGTCAGGGTGGTTGCGTAATACGTTTATTGCAGGGAAATGGTACCTCATATCTCTAAATCACAAAATTACTAGAAATTCTGAAATTGTATGTTGTGTATAGGGATTGATGATCCTTTCATAAATGTCTCGTAATGTATACTATTTTAGACTGTCTAGGCATAAAGAATAATGAAATAATAGACTGCTATAACATACCAGAAGCAGACTATAAAGCCCAATGAATATTTTTGAGAATAATTTTACTGACTCTTCTCAGCCTTAATCCAAAATGCATTTGGTAGCCTTATAAAATACCAGTCTAATCCTGTATCCCACTGAATTATTTGATTTGAAACTGAAACGAAATCCTCTCACAATAATAAACATGAGTTAGTTTAGACAGACATGCTTAATAGAGCCCAAGCTACCCATTGCCATATTAGCCAAAATAAGCAATTCATAACTACTTAGCAAAGAAATTAATTGGCTAAGAGTTTGGCTAATCCTTTCAACTATTCTGTACATAGTACTACATATTATAATGTGAAATCGTTCGCTTCTGTATTTGGAATTACATGGAATTTGCCTCAAGTCTATTATGGCAACAAGTTCCAGTTACTTTCAAAATCTATGCTTGCATTGGAATGGAGACTAAAGTCATTCACACATGGCATAAGTTGATTTCAAGCGTTATGACAAAATCTTAGTCAGAGGACGATTGTTAGTGTTCATAGGTAAATAAATTATAACCTGTTATTGCCAAGTCTGTTGGTCATTCTTGTTGTTGAATATTATGATGCCAGTTAGGAGCACCATGAAGAATGACCAACAGACTTCGTACAACCTGACGGTCGATAGAGATAGTAACTCGGAAATATGCACCGGAACTCAGCATTATATACAACGATATTCACTTCCTTATTATAATCTGTAATTTTGAAAACAGCGTTGCTGTAAGCTGTTACTACAAAGAACAGCAACAACTTTTATCAATGCTATTATGAAAAGTACAGATTTCTGTATCTACAAGCATGCACAACTGCTCATTTCTAGCTAATCTCCGACCGCTTTTTACGCGTAATCGAATGGATTTTAAACTTTGAATTATGAGCTTTCGAAATCTGAATTTGAATGCAGCTATGCAGGTAAGCTCTTGCATATTTTGAAGCTAATTTAACTGGGTGCTGTTGCTGCGTTTAAAATATAACATTTTCTTTAAAACTATACAATTCATCCAGGTCATGATGAACCATTGTCACCTTAGTGACAGACTTATGTCCTTATGATTGTGACATCAGCTAATACGTGACATAATTGATTATGACGTCAGATATTTGACTAACAGTTTATTATTACAGTTAATATGGATACCCAAGTTAAAATTAAGATATCAAATTGTCACCATTAACTAAGGAAAACGTTGTCTGTCAGTCCATGCCACCATCATGACAACGTATGTGATAACGTCACAAAAGCGCATTACAGACATTCAATAAAATTATGTTGGTTATTTAAACATTGGTGTTTTCAAGAAAGTTCTTGCATTCTAAGATAATCATACACATAAACACATATATTCGCTGATAGTACTCCGCCATTTGACTGTATGTCAAATTTGTTACATCAGATAGGGAGCCGATTTTCTATCTTATTAATGACAAATTCTTGTGTATTCAAAGCTTTAATGTTTAAATATACGTTTTCCCTCTCTACCCTCTTGGGTTAATTCGCTAAATGTAATTGGTATGCAATTATTGCACACGTGATTCCGTCACAGTAACTCGCGTGATTCCGCCACACAAGACCATCACATGAATTTGATAAAAATATGTTAGTTCTTTAAACATTGGTTGTTTAACAAAAACTAATCATACGCATTGCACAGCAATATCTGTTCCTAGGGAGCAGAAATTTGAACATTCGTTCACTGAATATGGAACTACTGTCCACATTGTACGATCCCGTCACAATATATCAAGCCTTGTTTAGATATTATTGTTCACGGAGTATTATATGAAGTTGCGTTTTCGCTGGTCATATGCTTATCATATGTATCAGCCAAGATACAATATTTGACCAATTCGTAATAAACTGGACAAGGTGGACAAGTCTTTCGACAAAATGTAGTGCCGGAATTGGTGTACAGCAACGGCACAATCATGTTAGTTTCAAGATATTGAACAGCTTGTCTCTATAGTTACCCCGAAATCTAGGTTCTGGGAATTCAATGGTTCGCGGTTTTTTAACCGATTCCACACGAGTAAAAGGTTAGAGCTTGGCTAGAAATAGGTCTGACTAGGTATGACTAGAAACGGATTCCTCTATTAGATTTTGCAATATATTTGCAAGCTACTGTATATTTAAAACTCATATGTTATCTGAAGCATATTATTACTGTTTACTTCATGAACTATTCTATCTAAATATTCTTCAAAAGAAGTTAAGCTAGGATTCCATTAACGCGTATGCGTATGTGTATCCGTATCCGTATCCGTATCCGTATCCGTATCCGTATCCGTATCCGTATCCGTATGCGTATCCGAATGAGTGATTCCATTTGTACGTATGCGTATGCGTATGCGTATCCGAAAGTAGTGCTTTTATTCAATCAATTGGACTACTACTACTACAACTACTACAACTACTACTACTGCTACTACTACTACAACTACAACTACTACTACTACTACTACTACTACTACTACTACTACTACTACTACTACTACTGCTACTGCTACTGCTACTACTACTACTACTACTACTACTACTACTACTACTGCTACTACTACTACTACTACTACTACTACTACTACTATTACTACTACTACTACTACTACTACTACTACTACTACTACTACTACTACTACTACTACTACTACTACTACTACTACTACTACTACTACCACCACTACTACTACTATTACTACTACTACTACTACTACTACTACTACTACTACTACTACTACTACTACTACTACTACTACTACTACTACACCTACTACAACTACTACTACTGCTACTACTACTACTACTACTACTGCTGCTGCTGCTGCTGCTGCTGCTGCTACTACTACTACTACTACTGCTGCTGCTGCTGCTGCTGCTGCTGCTGCTGCTGCTACTACTACTACTACTACTACTACTACTTGCTACTTGCTACTTGCTGCTACTACTACTACTACTACTACTACTACTACTACTACTACTACTACTACTACTACTACTACTACTACTACTACTACTACAAGCATGAATATGTTCTAAAATAGTCTATCAGCCTTTGAGTTTCACATTCCAGCGCGCTTACTATGAATTTAACTTATATATTGGAACACATGTACGGAATAATAGTGCCGATTTGGGGAAAGCCCATGAATGACGTAATGAAAAACGTAATTTTCAAGGAATCCCACATCCGAATGCTGTCCGTATCCGAATAAAATCGCTACATGTAGCGATCGGATTCGGATACGGACAGGGTTCGCATACTCATACGGACATATGGAATCATACTATCTATTTGTAATGGGAGCGAAAAAGAAATTCGGATACGCATACGTATACGCGTTAATGGAATCCTAGCTTTAATTGAAAATAACCTAAACTAAACTAAGATGAAAACGTGCATCTTTGTGATAAGTCCGAAACCTGGTAAACCAATCGGGAAATATAAGGTCTTTTAGAGAGACACAATCGTGTTGCACATGTATTTGATGCGTCACTGGTTAGCTTAGGTCACAATCAAAATGATATTGCTCCGTCACGAAAATCGAAAAGTCATCACAAAAGTGAACGAATTGTATGTATTTGGTGAGTAATTTACAATTTAATTAGCATTCTGCTGAATATTTCGAAACTAATTTATCTAGCCGCTGTTGCTGTCATATACATCAACAGCTCAAGTAAGATTAGTGTCAAAATATCGAACATCCCCCCCCCCCCCACCCCCTCCCCTTGGAAAGCTATCTTGAAATTTAGATTATGGGAATTCAGCTTTCTATGTTTCAAACCTAATGAAACATGCTTAGAAACTGGGCGGAGATTAGTTAGAAATAGGCGGGGCATAGCATGAAACGGATACCTCTATTGGAATGGAGCTCTCCAGTTTATCCATGTCATAACCAACTAAGTGACGTGTAAGATTACGTAATAATAAATTATGGCATGAATGACTAGATTTAGTCCGTCTTTAACGCTTAATAGACCGACACGTTGTACGAATTGTATGTCTTTACCATTTAATAAACATTCTGTTGAATATTTTGAAACTAATCTGACTGGGCGCTGTTGCTGCTATAGGCAGCAACATCACCCAGTCAAATTAGTTTCAAAGTATTCAACAGCTAACCTGCATAATTTTCTGGAAATTGAGATTCAGAGCGTTCAGGGATCGATCGATCCCAACACGAGCGAGATGTGGGTGGCGCTTATAAAGAGATGGTCGCGGAATAGCTTAAAACTGGAAAGTTTCACTGGACTGGGTTAATTAGTCCAATATGGATGTCTGACCGGAGAGACCGATTAATAAGCATTACACAATTATGTTTTCTATGACATTTCTGTATCGGCAAGCACACTATGATCTGTTGCCAATGCGCATTAGACCTATCTATAATTAGGGACACGTTAGACTGGCGAACTGTCGTCTCATCTAACGTCTAGCATTTGCTAAGTGAACGCGGAATGTTTAGACTATTTCGTCCCAAATGGAGAGACCCGCTCAAGAATATGACTTCAT
Source organism: Chaetoderma sp. LZ-2023a (assembly GCA_034401795.1). Lineage (NCBI taxonomy): Eukaryota > Metazoa > Mollusca > Caudofoveata > Chaetodermatida > Chaetodermatidae > Chaetoderma > Chaetoderma sp. LZ-2023a. The sequence continues at coordinate 81,124,877 of CM067375.1, forward strand.
AATCAATGGCCCTTTCCAGCATTAGCGATGCCCCGCCCATCTCTAGCTAAGCTCCACTCACACCTCCCTCGTGTTGGGATCGATAGATCCCCGAAATCCTTGATTATCAATTTCCGGGAAAAGATACAGGTAAGCTGTTGAATACTTTGAAAATAATTTGACTGGGTGCTGTTGTTGCCTATTATTAAATAGTAAAGACACACAATTTATACAACCTGACGGTCTATTAAGCGTTTAAGACGGACTAAATAGAGTCATTCATGACGTAATACTTATGACGTCAAACTACACGTCACGTGGTTTATTATGACGTTGTATGATGGATAGATACATTGGAAAGGTCCATTACGTCACATGAAGCTGACGTCACAATCAAAATACGTAATGAAAGCCGTATCCAGCTCCGTCCTGAAAATGTGTAAGTTGGCCAAGTGTATTTCTTGGATTGATTTACTATTTAGTTTAAGAAACAATTATTTTTTTAATTTACGACCGGAATGACTGGGCTGAAAATGGGCATCACTCGAGACAAAGAACATCAGAGGTCTATTGTGGCCGTCTTTGTCATGAAAGGGCTAACTTTGACGAACTTAAACCTTACCACTCTGAAATCATAAATTATGTTGAATATTATTTTTTAACACGGCCCAGTCAAATCAGTTTCAAAATATTCAATAGCTTGCGTGTATAGTTATCCTGAAATTGGGATTCTGGTAATTTATGATTCCAAGTATATAAATTGATTCCATCACGTGGCTGAAAACAGTGGGCGGGGCATAGCTAGAAATTGGATGAGTTTAGCTAGAAATGGGAGGATCATAGCAAGAAACGGACCCGTCTCTTATTACATTCGATTATTAACCCTTACCACTCTGATGTCAACATTCTATCTTTTACTGTGTCAATAACAAAGAAACTGGTGAACATCCTTCAACAATTTTTGTGGACGATGTTGCGGTCTATGACAGCAACATCTTCCCCTAAATTTGTTGAAAAATGAACACCAGTTCAGCTTTTAAGTTAGTTTACAAATTTTAATTTTTGACATTAGAGTGGTAAGGGTTAAGTTCGTCAAAGTTAACCTTTCATGACGAAGCCGGCCACAATCGTCCTCTGATGTTGTTTGTTTTGAGGGATGTCAATTTTAAGGGCAAAAGAAGATTATTTTTGAAAAAAAAAAAGGCATGTCATTCCCGTGATAAAAATAAACATTGTCTTCTCTTGGCCCTTAATGGACATTAAATAAGCAAAAATTCTAATTTTCTTGGCCAAATTTAGTCATTAAATAATCTTAAGGCGCATATTCACAACAAAATGCTTGAATCTAAATTGGTTAAAATTATATACTTTTATAGGCTTATATTGACTGCATAAATAAAGTGAAACGAAATAAATCTTAACATACGATCGTTTCATTACGTATAAATCAATAAAATATTTTAAGATGTGAAACTGAATTAGAGACACGAGTCCCTATTTCCCTAATTCAACTTCGCAACTAAACAAATTATAATAATTTATATGGAATGAAACCATCAAATGTCAAGATTTATTTAGTTGCATTTCATCGAGCTACACAATGTATGCCTCTACAAGTATACAATTTTAACAATTTTATTTTCATGCATTTTTTGTGTGAATACGCACCTTTATATATTATTTCTAAGCTAAACAACTAAGAAGTCTATCTACTTCATTGGAATTTATAATTCTGACAGAGTTGTTAACAATCAGCGCTTTTCATCAAGGGTCATGACGCAGACAAGGCACTTTATAACTAGATGGATTGAAAACAAATATGCCTAATCAATAGGTGTACGATAAATTCTATATGACTTTTTTAATCTATAAGGGTATTTCGCGCGACCCGGATCCTTGTTTATAAAAAATATGCTGACGTCAGCTGGTTTATAGATATGCGTTTAAAATCTCGACATGATATCATCTTGTGAAATTTCTTCATTGGATTGAAAACTGGGTGTAGCCCTATAATCGGAGACAAAATGGAAAACATTTCTGACAAATAATTTCTCAAAGCCATTATCGAATATCATATCTAGCGTCATAAAAGCGGTTAAGCCTAGTTATATTACACGCATAGTGTTTATACTGTAGCGAACAGGGCTGGTACAAGCCACCAGACAATAATTCCAATGTCCAATAACTCTGAACCTACTGAATATTTTGAGAACAATTTGACTGAAGGTTGTTGGTGCTTAGTCACCAACAACTTTCAGTCAAAATGTTTTCAAAATATTCAGTATATCCAGAGTTAAAACTCTCTGGAATATGTAGTCTGCTGAAATCTAGCAGGCAGACTGTTATAGACGTTTGCTTGAGTCAGTGAGTTTATAGCTTTGAGTTTATCATAGTGTGAAATTTCATCATTGGATCGAAAACTGGCAGTAGGCCCACACTCAGAGACAGATTGAAAAATCTCTCGCTCAAATTGTTCTCAAAGTCATCGTCAAATATCATATCTAACGGCATGAAAGCAGTTATTTACATACTAACATTAATAGTGTTTATACTGTAACGAAGAAGGCTGGGTTAAGGGCAAAAAGGGCCTTAAGCAGCCCGCCAACCGGCCACCAGCCGCCCCATCTGTCTGTCCATCCGCCCATCTGTCGGTTTTATCCCCCCAACATATCTGCTGCATGCAAGATGGTAGAGTCACCTTATTTGGCACATCCCTTCATACCTAGGCTGGCTGGTAGAACATATTTGACTTTCCTATCAAAAGGTGAAATATCTAGGCCACGTGGCCACTAAGTGCATGCCAGAATGTACCCAATTTAGCATATCCATTCATGTTCTGTCTGGCTAGAGCTACATTTAGGTCAAAAGGTCAAATATCTACGTCACGGGTTCACTGAGTGTATAATGGAATCCACATTTTTGGGCCTAACTCTGAAATGTGAGACGGTAGAATCGCCAAATTAGGGAAATCCATTCATATTGGAACTGACCACGATTGTTTTGAGTTTGAAGTAAAAGGATCAAATATCTAGTCCACTTGGTCGGTAAGTTCCCACCGTAGGTGCATATTCTGGCGATAACCTTGGAATGCAAGAAGGTAGAATCGTCAAAAACACATCCATAGTACAACTAACTAGAAGAAAATCTGAGTTTTAGGTTAGTTTTAAGTGATGCTGAACTCGGCCAAAACCGGCCTCTACAGTGGTCTTGGGGAATGTCCATATATATATAAAGGCCATGGTGTCACTTAGTGCATACTGGATTATATACTTTTTGCCATAACACTGGAATACAAGAAGATAGAATTACAAAATGGACCTTTCCACTTTATCCATCCATAATATGAAGTCATAATCAACTACGTGACGTGTAGGATGACGTCAAAATCAATTACAGTATGAATGACTCAATTTAGTCCGTCTTAAACGGTTAATAGGCCTACACATTGTACGAATTGTAGTCTTTAATATTTAATAAACATTCTGTCGAATAGTGAAACTAATTTGACTGGGCGCTGTTGCTGCCTTAGTTAGTTTCAAAATATTCAACAGCTTACCTGTATAGTTTTCTGGAAATTGATCGTCTGGGAGTTCAGGGATCGATCGATCCCAACACGAGCGAGGTGTGGGCGGAGCTTAGATAGATATGGGCGGGGTATTGCTAAAACGGGAAAGGTCTATTGGGCATATACTCTTATGTTGCACCTGACTAGAAGTTCTTTGAGTTTCATGTCGAAGGACCAACTATCTAGGTCACAGGTCACTATAGGGGTATTTGCAAAACTGAGCACGACGGTATGTAAGCCAGTACCTCCTTCGAGTTGGATTTGGATATAAATCTATTGGTTCAATGCACGCTACCCAATGGTATATACGGCTGCATATGCTACTCTTAAATCAGTTAACATGTTTCCAAAACAAAAAGTACACGATGTATAAGTACTCTGTTGAATATTTTGAACACAAGAGGATTGGAAAACATTAGGCAGCAATATCTTCCAATCCAATTCACCTTTCCAGAGTACCCACCCACCATATGACGTCATAATGAACTGCGTGATGTGTACACTGACATCATAATGAATGCCGTCATGAATGACGTCGATAAGTACGTCACGGACGCATATTTGAAGACGGTCTATGTGGGCTGTTGTACAAATTGTTTGCTTTTACTATTTAATAAATATTCTGTTGACTATTTTGAAACTAATTTGATTGGGCGCTGTTGCTGCCATAGGTAGCAACAGCACCCAGTCAAATTAGTTACAAAATATTCAACAGCTTCCCTGTATAGTTTTCATGAAATCGATAGCTAGGGCATTTGGGGATCGATCAATCCCAACACGGCGAGGTGTGGGTGGAGCTTAGCTAGTGATGGGCGGGGCGTAGCTAAAAATTGAAAGGTCCATTATGTTAGAAATATTCAATAATACGTTTTACTTTGTTTTGGAGACATGTTAGCGTGTTTCCGAGATGTACTGTATTGTAGTCATGTCGTATGTATTCACATTTCACCCAGAATTTATGGATTAAAACATTTGTATTTCAGTTCTCTAAGATTGATTCAACTCGTCAGATTGATTATGCGCTAAGGATTAGGCCTATTGGTCATAATGAGCGCGAATGGTGTGTGTATAGAACCTGGCATGGAGCATCCTGCCCGTAGTGAAACTATATTAAAGCTGATTGAAAACGTATGCACAGCAGTAAGGAATGGCAATTTGAATACTCTTGAGGCTTTCTGCAAAACTGATATTCCACGGTATGTGCTAGATGGATTCGTTGACGAAAGACCGCTTTCTGTTGCAATGCGATTACAGTGTCCTCCTCACGACACGGCGATTGCAATAATCAACCTTTTACTTGATAATGGAGCGGATATCGACGCAAAGTACGCAGGCAATCGAACACCTATTCTAAATGCAATGTTGAATCGGGATTCTGGCGACATTGTTAAGTTGTTAGTGAGACGAGGTGCTGATGTTATGGTTAAGGACGTGATAATAGAGGAGTACTTCACGATGCCGTGTCGTGTTGTAATATAGATGTACTAAGACAGTTAATTGAGAAAGGTGCAGCAGTCTGTGTACATGATGTTAATGGCCGAACACCTTTGCACGAGGCCGCAAGGGGATCTAGTAAAGAAGTGGTGAATCTTCTGATTGTCAATGGTGCAAAGGTTTATGTGAAGGATATTGTTGGGAGAACACCTCTCTATGAGGCAATGAAGAATCGCAGTGAAGGTATTGTGAAATTGCTGGTTAGTAAAGGTGCTGAAGTTTGTATAAGCGAAAACTATGGTTGCACACCGCTTCATGAAGCAATCACAACGAAGTGGCAAGATTTCAACGTTGTGAAATATCTGGTTGGAGAAGGTGCTGTGGTTTCTGCCAAGGATAACGCTGGGTGGACAACGCTGCATGAAGCAATCGCAGCGAGGCGGAAAAATTCCATCAGAGTTGTGGAATTTCTGGTTGGAAAAGGTGCTGCTGTTTGTGCTAAAGATAACAATGGCTGGACACCCCTCCATGAAGCAATCACAATGAGGATGAAATATGTTTCATATGCAAGTGTTGTGACGTTTCTGATTGATAACGGTGCTGAAATCTATGCGAAGGATAACCGTGGTCTAACGCCTTACCATATAGCACTCATAAAGGGGTGGCCTCTAGAACAAGACGTGATAACCGAATTGTTGCAGAAAGGTACACCTATTTAAATGATTATCAGTTTCAAGTTTGCAATAGCATACGGAAGGTATACCAACTTATTACCCCTCAGTAATCTGGTATTTCCCTCACGCGAGGGCAATACTGCACGATATCCCCCGCGCGAACATCGCGTTTTAGTCTTCATGCGCAGATTAATTATGACGTAACAATAGCCAATGACGAAGGTCATGAGGCCATAAATGTTGATGCATTCTTGAAATGACGTCATATGTGTTGAAAATTGGCAATGTTAAGATAAAATCTGGTGTAACTAATAGTATCTAACATATATGGGATAATCTCTTAGATATATGGACATATTTGAAAAATAATTTGACTAATAGCAAATTATTCTCAAGAACTTTATGAAACCTACGTCATTAACCTATTTTGTAGTCCCCTGCTTCTCTGGTCTATCTCGTGATATTGATCAAATAATCTGATCTGTTAACATACACCTGATCCCACCTTTAATGTAATCTACCCATTATCTGCGTAAAAATCTAACTCTAGTGTTACTCTACAGTGGTCTTAATGAATGCCCAATTGCAAACCGAGAGAATACTTTCTTTAAACATTTACCACTGGAATGACTAGCTCCGTAACCGAGCCGGTAATTCCAGTAGTAAAGTTTCAAAAATAGCTTTCAAATGGACATAAGTAAATATTTTGATATTTGGAACAAATCTAGCCATTACAGGGTTAAACCGATGATAAATTAATTATTTCTTGCCCCTGACTTACCTTTAGCGTCTGAGCCAAGTTTACAGCGCGATGTATTCAGCGATACAAAAATGCGGTTCTTTTGGACAGGTGACAGGTGTCAATCTCATGTCTAAAAAGTGCGACACGTTATAGATAAGAACTAGACTGCTTTGTCCGAAATGTCAACAATTTGACAAACAAACCACCCAACAAAGTAACCGACTAACCGACCGACAAACCGGCTTATAGTAGTTAGTAAAAATGTGACCCTGCAGCATAGACATATTTACTAGTACTTATCCACGTTAATTTCAAAGGTAACATTTTTTGTTTCAGCGAATTGTAATTTGCCAGCAGATAAAAGGCTATCACTGGTAAAATGGCTTTTGCCATGTCATCATGGTCTCTATGTGGATGCATTTTTTGAAAGAATAAATGGGACAACGGATCATTTACTGATCTATTCATACCTGTATCCATTAACAGACAGTAGCTCTCCTAGCATCAGAGACATTGAGTTTAGTGGCTTACGTCGCATTGGCCAATGTGGCTGCGGCATAAACAGGTTTGTATAATAAATGCCGCTCAAGTATATGACGTCATAATCAAATACATGACATGTAGGCAGACGTCACAATCACAATGTGTAATGAATGACTTAGCTAGGCCCGTCATGGACATTTAATAGTCTGTCATGTGTACGAATTGTATGTCTTTACTGCTTAATGCCATAGGCAGCAACAGCTCCCAGTCAAATTAGTTTCAAAATATTCATCAGCTTACCTGTATAGTTTTCTGGAAATTGAGATTCAGTGAGTTCAGTGTTCGATCGAGCCCAACACTGGCAAAGCTAGGGTGGAACATAGTTAGGAATGGGCGGGGCATTGCTAGAAATGGATTCTTTAATTTATTTACTTAACATCTCATTTAAGGATGGCAATGTCGTCAATGAAGCAGGTTGTCGCCATATGGCACACATTTTGTGGCTAAAAGATGGTAGGTAAGCTGATTGTACAGGTATGGATTTGACAAACTCGTTGTCTTAGTCAGCAACAACTTACAATCAAATTACGCTTCAAATGCATAGCAAGTATCAACTGAATGGTAAGCTGATTATTTTACAAATATTTAGACTGAAAGCTGTTGCAGCAACAATTTTCATTCAAATTTGTATCACACCTGTAGCAAATACCACTGGCATTGCCTTCTAATAATTTCGACGATAATTTGACTGACTTAACGCTGTTGCTGTCACTGAAAGCAATAACTTTCATTCACGTCTTTCTCGTATTTTCACCTGGACTTGCGTTGGACATATTCGCCGTTGATCATAGTGTCGTGAATACGTACTACGTGATTGCGCTTCAACAGCTGGCTGACGAAATTCCATAAATTCACAGAGTCACAATTTCAAGGATGCTATACAGGTAAGATGGTGAACATTTTGAAACTACACTAATTTGACAGCTACAGCCTCCTGTCAAAATGCTTTCAAAATAGTCAACAGGGTATTTATTAAACTTAATTTACTAAATGGCAGATGCGATCTTGCAGCAAACTGTGGCGGAACCCCAGCTATCTATGGATGCGTCTGCCAAGTGCCCCCCTCTGACTACTTAGTGCCGCGTCAAAGATCGGAACCAAACTTGCGGTATGTTGGCCCATTCCTCTGCCAAGGCGTGCCCCGCGCTCCTGGAGGCTGTTGCGTTGAATTGATCGGGCTGAAATGGCTGCGCGTGGGCGGTCCCAATAATGCTCAATGGGATTAAAATCTGGAGATGGAGATGACCATCCCATTCCCTAGACACCGTCTTTTCCCATGTAGAGGTTAACTACCCGTGCTCTTTGTGAAAGGAATGAGCTCTTAGTCACTATACCTCACACAAGTCAGAGAGCCATTCTGGATGTTATAGAGGTCAGTATGGCCACCGGAAGTTAGCCAACACCATGATTGAACCTCCAAAATAACGGTCATGTTCCACCACGTTGGCATCATCTAATCTTTCACTTTGTCCTCGCCACAAACACACACTACACATTGTGAAGTTAAAGCAGAATATACCTTTCCACTCTATCCACCCATCGCATGGCGTCATAATTAACTACGTGACGTTTAGAATGACATCACAATCAATGCCATCAGTATTACGTCATATCTGACGTAGATAAGTACGTCAGGAACGCATAGTTGAATACGGACTATGCGTTGTTGTACGAATTGTATGTCTGTACTATTTAATAATTTATCCTGTTGAATATTTTGAAACTAATTTGACTGGGCGCTGTTGCTGCCTACAAAATATTCAACAACTTAACTGTACAATTTCACGAAATTGAGGTCATGGGATTCACGGATCGATCGATCACAGCACGAGCGAGAGCTAGAGATGGACGGGGCACAGCTAAAATGGAAAGGTCCATTGCGGCTCGCCTAGTAACAAGACTTCCCTTTGAGCATGCGTTGATATGTTCTCTACCCGATTCCAGTCTGGCTTGACGCTACCTCCCAAACAATAGTACCCTCACATCAGTTCTCCTGGCTCGCAAACTACTGGCATTCAGTCTGTTGCTAAGAGTCTGAGTGAATAATACCAAATAGTTAAATATATTTGTTCTCACCAGGGAAACTGAGTTTGACAAATTTCTTCAAACCGCAGCTAATTGGTTAGCGAGAAGGCCGCGCAAACAACTCCTTACGTTATTATATTTGATGTCAGCAGGAATCTTCCCACAAGTGCATACATTTAGACAGACAATACAGAAGTTCAAACAAAGGTGCGCGAGCGTTATTGCAATACGGATATATGATGATCTTATAGCGGAGTGCATGGATAAGCTAACTGAAGTTCGGTCATTGAAGATTCTGAGTAGAGACAAAGTGAGGAAAACATTGTGTCACGTGTCAAAAGGAAAGGGAATACTGTTAGTTATTCACGGAATGCCAGATATTCCACAATCAATCATGTCCTTTCTTAGTCTAGATGGTCTCGACTACATCCTGTCCCAATATGAAGATGGCAGGGAAGAGGAATTATAACTTTAATCTGATGGCATTTTAATAGCTCTTGTTTCCAATATCTTACAAAAATCCTGTTGAGACTGCCATCTTGGTTTGGCTATATTTCTAGATCGATTGGAGTATATTAACTAGTGCAAATAGTGTTGCTTAACCCATTTTGTGTCAACAGCGCCTCAAAGCGCTTAAAATGCTATCATATCAGATAACCATATAATGGTCATGATTTTCCTTGAAAAATTTATGCTCATTCCATTTGCTGGCCAAGAGAAGAATATGTATTTGTAAATATACAACTGGAATTTACCATACTAGCTTTTTGTTAACCTAGAAACTGATATTTCCCAACACCGTGTTAGCACGGCAGTTTTGACCGGCTTGATCATTAAAGCATTGATAGTCAATAACATCTAGATTTCTGTTCGGTCAGTGTTCATTTTTGATAATTTACCACTGGAATAGGTGTTCGCGCCCACAACAACATAGTAATTTGTGTTCTAGCTTAGCGTAGTGTGTGACATAATATGAGTCTTTTTCGCGGTAACGTCTGATATTAGTTAGGCTGGTACCCGACTACTGAATCTTTCCTTGGCGATTCTCTGTCTCAATTGGAGCCTGGTACCAGCTTACATCTTAGTCTGCTATCGATCAGAGACCTATAAATAATAGGTCTCTGTATATTTTGCGGGGCATAGCTAAAACTGGAAAGGTCCACTTGAACACAACTCAGCTGACACGAATCGCGAAAACATAGACGATGCAGCATGTCATATCTTGCTATTCCAGAACTGGCTCATTTACTCTACGCCTCCATACCACCTTTGCAGGTACTTGCACCAATAAGGTGTAGCCTGAAAGTACCTGGTATTGCAGGCATGACATATGAATATAGGAGGCCGATATACAGCTGGATATGGACATTATAGCAAGTTGTCTTAACACAATGGTATATTCGTGAGGTGATGAGTCAACCACATTTTTTTGTGATTCTTGGCCACTATTGGTAGAGGACTGAGCAAGCCATACATTGCTGCATTTGCGGTGGCTGGAGCGGGATTTGGTAGTTAGAGTAATAAGGATCATACAAGCATTTATATAGGTTCCGTCTCTGTGTCAGTTAACTTCGATCTTTCTGCTCCATGAGTGAGACGTGGAAGGATAAACAAAGACTATATCTTGGGATTTACTCTAGGGTTCAGTCCACCTGTTTCATGCAAGTCAGCGCCAAATAGACTGTAAACAACTGGTTTGCTCAACACTAAATTGGTTCAATTTAAAAGAAGCGATAATCAGAAATACAAGATGGGTGGCCTCCTCTGATATAATCAATTCCTCAATCTTATAGTCGATGTCAAGTTTGTCTGTGTAAATGCCACTAGGCGAATAACGACGGCATTAGTCATTTTAATGCCTATTGTATAGCGTCAGGAGTTAGCTAATTGTTCTGTGTAGTTGGCAGGATAAACCGAACATCTGGATGATGGTGTCTTGCAATAATTGCAACATCGTCTGCACATTTTGCTGTTGATACACAGATGTAACCTATATAATCCCGGCTCCGGATTGCTCAAATGCAAGGAGATTATTATTATTGAAGGTCTTGTTGTTGCGTGCAGAGAATTATCCCCATGACCTGTGCCATTTAAGATTGTAAAGAACTTGGAGAGTCCGACTGGCCACTTGACTTCACCGCTCAAACCTCTGTACCAGCCATTGAGAATGCACGACATCTGGAGAGGGATCTGTAGTTTATATAACTCCACGAGGAAACCATCATGCCAGAGCTCATCAAATGCCTTCTGCACATCCAGAATTATGAAGATGAGATGGTACCATAAGTGGCATACTTGATTAAAATATCGCTGACTTCGGCTAGAATATCCTGATACATACGATGGACCTCACTGGGTCGGATCCTATCATTGGATGGCATATATATATATATATATATATATATATATATATATATATATATATATATATATATATATATATATATATATATATATATATATATATATATATATATATATATGTTGATTAGTAGATATTTAGTACCGATGGACATAGTTGGATATACCACTCTATCGCCCGCCCCCACAGCCCCCCCCCCCACCCCCACCTCCCCGCCAGTGAGTGGAGTAGTTAGACCATTCAGACTTCTGTGCGTCTCCAGCTTGCCATGTACTTCACATGGCTGTGGTGTCGTCGCAAGTTGTTAAATGAGCATGACAGTCTGGATGGCGATTGGTCAGATTATGCAGGTTGTATTGATGTAACCGGTGTTCTTGAATAGAGATTGCATTGCCTAGAGTACATAATTCGGCGAGACCAGTTGTATTATACTACACACCCGTAATATTATAAGTGACTATATTCACATTGACTGATGGCGTTAGTACATTGCTTGTGCATTGTTTTGGGCTTAGCCATAAAAAGAACACGAGGTTGGCATTTGCATAGATCGATCGATAGATAGACGGATGGATAGATAGATAGCTAGCTAGCTAGCTAGATAGATAGATAGATAGATAGATAGATAGATAGATAGATAGATAGATAGAGAGATAGATAGATAGATAGAGAGAGAGAGAGATAGATAGATAGATAGATAGATAGACAGACAGACAGACAGACAGACAGACAGACATATAGATAGATAGATAGATGTGTGGTCGCCCGGACTGACGGACGGACGGCAGGACGGGCGGACGGACGGACGGAGGCGCGTACACGTTTGCGAATATAGATAGCCAAGAACCTTCAACTGCAAATATTGGCAAGTTTGTTCGAGTATTGAGACCCTGTATTGCAACATCTGTCTCTGGACCTCTGCCTGAATTGCATATTGCCGATTGCTGCATGATCATGACTCATGTTGCAATGGCCATTGTTGGAGGGATGTGGTGAGATCCTCAATCTTAAGTGAATTCCTCAGTTCTTTGTTCTGGCTCTCCAGCTGGGTACAGCGTGTCTGTGCTGTCGCTTCTCTATTTAATGTCGTCCAATTCTCGTCCTCCTAGATTTGTTGAGCTGCCTCCTCTCGTTGTTTAAGTCATTTCTCTCTGGCTTTAATCACTTTTCCCGGTGCCTTGATTGCATCTGTCTTTTGAATTTGAAGTACCTTCCTCTGCCCTGCATAGCTGGACAACATGCCTTGATGATGAACAGCTGCTGCTTTGGGTATAGTATCGCAGCCCGTACTGATAGAGGCATTTCCAGTTACACAATCAATATGATTGATTTGTGGAACGGATAGGCATAGTCCTAGCTAAGGTCCGACCGTGATTTACGCAAAATAATGACTTCTGTGATGTCACTTATATGAATTAGTGACATTAATGGAAAAAGCTCGTAACAAATACGTGTTCACAGAAATCTTTCACATTGAACAAAATATGCTTCTTTTCAGCTTAATGTTGAAAATTATCGGCCTTCTAAAGCTACTTAGTATGTATAGCCTGAACCAAAAATATGCAAAATATCCAAACGCTATGCAGGTGGCATTGAAAGCACCTACCAAATATTGTCTCAGGCCATATTTTGGCAATAGAATCTGCAAAATAGTGTACTTAGTCCAGATTCCATTCGACAGTTTTTACTGTCGACAGTATTGAATCATTGTAAGTGCTGTAGGTGTGTACATGCAACTGTGGCCGTCTGAATGAAAGAAAATCCATTCGTTAGAGTGACAGAAGATAAGTGAATATTTTATTAGCACACAATTTACATAAAAATGGATATAGTCAACAATAAACAAAAGTACACATATGTATACAACAACAAGAAGGTTATGCAAAATTATACGCTAAAGTAGGCATACGGGCGTGCGTGCGGGTGAGCGGGAGTGAGGGTGGAGGGAGGGATGGAGGGATGGAGGGAAGGGTGGGTGTGAGGACTGGGAGAGAGTGAAAGAGATTATAGGAAGGGGGGAAGGGAAGGATGGTGGGATGTATGGAATGGATTGATGGATGTATGGTGGGTGGGTGGGTGGGTGGGTGGTTGGTTGGTTGGGCGAGTGGATAGGTATGTGGGTGGGTGGGCAGGTGGGCGGGCGGATGGGTGTCTGGGCGAGTGGATAGCTATGTGGGTGGGTAGGCGGGCGAGCGGGTGGGTGAGCGGGTGAGTGGGTGGGTAGGTTGGTGGATGGATGGATGGATGGATGGATATTTAGAAAGCAAATTCCAAAAGGTTGCAATGTCGTTGACCATGATTTGCTAGCAAGCGAACCTAATGGTACATGCCTTGCAAAAATAATTTATATCATGACAGAGTTGAATACTTAATATTTATATCATTACAGAGTTGATTACTTAATATTTATATCATGACAGAGTTGAATACTTAATATTTATATCATTACAGAGTTGAATACTTAATATTTATATCATGACAGAGTTGAATACGTAATATTTATATCATGACACAGTCGAATACTTAATATTTATATTATGACAGAGTTGAATACTTAATATTTATATCATTACAGAGTTGAATACTTAATATTGATATCATTACAGAGTTGAATACTTAATATTTACTTATTAAGTCTACTATCTCAATGGACCTTTCCATTTTAGCCATGCCCCGCCCATCTCTAGCTAAGCTCCACCCACACCTCGATCGTGTTGGGATCAATCGATCTCTGAACTCCCTGACCAGTAATTTCCAGAAAACTCTACAGGTAAGATTATGAATATTTTGGAACTAATTTTACAACGTCCAGTCAAATTAGTTTCAAAATATTCAACATCATGTTTATTAAATAGTAGAGACATACAATTTGTACAACGTGTGTACCTATTAAGAGTTATGGACGGGCCATATATAATCTTTTATGACGTAATCATTATGACGTCATCCTACACACCGCTTAGCTGATTATGACGTCATGTGACGTCAGATTGATAGATGGATACCCTGGAAAGGTGAATTTCAAAGAGAAGAATCACGTACAATGGTGTTAATAGCCGCCGTTTTGAATGTCTACTAATATAAAACATGCGTAAAGCTTTGGCTAAAGATTTTGTTTCAAGAGATATTTTTCATATAACATGAAAAGAAGATTATATACACCAAATTTCCCATTTTAAATTAGTTTTTATTTACCATAGCTGCATTGAATTATTTTTCTTATTGTTATAGACTTGTATACGTGATTGCAGATAAGTGAGTGAATTCATATTAATTTGGTACATTTACAAAATTTTTTTAATATTTTATGAACAAAAGTCTGGAAATATATAGATATAGACAAGAACAAACAAAACCAACTTCAACATGTAGAGTCAAATGTTAGAAATTATATATATATATATATATATATATATATATATATATATATATATATATATATATATATATACTGTTAGTTTTCAGTTTAGATTGTTTACTTTATGAATTTTTGATATGAACAAATTCTAAATAATTCAGAGTCTATGTGATGTAATTGATCTTGGTTATCGTCATCTGAATAATAATATCTGGGTTAAAAATAGAACAAGATGGTCTCAATAAGTGAGAATTATGATCTCAGAATATTGTGTCCTTACTTGCATTGACATAAAGATTAAGGACAAACCGCCTTGAGCCAGTCATTCCAGTAGTATAATTTTCAAAAATAGTCTTCTCTTGGCCTGCATCCGGACATTCCTCGAGAGCACTGTAGAGGCCGGTTTGAGCCGGTTTCGTCATGAAATGGTTAATGTGAAAGACATTCAGTGTAATAAAAGAGGACGCCATTCTAGCTATGTCCTAACCACATTTTACGTGAATTTGAATCCTGAGAATACCAATTTCACTGTACCTATACAGGTAAGCTGTTACGTATTTTGAAACTAAATTGACTCGTGTATGTTGCTCCCTATGGTAGCAGCAGCCACCATTCAATTTATTTCAAAATATTCAACCGAATGTTTATCAAATTATATATTCGGCAACGACATGCAAGTCGTACACTTCATGACATAGTTTCAGATATTCAGGACGAAGCTTCACGTCATTATGATTGTGACGTCATATAAGTAGTGACATAAATGATTATGGCGTCAGATACTTTAGTGACAGATTTGGATCGCTCCCTACACTGTTAGGTTGTTTTATTTACTATTCTGAGCTAAATGTTAGGTAGATTAATTATTTTGTAACTATCATCAAATAACTGGGATATTAGATTTATGTTGTAGTCGAATTTTTTTTAGATATATTGATTATCTGTCTTCAGTACCGAGCCCCCATATTTTGGTCTCCTAAGAAAGGTGGCCTCCCAAGTAGGTGCAATGGAATCTTATCAAAATCTTAGTTTTATTCGAAATAATTTGTGAAATGGTTTATTTCTCTATATATTTCCGTTCGATTAAACTCATCTCATAGATTCTGTATAGCATTTATTTTTCTAGCAATTGTGGCAAAAGCAGATTTAGATTCTACAATACACATCACTTTTTCAAGACCACCATATGGCGGACAAATAGCTAGTCATTATGGACAGGTAGTCTCTTGCTAAACGATATGATCTTTGGAGCCAAAAGATTGTGGTTATTTACCACAGGTGGTTTTACAACCACCTAATCTTAAAGAACCACCATCTTTTGGCGGCAAAAGACAAGTGATCTGTTGATCAGTCCTGACCTAATAAAAGTAATGGTCGAATGGAGCGATCTGATTGGTCACTTATGTATCTGACGTCATAATCAAAATACGTCACATGTTAGCTGATGTCATGATCAAAATGACGTGGTCAGACATGAAGAGAACAACGCTTCAAAAGTAACCGTCTGAATTGCGTGTCTTTTATGAATTTACAATTTAATATACATTCTGTTGAACATTGTGAAACTAATTTGGTAACAGCTCGCAGGTAAATTAGTTTCAAAATATTCAACAGCTTACCTGTATAGCTACAATGAAATTGAGATTCTGGGAGTTCGCGGGTCAGAGTGTTATATATATTCAAGCGCGCGTACAAAGTGGGTGGGCTATAGATAGAAATGGGCGGGGCATAGATAGAAATAGATCCTGCTATTGATGTGCCACTGAGCTAATAACGGCCCGTATATATGCCGTATGTATGGTTAATAACCGTATCCATGATCGTACTGACTGGGCGGGTATGGCGCTGGTGTTGGTGAATGTGGGCTTGCTTGACCAGCTGGTGTCGCATTCCGTACAGTAGTAATAGTATCCACATTTGTTACGCGCTGTGAACCCTGTATACAGTTGAAAATAATATGGTTGCTTTATTTCAAAGTATGCACACGCACGACCGCCCACAGACACGCACACACAGACACGCACGCACGCACGCACGCACGCACGCACGCACGCACGCACGCACGCACGCACGCACGCACGCACGCACGCACGCACGCACGCACGCACGCACGCACGCACGCACGCACGCACGCACTTACTAACACACGCAGTCATCAAGGTACATATATGCTAATCTTAATGAACTCAAACAAGCATACATAGTTATTTTTTAACCATTTAAACCCGAAAGACCGATTTAAAAATATCTACAATTCAATAAATATTCTATTGACTATTTTGAAACTAATTTTACTGGGAGTTGCTGCCTATGGCTTCCTGTCAAATTGGTATTAAAATATGAAACAGCGTCCCTATATAGTTACCTTGTAGTTTATATGCCAGGTTGCAAAGTGTTAACTAGATGACGTAATCGTAGATCAAATGTAGTTGGTTCATATATGTTCGTCATGTACTGTCGGGTCAGAGAAAGCGTCGCTGAGTTTATTTCATAAATACACAAAATCTAATAACATTGATTAGTTACTTGAATTCTTTCATGTCGAGTCGACCTATACCGACAAGAAACTCAGTTTGCATGCCAACATGAGACTATGTTTTGAAAATTTGCAACTGGAATGACTGGCTCGACATCCGCGGCATTCATTCCAGTGGTAAAACTTCAAAAATAACATTCTTTCGGACATTCAACAAGCAATAAACAACAAGCAAATGATTTGATAATCTTGATACAATTTAGCCATTAAAGGATTTAAGAAAATATTGATAAACGTTGAATAAAATATTCATGAGAAATACCATTTATAGAGGATCTAAAAAGACGTGTTATTACATCTCAAATTTATCACACATGTTTCACAAGATCTTATTTGGAACTAGCTTCAGGGAATGGAGGATTCTTATTTTTCTAGCCATCTATCATATGACGTCATGATCAACTATGTAACGTCTTAGATGACACCATAATCAATTATGGCATGAATAACGTCGATAAGCTAGTCACGAACGCTTAATTGATGACGGACTAAGCGTTGTTGTACGAATTGTATGTCTTTACTATTTAATAGACACGCTGTTGGATATTTTGAATCCAATTTAACTGAGCAACAGCACCCAGACAAATTAGTTTCAAAATATGCAACAGCTTACCTGTATAGTTTTCTAGAAATTGAATTGATAGTTATGGAGTTCAGGGATCGAGTGATCCCATCACGGGATACGTGTAGGTGGAGTAAGCTAAAGATTGGCGGGGCACAGCTAAAAATGGATTCCTCAATTCTTAATGAGGTACTACTATACGAGTGTGATAATTTGATACGACATGGCAACGAGTGTGCGTTTCTATTTATTAGTCCAGCTAAAATATCACAAATTTGGCAAAACCTACCACTAACTACAACAGAGATGAAACCACCTATAATCGGTTCAGTAGTGTCCACTAGGTGAATTATAAAAAATGGCTGCCAAGCTGGCACCCGATCGAGTATAATATGGCATACATCTCAAGAAGTGTTCATTTTAGACCACATAATGTATTATGAGCAGATAGAAACATGCCGCTAATCTACCGAAACATGATATCTTCAGCACCTCATGGCCACTCTATGACATCACAACCTATCAGTTGATGCTGAAGTTTTATTTCTTATTATCATCCAAGTCAACAACAGAAGACAAAGCGTAGCAGTTAATGGATCACGCTCAGACTGGTCACCAGTGCTTAGTGGGATACGCCAGGGAAGTATTTTGGGGCCAATATTGTTTGTCTATTTTATTAATGACATGCCACAAGTTGTCCACAATTCAGTCAAGTTGTTTTCCGACGATGCGAAGATACTTTCACGTATCGCTACAACAGAGGACCACGACCAGCAAATGCGATTTAATGCATCCAAATGCAAAATAATCCACATGGATAGATCAAATATGAAGTCGTTCATACCATGTCAGCGAACAGTTAGAAGATCACTTTATAAGATACCACCAGTGAAAAGGACATGGGCGTTTAGCTGACGATAGACTAACATTCAGTCAAGACGTGGAGATATCATTCAACAAAGCCAACAGGACCCTTGGTATTATAAGAAGACCCTTTGTCCGCCTGGAGGCCATCATGCTTGTGCTGCTGTACACAGTCTTACTGAGACACGTCTAGAATATGGGAACGCTGTATGGTCACAGTTGTACAAAAAAGAAATCCTCCTAATCGAAATTATCTAGCGGCGGGCAACAAAACTGAGAGCAGGATTGAAAGACGGCCAATACGAAAACCTCCAGAATGCACTAAAGCTGTCAGGTTTGATATAGCGGCACTTACACGACGACCTAATTGAGACATATACGTACGTTCATGCCATCTATGATGTAAATCGTGAGGACGGACATCGCACGAAAGAGCCAAAGTGACAAACTACTAAAGCAGTACTTCAAAGGCAAAATACAGAAGAGGTCCTTCAGTTTTCATGTGACAAATAACTGACACGGTCTACCTGATTTGGTTGTCACGACTCCTACTCTTAACATCTTCAATGAAATACGTTCTACAAAGATCAGATGTTCAAAACTGACTTTCCCATCGACCTCTTCCACAACAGGTAGAAGACCTCGTCCACAACAGGTACAAGAAGAATCGACTGGAGCCATGGAAGACGACAATGAAGATCTGAACTATCTAACTATATCACTAAGTCATCAGTTAACCCTCTTGTGTCACCAGCGCCTCAAAGCCCTCAAAATGCTGCTTTTATCAATTAACCCTTTCATTTGTCAAGATTTTAAAAGAAAATTCAAATATTTGTTCAGTGAATGACCATTTACTGGCCAAGATAACGGTTTTTTTGTTGTAAATTTACCACTGGAATTTAGGAAAATATTTTTAAGGAATTGGTCTTTTGGCTTGGCGATTCTTGGGTAATCGTCTAGGAAATCTAAATCTTTGCGTAGTCAGTGTCCATTTACAGTTCAAGAGAAGAATATTTTAGAAAATTTACCACTGGAATGACTGGCTCCGTAACCGAGTCACTGGTTCGGTAACCGAGTCACTGGCTTGGTAAACGAGCCAGTCATTCCAGTGGTAAATTTTCAAAAAATATTCTATTGACCTGCAAAGAGACTGACCTCAAGACTACTGCAGATGCGGTGTTACCATTATAACGACAACTTGACACAAGAGGGGTTAACATATTTTGATAAACAATGATTCATGGCAATGGCACCCGCAGCACATAGTTCTACATCCCGACTTGCAGGTGCATCTCACTAGTTCGAAAAAGGAGTGGGGGGGGGGCACGATCCAAGTCCGAACGTACTGATGTCATTGTTCCTTCAAAAGCTTTCCAGCCCCATGCTTCGGCTTCCAAGGTATTCCCTTTCCCACTGCTGGATCTGATGGAACACGTAGAGGCTGTGGTACTGTGGCCGCAGATGTTGCTGGCAACATGTTTGTGTGCATGGCCTTTTTACTGATGGTAATACGCTCCAGGAATCTCTGATGCTTCATCGTGTCACGATGGTCATTCTGCGTTCCTTTATACAAAACGACATGGCCTTCTCACCAGGCGCTATGACCTCGTCATTCGATGATTGCGCACTTCCGAATAGTTTGGCCTGGACACGAAATAAATGGTGAGCTTCCGTTTGACAGCTTTGCCTATTCCAAATATCCCGGATGTTGTATCACGCATGAGGAGAGTGTGTAAAAAGGATATTCTTGTAGACGTTCTCCTTAAAAGTAGTACATGGCTGAGTGAATTGACACTGATACATTTGAGAGCGGCTCCTTTCTGTGTTTCAAGCCGGAAGTAGATACCATGCTTGTTTTCTCCAGCAAGATGGATGTCAAATGATGACTCGGATGATAATAAGAACTAAACACTGCCAATGAATGTGTATTGGACCGTTCCAGTTTTAGCTATGCCCCGCCCATCTCAATCTAAGCTCCACCCACACCACGTCCGTGTTGGGATCGATCTATGAACTGACTGACTAGCAATTTCCAGAAAACTATACCGGTAAGCTATTGATTACTTATGAATTAATTTGACTAGGCGTTGTTGGCAGCAACAGCGTCCAGTCAAATTAGTTTCAAAATATTTAACAGCATGTTTATTAAATAGTACAGACGTACAATTCGTACAACGTGTCGGAATATTAAGAGCTAAAGAGCTAAAGCATATTATGACGTCATCTTTCATGCCGCTTAGCTGATTAAGTGAATTGGTTTGCAAACATCGAATAACCGAGTTATTGCGTCATAAAGTGGTCCTGGACTGCGGAAGTCATCATTTTTCAGTAGATTGGGGCCATGTTTCTATCTACCCGTAATACATTTGTGTGTATATATGCCATATTATATTCGATTGGCAGTCATCTTGGCAGCCATTCTGAATTCAACATGTTCCACTCAAAAGATCTTATTAGATTTTTAATACACCATTTCTGAGACCTGAGCAAACATAATGAAAGTGGTTTCAAAACTGTTGCAATTAGTGGTGGTTCAAACACTTGACTGACTGAACTATATGACATAACCTTTTATTTCGAAACTTCACGTCTTAGGATTTTGCAATATTTTCCTTTATCGCCGTAACGTATCACTACTGAGAGTTTTTAGCAATACGTACCACAATACACACACAAATGCAACAGCTTATGATTTAAGAATTAAAATTAATTTTTGATTGATGGATTGAATTTTTCGAGTGTTTCATAGAAATTGCTTTATATCGGGAACTATGCCCTTAGCCGCATGTACGCATATAGCTTTGGGTGATGTAAGGGGAGGGGGTAAGTTTCGTGGGGTGGGTCACAAAATTGTGTATCATTGGCCATTTGGTGTTGGTGGGACAGGGGTAGGGTGGGGTGGGGTGGGGTGGGGTTGAAAGCCTATTTATTTATGCCTGTCTATACGTTTGCATGCTTACCTGCAGTCAAATGCCAATTTCTGGAGATTTAACATAATTTTTATTTTTAGACATCCATTTTCTCATAAATTGAAATCAGTAACAAATACGAAATCTCTACAGTACAGTTAAATGTGATGTAATTGACTGTGACATCATATATTTGAGCTACAGATCGGACAGCTCTGTTTGGGGAATATCGCAATACAAGTGGTTACCTGTTTTCTGGCTTTCGTTTACAATGAAGCGTGTCCGTGTCTGCTCCTTACAATGTGATACAGTATAGCTCAGAAATAAAAATTACTGTTGAATTATTGAACATAATTGGAGTGGATCCAATTATGCTCAAAATATTCAACAGAACACTTATTACCAACTAACATGTTTGACCTCTTGTTTTGGAAACGCGTTAACTGAGTTAACGCGTTTCCAAAACAAGAGGTCAAACATGTTAGTTGGTAATAAGTGTTCTGTTGAATATTTTGAGCATAATTGGATCCACTCCAATTATGTTCAATAATTCAACAGTAATTTTTATTTCTGAGCTATACTGTATCACATTGTAAGGAGCAGACACGGACATGCTTCATTGTAAACGAAAGCCAGAAAACAGGTAACCACTTGTATTGCGATATTCCCCAAACAGAGCTGTCCGATCTGTAGCTCAAATATATGATGTCACAGTCAATTACATCACATTTAAGCTGACACCACAATCACAATTAAAGGAGAATACACCGTTCTGAAGCGAGAAAAGTCCGTCAAGTTACGAATTGTCTGTCGTTGGTAGATTTACTATTTAATAAACATTCCGTCGAATATTTTAAATCTAATTTGACTATGAGGGAAGTTTTGCAGTAACAGAAAATATTGAATAGCTTATTTGTATAATTACATAAAAAATTGGATTCTTAGAATTTAAGGTTCAAATATATAAACACATCCCCCACCGTGAGCGGGGGTGGGGGTGGGGGTGGGGGTGGGGGTGGGGGCTAATTTGAAATAGCGGGGTGAGGTGGGGTGGGGGTGGGGTGGGTGGGTGGCGTCATAGAAACAGTAACGACGAGAATATAATTTACTAAGCTACATTTACACCTGAGCCAGAATGACGTTTTTGAAACTGGGTGAAATGCCATGCAATGGCGGCTTCGGTAAACTTGGGGATTACATTGAAATTTCAGATTCAACATCAAATATCTTTCTTGGATGACTAAGCATAGATATGAAAATTGCCTCTCTTGTTTACATACGTCACATTCTATTATTTTAATACGAAATTTTTGCTCCATTTAGAATTGCTTTAAAAATCTTGACCGTTAATTGGTATAGCCTAAGTAGGAATTTTTTCGCATACCAGGATTACAGCATGTCTGCACCCTTTTGTCCTCAAGATTACGACGATAATCGTCAAGACGACAATGTCTATTGCACTACCACCCATTACGTCACCAGTGTAGGAAGCAATGCCGATTCTCCGAATAGCCAAAGTCTACAGAATGGACGTTTTGCATTGGAATATAAATTTATGGTAGATGATAAAATCGTATACATACCAGGTTTACAGCACGTTTGATTCTTATATGCCTTATTCTCAGCGCTATGACGATAATGATCACAACCACAATGCCTACCACACCACTCGCTATGGCACCAACGTGGATATCAGTACTATATTTGTGATCGTTAGAATCTTCAAACACGTCAGAATCTTTAGCGACTTGTACATTAAAAATAGAAATTGAAGATTTATAACGACACGTCAAATTTATCCATCCGTCACATGACGTCATATGACGTCATAATCGACTAAGTGACGTGTGTGATGACGTCATAATCATAATGTCATGAATGGCTCGATAGAGTCCGTCTTTAACGTTTAATCATCCAACACTTAACACGCTTAATCACACGACAACGAATTGTATGTTTTTACCATTTAATAAACATTCTGTTGAATATTTTAACACTACTTTGACTTAATCCGACTGGTGGTAGACATACATACATGCATATAAAAATATTCACCCACGAATATCACCAACATCACCGGATGCTACAATACGGTCGTCATCGCTACTGCAGCTGTTGCTACTGCTGTTGCTGCTGTTACTGCTGCTGCTACTGCTGCTGCTACTGCTACTCCTACTACTACTACTACTACTACTACTACTACTACTACTACTACTACTACTACTACTACTACTACTACTTTTTTTGTGAAAATCCCACGCTGACGCAGTCGGACAAACTTCACGGAGGAACTCCTTTAAAAAGACTTGCAAACTCCCCGGGAAAAAAAATTGTGAACTAGTAAGCCTGATTAATATTACACCAAAACAAAAAATAAATAAAATATCTAACTAACGAACATTAATACAATCTATAAATACATACCGTTTAAACGGTATAGATACAAAAAAATAAGCTGATAAAGATCTGATAGCAAAACAAAACTTAACAAAGACATTACTATTCAATCCAGTTGTGGTCGTAGGCCCATGTGGCGAGTGCAACTGTCCAACAATTGAAAAGAGACTCGTCAAGCAATGACAAAGAAGTCAATCATTGACGCCAGTGGGCTGATTCTTTAAAGATCAGCGGGTGAAGTAGCATTTGAGTAGTATAACACATAAAGTCGGCAGGAAAATTACAGAAACATAGATGGCGCTCTTGTTTACATTTTCGGTTTGCTTTATTGTAAGGTTTTGTTACCCGGGATCAAATAACGCTACAAAACCCTGTGCAAGTTTCTAAAATAACCCGGGACTATTTTATAATTCAATGGCAACTTATTTTATCGATTGATTATTAAATTACCCCAATCTGTTTATTTGTTAACATGAAGTATTACACATAACAATATCAAAATGCAGACTAAAATGAATTACAAGACACAGATTAATTACAAGACAGAGATTAATTAAAAGACACAGATAAAACAGTTGTAGTAATTGTATGGTTTACGCTAGTGCAGGCTCATTTATTTTTTACAGTTTCCAACTTTATTGAAACTATGTTTGTTTTGCATCATATGTCTTTGAATACTTTTTCTTTACTGGGCTGTTTTAATCTAAAATATTCGCAAGGAATATGATTCAGCAGCAATGAACGAAATATTGCCTTTATTGCTCTATTGTGATTGTCCATCGATGGAGTTTTCATCTGCGCACACCGATGTTTCCAAGTGGCCCAAACACCTATGGATAGCATTGTTATTAAAATAGTTTTATCAGACTTTGCGATATTTACACTGTTTGATCCAAATTCTCTAAATAACACTACATGTGTTTCTAGAACAATGGGCTTAGCTCAAAATTGTGCCAAGATTTGGTTGATATACTCCCAAAATCGTGACGATATTGGACATTCTGCAAATAAATGCTCTATTGTTTCGATAGGCAACACCTATCAGAAGTCGCTATATTGCACTTGTATGTCAAGTGTCCCACCCATAGCCGTCGATGTAGTAATCGCCACAATAAATCACGAGCCATATTTGGTATGTATGGAAAATGTATGCATGATTTTCCATACATTTTTCCAACTGGATGGTTTATAGCTTGAGTCACCCCATCTCTTAATTGCTATGGTAGGCGTTGCTTGTTTTCGTCTCATAACGTGGTACCATTCCTTGGATATCATTTCGTATTTTAACATCTCATCATCACGAACTAGTGCAGGTTGAGGAGTCAACCTATTATGATTTACATTTGGCCGATGAAGCCATTCAATTGGTACAGAATGTTTTATTTTATTTAGTAACCGCTGGACATCTATATGCCGCATGTGTTTTTCTAGCTACTTCTTGCATTGAAATCCATCTACGTGTTTGGGGGGGGGGTGGGGGTGTATCATATCAGACAAACGTTGAATGCCATTTTTTTGCAAAGGATGGTAGATAAAGTACTGCATTGTTATAACATATTACTATTGCCCCACAATCGCTGTTCTAGTACTGCCTTCCGGCACGTCGGTGGGCGCATGTATCTGTCAAATATTTCTAACTCCTTAACTTGATCTTTAAACATATCTGGTATCATTTGGCTGTTCTGAGGTGGCTTCTTTGAGGTAGAAAACACACTCCATCAGAAATGGTTCTACAATTCTCTCCACGAGAGCTCGTGAAACACATGCCCATGTCGCATCTGATGTAATAAGATCATTCAAAAATTTCACTTTAATATCAATTAAATCAAGTCCTCCTACTGACTTAGCACTATTGAGAACACGATGGGAAACTAAATGACTCTTTTCTTCCAATATGAATGACAATATCAACTCGTTAACCTCCTTTTCTACATGTTTTGGCATGTGTACAACAGATGCTGTATACAATAACCCAGCTAATATCAAGTTGTTGACAACAAACACTCTACCAAAAATTGAAAGACGACGACGATTCCAATTTGCTAATATTCTCTTAAGCTTAGATACTCGTTCATCCCAATTTTGTGTTGCATTCTGGGTCCTGCTAAAATAGATGCCTGAAATCTTAATGGTATCATTAGACCAATTGATTTCAAGTGGCTGGTCATTCCGCTCTTTCCATGGCCCCCAAAATAATCCTTTGGATTTTCCTTTATTGATTTTCAAACCAGACGCATTTTGGAACTTTTCTAGTACTTGGTTTAAAATTGTAAAATCATTGTTTGAACTAGCAAACACAGTTGTGTCATCAGCATATTGTGACAGCTTAAGTGGCCTTTCTTGCCACGAATACATATGCCTTGAAAGTTATTATTTTTCCTCAATGCTATGCCAAGAGATTCCGTCACAATAATAAATAATAATGGCGATAGGGAAACACCCCTGTCTAACACCACGTTCTAAGACAATTTCTCTGGATAATTGATTGTTCACTATATAGCTACTCTTGATATCCGTATAAAAAATCTTAACCTATTTAATAAAGTGTGTGCCTAATCCAAACGATTGCAAAGAATTGAAAAGAAAATCCCATTCCACATGGTCAAATGCCTTGTCATTGTCCAAGGCAATCACAACTGAAGGGATGCTATCCTTCTCAACCAATTGTATAAGGTCTCTTATTAACATGGTATTAGTTAAAATTGTCCTCCTAGGTACAGTACATGTCCGCTCTGTTTCCCCTAAAACACTACCAAGTTTCAATGCTAGTGCTTTGGATATTATATTTTTAATCTACATATAGTAGAAAAATTGGTCTGTAATTCTGAATTATACGTCTGTCATTTCGTTTATATTAGCCTTATGTATGACCTGGCCATAGTTGGTGGTAAATGGCCTTCAAAAATTTCGGTGGCTAACTCTTCCATTATTGGACCTACAAGGTGCCAAAAGGTTTGGTAAAATTCAACTGGAAGGCCATCACACCCAGGTGATTTTTCTAGTTTCATACCTTTAAGGGATTTAGTTAAAAATCTTCTAGTGCTAAAGGGTTATCACAGAATTCACTGCCTGTGTCTGACACTTTTTGTCTCGATTTGCTAGCAAATCCAATTTTGCATCTTCATCAATTCCCTCTGACTTGTACAATGACTCATAGTAATTGCATACAATAGTACTCATTTCATTGTTGGTAAAGACGGTTGAACCATCCGGCATGTTTAATGAGCGCACATCACCTTATCTATTGCACGTGCTTTTCTAATGTGAAAAAATATCGGATTGGCTTTTCCCATTCTGCATGCACCTGAGCTCTTGCTCTAATTTTTGAACCCTTAAACTCATATTGTTCTATATCTCTTATTTTACTTTTAAATTTAACCAGTAATTCAAAATAATTATCTTCACCATTATTTACTTTAGCATTAATTTTCATCAGTGATCGATGAGGTGTTTTCTTGCATTTGCATATTTCCCGCGCTTTTCTAATAGCATACTGTCGGGAAACATAATTTAAATCCAGTTTTACATCCTCCCACTATTGCAATGTGCTCGTGTATGATGCTTTCCTATTAATCCAATGCTGCCAACAACTCTATATTATTCTTATAAAATTCTTCTTCCAACAGTGTTGTGTTTAATTTCCAAAACAACGGTTGCACAAACCATGTTGTGATCTGAGAATGCGACTGGCTTAATATTAACATCCCTCCAGTACCCTGTCAACAAACTATTCACATAAATTCTGTCGATCCTTGAACCAACTTTACCATCTGCCGAAAAACATGTAAGATCTTTACTATGAGGTTTTGATATTCTATATTCTATAATCAACTAAATTTTCACTGTCACATATTTGTTTTAAGAGTCTATGCAACGTATCAGTATAAGTTGAAGTTGCATTCCTGTCATTTTCTTTGTCTACGACACAATTAAAGTCACCACCCTTTACTAAGTTCTCAGTGATGTTATCGAGTGCTGTTGTAGACATAAAAAAAATTACGACGTAGTTGATGAGATGCAGGTGCATATATACATAGCAACGTGAAACGTGTTTGTTGTATATCTATTGTGACTCTCACCCAGCGACCATTTGCATCTGATACTGAAGAGATTATATTTACATAGGCTGAACAACGAGGGAGTATAAGAATTGTTACGCCAGCACTATTATCTTGAGGTAAGGAATAGAATATTCTGGATCCAGAAATCTTTTCTAAATTATCGTATAATTCTGACTTCTGAATCTTTGTTTCCTGTATCAAAGCAAAGTCAATCTGCTAATATTTTAGAGTCTCTAGTAAGTGACGCTGCTTTATGTCACTATTTAAGCCTCTACAATTGAGTGTACAAATTAGCATAAAAATAATAAAATGATTTGTACAACTGCCATTATTAAGCTAACTAGTTTTTGAGGGTTTTTACCCTCTCTTCGACCATTTGCCTATTTTACTCTTAAACTCTGTACTACTTAGTTCAATTTTTTCCAAATGCTTATATTTTGATATATCTGAATCATGATGCAGATGCCGATATTTAACCCCTTTTGGCATTACATATGGAACTAACACCTCTCCTGCCTCTGACCTGTACATGCCCATCTCATTGGGTGATTTAGAACTGTGTGTTTGAATGAATATATCGGATTCAGCCACTGACATATTATCGTCTTCTATATCACTTTCCTCTATTTCTGATTCAAAACTGTCTCCACCTTTCTGTCGCACTTTCTCTATATTATTTAAATCGTCTAGATTGAGTGTATGTTTGATTACTGTATTCTGCGTATGTAGTTGTAGAAACATCCTACAGCTGCAATCAGTCCTTCTTCACTTTTGCCTACTATGTCCTGCCCTCAGCCCAAATCCTTAGCTTCCTCAGGTCCATTCTTGAGTTGAGTGTACCGAGTCCTGCTTTCTTGAGGTCACCTCGTAGCACGCTTAGCAGATTTATGCAATGACACCCTCTCCCGGGTTTGTATTTGCTATCTCCGAGTAGGGCGAATTCCACGGCTCTCTGTGCTGGTGTCTCTTCTGGCATCATTAGCACATGGCCAAACATGGCCCATTTTTGCTGGACGACTTTTACGGACAGCAGCGACGTATTACACATCTTGTATAGTGCATCATTGGAAATTATGCTGTCTGGCCATCGGTGTCCAGTGATGGTGTGTAGGTGTTTGCGGTGGCAGGCATCGAATTTGTCTGGAGCTACCTTTGGAGCTGCCCAGCTGTTAGAGTTATACATCATCAAGGATACGCAGGTTGCATTGTATAAACGTAGCCTCTTTATCAAGGGCATCTTTGACCTACAAATCCATGGCTTCCAGAAGGACTAGAAAGCTATGTTCCCCATGACGCAGCATGCAGAAATGTCAGCAGTACTGCAAAGCAGTGAGCTCAGGATTGTACTTTTCCTCCATGGTTCGCAGCCACGAAGTGGGTCATCATTTTGTATAGTTTTATGCCTTGTCGATAGGTATATCTGGGTGAACTCTGTTTTTGATTCATTCACAGAGATTCTCAATTTTTAGTTTGCTTGCAGCTATTGGGAGAAGTTTCTTTTCCTCGTCTATGAAGTCCACATCATCGGCATATTCCATCTCTAATGGCATGCCCAGTATTGACACTGGGGGTGCGGGTGGGTGGGTGGGGTGGTCTTGTGGAACTTTCCCGCACAGATTTCAATGCGACAGCATGGTAGCAGGTGAAAAGCACCAGAGATAGACCATATCCCTCTGGTGAGCCGATTGATGTCTCAAACTCTACTGACTTCAGTGACTTGACTCGTACTCTCAGCTTGGTGTCTGCAAGCAGTGGTCTCACTAGTCGTAACTCATCTTCATTGCAACTGGCCTGGCGTAGTACATCTAGGATCTTTGCTCGTTTAATTGTGTCAAAGGCTCGTGACAAGTCAATTCCCATTTTGTGGAAGTCCCAGTGTTTGGACACGAATAGCGACACAAGCATGCGTTGAGCCCATACAATGCGCAGCTGCGTCCATGTTTGAAGCCACTTTGTAATCGATCCTGTCTCGGATATGGCATAGAGTAACATTGGATAGGATTTTCCGTATGCTGGTGAGGAGCACAATGAGCCGCAGATTGGCTGGGGGCCCAGGTGGCTCTTGGGCTTGGGTAGTGCGATAAGGCCTACAGCGTCGATGGGAAGGTGGTGCATAAAAGCTAAATTGATTAGGTGCATGATCGGTTTTGAGATAATGTCACTTGCATATTTGAATAGTTCATTGCTCATGCCATCAGGTGCAGATGCACGTCCATTTTTCAGGGCTTTAAGTGCCTTCCTAACTTCTGCTGTTTTTATTGGTGTTAGTAATGGCCTGGGGTCTCCTGAGAACGGCTGCAAGGGCTCATCATCGTTGTCAGTGAACTGTTCCTTGAACCATGAATGTGCTCAGTGGAAAATCAGAGTTAGTTTCAGTATCTTGCTACCTGAATTTTACTTGTCCTAAATAAAACTTTCTTCCAGAGGGTGTTGATCATCATCTTCAACTTGTGTGGAATTAACCTCTCTGACATCAGACTTGGATTGACTTGTTACTGGAGTAAGGCTTAGCCCCTTATCTAGACGCACTATTTCATCGCCTCCAACTACAGCGATTGGATTCTTATTTTTTTTCACCATGCTTCTCATTAACATGGACTTCAGCTACAATCTCAGCAACTACCGATTCTATGACATTTTCTTTAGAAACAACTTGCTCTGCACTTTCATCAGCACCCATTTGACAGATTTGTCCTGCGGGCATCGCCACTTAAAATGATCAGATGACACACAAACTAGACATTTGTTTTTGTTAGGGAAATCTGTTGCAAGATGTTCTGTGCTTAAACAGATTCTACACTCTTTGATTTGCCCCCTATACCATAATGAAAAAATAAATCGACCATCTAATGTGACCTTACTTGGGAGAGGTTGTTTTACCTTTTCGAACCAAATTCTTCTGATGCCATTTTCAAAGGTTCGATCAAATGGATAGGTTTCGTGGTCTACTTTTTCTACTGTGCTATACTTGATCAATTCATTGAGAACCCGTTCATCTGGAATCTCTAACGGAACCTTCCTCTTAACTAATAGACGATCAGATTCTATTTCCTCCACATTACACACCCCGCCCTTCACGACAAGGAACTCGTCGAGCAACTTTTCCTTCACCCTTTCATTAACCACAGTGACATTCCAGACAGATTTGGAAACGTTAATGAGACCTTGAAGGACCCGTGGCCCTGCCCCAACTACGTCCTTCAACCCGTGATACACCTCCATTGCCGAAACACCCCAATCCTTTGTCCTGATTTTAAGACTCAGGGTACGCTTATAGGAGGTTGCCATGGTGTTTTAATAAAAGAGGAAACCCATACTACTACAATATATAAGGGGTAATACAAATATATAATACCAAGGTGTCAGGGAAAGAGCTAAACACTAAATAAATAGTGTCCCCTTTTGAAAATCTGACGCCTACCAACAAATATACGAATAGATAATACGGTCGTATATTTGTTAGTTTGAATCACTTATTAAGTGGTTCACTAACACCTAATCGATTAAAGTACACTAACAGATATATGAATAGATAGTACAGTCATATATTGTTAGCCTGTTCGAGTTGACCGGGGACAGCCAACTGACTATAAAGATTTATATAATTAAAGAACTAAGCTTGCGCTTACAAATGACAAAGGAATTAAATCTACTCGCTCAAGCGATCTTGTCAAATATAATGCGCTAGCCAACGAACTATAGAAATAACATACTGGAGCGGGGAGAAATGTATTGCATTCACCACAGCAAGAGGAGACCTATTAAATGGCTGAAACCGCCAGCTAAGAGGAGTGCCTTTAGAAAACGGAGACACAAAATCCGCTCCAGCCAAGACAAGAATTTACAAATTAAACATAAAGTTTGAAAGGAAATACTAATACGAAATATATGGACAAAATTTATATACAAAATCGCGCTAGAACCTAACAAATTTGGACAGCAATTGCAGAGCTAAATATACGCGTGCATTTACTTCGACTACTACTACTACTACTACTACTGCTGCTGCTGCTGCTGCTACTGCTGCTGCTGCTGCTGCTGCTGGTGGTGGTGGTGGTGCTGTTACCCGCTGCTGCTGCTACTGCTACTACTACAACTACTACTACTACTTACAGGTATGACCATTGGTTGTCCCATGACATGTGTCCTCTGGTTCATCACTGCCGTCACCACAGTTG
Organism: Chaetoderma sp. LZ-2023a; assembly: GCA_034401795.1. Taxonomy (NCBI): domain Eukaryota; kingdom Metazoa; phylum Mollusca; class Caudofoveata; order Chaetodermatida; family Chaetodermatidae; genus Chaetoderma; species Chaetoderma sp. LZ-2023a. The sequence goes on from CM067375.1 coordinate 81,157,066, forward strand.
TCGTGTCCGTTACACATGAGTGACAACGCTATGATATGACCGTTGCCACATTGGAAGTGAGCGGGTCTGGTTGAATCTAGATAACAACGGATTGACAACAGTTAGTACTACTAAATCAATGGACCTTTCCAGTTTTAGTTATGCCCCACCCATCTCTATCTAAGCTCCACACACACTTCGCCATGTTGGGATTGATCGTTCTCCGAATACCCTAACTATCAATTTCTTTAAAACTATATAGATAAGCTGTTTGATATTTATTAAAAAGTAAAGCCATACAATTCATTCATACAACAACGCATAGTCCGTCTTCAAATATGCGTTCATGACGTGCTTATCGACGTCATTCATAACGTTCTTCATTATGATGTCATTCTACACGTCGTGTAGTTGATTATGACGTCATAGGAGGGGTTGATAAAGCGGAAAGGTCTATTGGCAGCATTTGCAAACTTGTTCCAGATTAATAACAGTAAGTGTCCATCTCCTTTCCTCTGTCCACGTTTTCCTTGCTATTTATATTGAAAATTGCTTTGCTATGGGAACAAGGCCTGACTTAACTTAGTCAGTATCGCGGTATTCTTGCACAAGTCTCTAGCGAGAACGCGGTCTTGGTGTTACAAAAAAACAAAAACAAAAGCAAACCTGACTCTCGCATTTTAATATCCCAGAAACCTGGTGCAGAAACATGGTGCAGAAACCTGGTGCAGAAACCTGGTGCAGAAACCTGGTGCAGAAACCTGGTACAGAAACCTGGTGCAGAAACCTGGTGCAGAAACCTGGTGCAGAAACCTGGTGCAGAAACCTGGTGCAGAAACCTGGTATGCTAGTACGATGATATAGATGGTATTCTGAATCAGTTAATTGAGAACAAGAATCCAGGACCTAGTTCTGTAGAGTTGACAATGTTTAAAGCGACGGTACTATCATATGAACATATGACCTGCCTTATACTTGTGTCTAAAATCTTTTCTTTAAGAGATCGTTGTGCATATATTCTAGTTGGTTAATGGAAAGATCCAATCTGTCATTCATGCACATGATGTCATAATCAATTACGTGACAGGATGACGTCACAATCAAAATGCGTACCGAATGACGTTTTCAGGTCCTCAAGTCTGCAAAGTGTATGAATTTTATGTCTTTGATGGATTTATTATTTGCTAAACATTCTGTTCAATATTTTAAAACTAATTTGACTGGGACGCGATTGCTGCCATAGGCACAGCACATGCTCAAATTAGTTTCAAAATATTCAAGATCTTTTCTGTGAACCATGGTTCAAAGTATATAAATCAACCACCAACACGCTCATGAAGTATTAGCTTAGCTAGAAATGTGCGGGTATCACTAGTAATGGGTGGGCATCACGAGTAGGCATAATAGGCGGAGCTTAGTTAGAATTGGGCGGGGTATAGCTAGGAATGGATCCCTCTGTTGGTGTGCTGGTTAATCGTTATCTGTCACTCTCGTAAAACCTCGCCCATCATGTTCTAAAAGCATATGGCTATACAATCAAAAGTCAGTATCAAATATCTGTTTTAAGGGCTAGGAAGTCGTATCATTAAAATAACATAGTGACTCTTCCTTCCTTTAAAACACAAAGGACTTTTCCAGTTTTAGCTATGCTCCGCCCATCTCTAGCTAAGCTCCACCGACACCGCGCTTAGGATCGATCGATCTCTGAACTCCCTGAGTATCAATTTCCTGAAAACTATGCAGGTAAGCTGTTGAACAATTTGAAACTAATTTGACAGGGTGCTGTTGCTGTCTAACACGGCCGAATGTTGGTGGAGCTTAGGTAGAAGTGGGCGGGGCATAGCTAAAACTGGAAAGGTCCATTTACTACTACTACTACTACTACTACTACTACTACTACTACTACTACTACTACTACTACTACTACTGCTGCTGCTGCTGCTGATGCTACTGCGGCTGCTGCTACTACAACTACTACTACTACTACTACTACTACTACTACTACTACTACTACTACTACTACTACTACTGCTGCTGCTGCTGCTGATGCTACTGCGGCTGCTGCTACTACAACTCCTACAACTACTACTACTACTACTACTACTACTACTACTACTACTACTACTACTACTACTACTACTACTACTACTACTACTACTACTACTACTACTAATACTACTACTAATACTACTACCACCACTACTACTACCACTACCGCTGCTACTACTACTACTACTGCTGCTGCTGCTGCTGCTGCTGCTGCTACTACTACTACTGCTGCTATTGCTACTGCTGCTGCTGCTGCTGCTGCTGCTGCTGCTGCTACTGCTACTGCTACTACTACTACTCTGACTACTACTACTACTACTACTACTACTACTACTACTACTACTACTACTAATACTACCACTACTACTACTACTACTTTTTTTCTTTTTTTTGAAAATCCGACGCTGACGCAGTCGGACACACCTCACGGAGGAACTCCTTTAAAAAAGGCTTGCAAACCCCCATACAAAATCGGGTGAAATAGCAGGCTTTATTAATAGTATATGAATAACAATACAAACTTAACATATCAAAACAGTGCAAGCTAAAATACTCTATTACCATATACCACACCCATGGCATAACTACATAGAAAAAAACCTTAATAAAGAGCTGATAACATAATATAATTCAACAAAATCATTACTATTTGCACACCGTGTAGTAGTAGGCCCAAATGGCGAGCATAGTTACCCAATAAGTGGTAAAGCGACTCATCAATAATTAGCAGTAAGTTACTGCTACTCATTGACGCCATTGAGCCGATTTATGACCGGCAGGCTAAGTAGATCATATGTAGTTTAACGTAGCACACCGTATAGTATTGGCCCAAATGGCGAGTGCAGCTCGCCAACTAGTGGCGAGGTGACTCGTCGATAAGTAACAAAAGGTCACTCATTGACGCCAGTTGGCCGATTCTTAAATACCGAGCAGGCGTAGTAGCCTTTATGTCGTAAAGTGCACAAAGCAAAAGTATACAAACTATGACTACATAGTGACTACTCTGGGTTCACATTTTAAATTTACTTCATTGTAAGTTTTTGTAAATTACCCTGGAACAAATACACATACAGTAAACATTTACAACAGGATGTTAATTGTATATATGTAAGATGTTATACTCTGTTAACCTAATGAATTCGAAAGTTGGATCACCTCCAGAATATTGACGCGATGCTCAATTGATATTTAAATATATACTGATTCCCAAGGTTAGGGTATTCGTCAAAATTATCATCTCCTAAGACATTAAAATTTTAAAATTAACTCAATTAAATAAAATAAAATACCATATATCAATATACAACAAGCAGCGAGTGTGCTAGCTTATACAAGTTCTGCTTCTGCTATTTTTAGATAGCCATGTTCAATTGATACTAGGCCAGTTTTGCACCATATATCTTTAAATCTACTTTCTTTTCCATGTTCCACTAGCCTGTAAAATTCACAATGAATGTAGTTTATCAACAATGATCGAAATATAGCTTGTATTGCTCTTTGGTGGTTGTTTCCTTCCTGTTTTATCTCTGGCCTCTGAACACCGATGCTTCCAAATGGCCCACACTCCTACAGATAACAGGGTTATTAACAATTCTTTCTCCTTGCCATTAATGATTCGTCCCATTGTTGCGCAATCTTTGAACATAATTGTTTCAGCCATTAATTTCACATATTTGATTCCAAATTTAGCAAGGAGCATATTGATATATACCCAAAAGCCTGTAGCTATACAACACTGTGTAAACAGATGGTCTATTGTTTCCTCCTCGGTATTACATAATAAACACCGGTCTGTACCAGTTATTTTGCACTATAAGTCAGATGGTCGACCCATAACCTTTGATGGAGTAATCACCATGTCAGGTCCCGTGCGTTTGCTGATAGACAAGGTAGATATATTGTTTTCCACGCATTTTTCCAGTTCTTTGGCGTGCATCATAAAGTCTTCCAATGCCTAACTGCAACAGGAGTCTGTCTCCGACTTTGCATTAGTATTCCATACCAGGGTCTAGATGCCATGTTGAATTTTATATGCTCCGACTTAAATACTAATGTTGGTTGCAACATATCTCTGTTGCCGCATGCTTTCGGCAATTTGAACCATTCATCAGGTATTGCATTCTTTATTCTGAGAAATGAGCATTGGGCATCAATATGCCTCATTGATGTTGCTCTTGCTACATCCTGCATCGCAATCCATTTGCGAGATTTTGGATTAACTAAATCACGTAACTATTGAATGCCATTTTTGGCCATAGAGGGCAAATATAATACAGCATCATTATCACGAATCAACTCATTGCCCCCAAAGACGTTGCTCTAAGGCATCTTCCCAACAACTGGGTTGTGGGATTGATCATGTAAATATCTTTAAAGCTTCGAGCTGTTCTTTATATACGCTTGGTATCTTCTAATGGTTAGGTGGCAGTTTATTGCACAAAAATAAACATTCTACTGGAAATGGATCTACGTACCTTTGTAGAAGTCTCCTTGCAACACTTGACCAAGATGAGTTTGAAGTGAGTAACTTATTCAAGAATTTCAGTTTTAGGGAAGCAGACTTTGCTAAAACATTAACCAAATCTAGGCCTCCATCATGCTTTTCATTGGTGAGGATTGACTGCGATACTAAATGGGCTTTGTCCTCCCATAAGAAGGACAAAAGTAATGTGTTGATCTTTGACTCTACTGATTTGGGGATATGAACTACAGAAGCAGTATACCACAGTCCAGATCAAATTAAATTATTAAGGACAAATGTCCTGTCACATACAGTTAGGCGACGTCGTTTCCAATTTACTAATGCACACTTTGGCTTGGATAGCCTTTCTTCATAATTTATTATTACATCCTGTTCTCTACTAAAGTAAATACCCACAATCTTTATGACATCATCTGACCAGTTAATATCCATAACATTGTCAGTTCTGTCCTTCCAAGCGCCCCCAAAAATCCCTTAGATTTGTCTCTATTGACCTTAAGCCCTGATGCCTTTTGAAAATCTGATAATACTCCATTTAAAATTCTAAAATCTGGATTTTTACCTGCAAACACAGTCGTATCATCTGCATATTGAGACACCTTTAGTGGCCTTTCTATGCCACGTATACATATTCCTTGAAAATCATTACGTTGCCTCAATGTGGCCCCCAACGATTCCATAGCTATGACGAATAATATCGGAGACAATGAGCAACCCTGTCTGACACCTCGTTCCAACACTACAGGTTCAGATAGATGATTATTTACTAAATAGCAACTTGTTATATCAATATATAAAATATTGACCCATTTAATAAATCTGGAACCAAAGCCAATATGGTCTAAAGCCTTAAACAATAAACCCCATTCAAGTCTGTCAAACGCCTTCTCGTTATCAAGTGCTATTATTGCTGCTGGGATGCAATCCTGTTCAACTAATTGAATAAGGTCTCATATAAGCAATGTGTTGTTTAATATCGTTCTTCCTGGTACAGAGCACGTTTAATCATCATCAATTACTTCGCCTAGGACTGCGCCAAGTTTTAATGTTAGTGCCCGAGTAATAATCTTATAGTCTACACAGAGTAGAGAGATTGGTCTATAATTCTGTATTTTATTTCTGTCACCCCTCTTGTATATAAGCCGAACATATGCTTGGGCCATCGATGGAGGGAGATGCCCTTGCTTAAAAATGCTGGTTGCTATTTCTTCTAATACTGGACCAAATATGTGCCAGAATGTTTGATAAAATTTGACTGGAAGTCCGTCGCAGCCAGGAGACTTTTCTAACTTCATACCTTTGAGGGATTTTGTCAAATCATCAATTGTTAGTGATTGGTCACAACTTTCACGACATACACCTGGAAGTCTTTGCGCTATATTAGCTAAAATATCTCTGGTTGCAGTTTCATCACTTCCCTCAGATTTATACAATGATTTGTAAAATTTGGATACTGTTTCCATCATCTCTGTATTTCCCCTGTTTAAGACTATATGCTCGGCCTCAACGTGGCGCAGGGGTGTAACCCACTGGGTGTCAATCCAGACATTTGGAGGGGCTAACCAGAGCATTATGCACAACGCAAATGAATGACACTTGGAGATCGAATCAAACGAAATGGTGCTCGCCCTGTGAGGATCCGCCAGGCAGGTGCAGCGCTGGGCTCCACGCCTCGAAGGAGCCCACCCTCAGCTACTGGAGGTCCCATCAACTCGTCTTGTGGAGCCAGGAGACGAAGATGGAGAGCTACTGGCCAACCGAAAGAGAAGACCAAACCCAAAGAGAAACCCAGTATCAACATCATGCACTGGAACGCAGAAGGGGTTACCAACAAGAAATCAGAGCTCGAACAGTTCCGGTACGAAAACAACATTGATATCTGCTGCATCCAAGAGACATACCTGCAAGAAGGAAAACCATTTTAGATCAGAGGTTACCAGATTTTCCGGTGTGATCGAAGAGGAAGAAAGAAAGGTGGGGTGATCACCTTGGTCCGAAACAGCGTGAACGCCAGCCAGATCAAAACCTTTATGGAAGAGGCAGAATATATCAAGATCAAGGTAACAACCAGCAACTCTGTGATTGACATTGTCAATTATTACTGCCCTAATGACAAGAATCTCTCACTTGACACAATCCAGGTCCCGGACTGCCACTTCCTCATTGCGGGAGACTTTAATAGCCAGTCTCAGAGCTGGGGATACAGAACACTTGACAAACGAGGAGAAGACATTGAAGCATGGCAAGATGAAAAGCACCTTTTACTTGTCAACGATCCCACAGATCAGCCTACCTTCTACTCGCGCCGGTGGCACTCGACAACAACGCCGGACTTGGCATTTTGTACTGAAGACATTCACATAAACCTCAGTAGAGTGGTAGGATCGCAGTTAGGAGGAAGCGACCACCGCCCAGTCCTCCTCTCTCTTTCTGGAAGTATTTCAACAAGTTCACCTCACCATCCAATGTGGAACTACAAAAAGGCAAATTGGAGTCTGTTCGGCATTCGTTCCAATGAGCTTACCCAAAATATAGCAGTAGAAGGGAGAAACATCAACAATGCGGTCAAGGAATTTAATTCAAGTATCCTCAAGGCTGCCAACGAAGCGATTCCTCAAGGGTGCAGGAAAAACTACCGCCCCTACTGGACAACAGAACTGCAAGCAGCACATGATAAACTAGACAAGGCCAGAGAAGATGCAGAGGGTAATCCCTGTCATGAAAACCACTTCACACTACAGCAAACTAAAGCCAGGTATCTAAAGACCAAGCTGGAGGCCAAAAGAAGAAGCTGGAGGGAAAAGACAGCAGGGTTTAATTTAGAGAGAGACACAACAAGCTATGGAGACTGACTAAAGCACTGAATGATGATACCACGAATGCGTCACAAAGAGGTTAGAAAAGTGCAAAAGGAAAGAACAGACACCACCACTCACGATGCAATGACAGTTGACATTAGTTTAGCAGAACTGAAGAAATCTATCCATCAATTGAAGAAGAAGAAATCTCCCGGGCCAGATGGCATTACGAATGAAATGATCCAACATCTTGGTAATGCATCTCTCCGCAAGTTGCTAGATATCTTTAATCTCAGTTGGACCAATGGAGAGGTTCCTCAGTGCTGGAAGGAAGCCAGAATGACTCCTATTCTGAAAAAAGGGAAGAACAAGACGAAAGTGCTGAGCTACCGTCCTATCAGTCTTACAAGCTGCATATGCAAGACCATGGAGTGCATCGTCAACCAGCGGTTGCAGTGGTACATGGAGTCGGAGAACACTATAGTTTCAGAGCAGGCTGGCTTCAGAAGATACAGGAGCACAGAAGATCAAACAACACATCTTACACAGGTCATAGAGGACACTTTTCAAGCCAAGAAGGTGATGCTAGCTGCCTTTATTGATCTGCAGAAGGCATTTGACAAGGTGTGGAAGGATGGCCTCCAAGTGAAGCTCCGGCGCACAGGCGTCAGTGGCAACATGTTCCGATGGACCAAGTCATACCTACACAATCGCAGAGCTAGGGTGCTGGTGGATGGACAGTCTGGACAGAATGTATTGCTGAGACAAGGGGTACCACAAGGCGGAGTATTATCACCAACTCTGTTCATACTCTTCATTAATGATATTGTAGCAGATCTGCCCAATGGGATCCAAGCAGCCCTCTATGCAGATGACCTCGTACTCTGGTGCACCGAGGAGTACACAACGACTGCCACGTACAGAATGCAGCTCGCCATGGACAGAATTACATTATGGTATTAACCATAGGATGAGAGGAAATCTAAGTTATGATACGAATTAATTCAATTAATATATATCGTAGAATTTTCCATTTTACAGTACAGAAAATATGTCTTGTGTTCCTCTCTCCATTATTTCGGGGGTATACTTAAGCAACTGGATTCATTTGTAGGCCTTGTAACTCCGCGCCTCATTCGCCAATTGATGAACCCAGTTTCTCAGTCAATAATATGACAGCAAAATCAACTAATTCACATGTGGACTGACGTCATAGTAAATTACGTCATGAATTACTCGGTTTAGTCCGTTTTAAACACTTAATTGTTCGGCAGGTTGCACGAATTGTATGTCTTTACTATTTAATAAACATGCCGAACATTGAATATTTTGGTACTAACTTGACTAGGCGCCGTTGATACCATAGGCAGCGACATGACTCAGTCAAATTAGTGTCAAAATATTCAACAGCCTACCTGTATAGTTATCTGTAAATTGGGGTTCCAAGAGTGCAAAGATTGATTGATCCGAACACGGGCAAAGCGTGGGTGGAGCCTAACTAGGGATGAGCGTGGCATAGCTAAACCTGGCTTCCTCCATTAATATCAGCTTGAAATAGAGTTGTGACTGTTGATGCACTTACACAATGACTGGTGCCAATTTTACTCATGCCAACTGATACCATAGGCAGTGACAGGACTTATGCCAACTGCTGCTGATATTCGTTGTTTAATGACCAAATACCATTGACAATGGGCCTGTCCAGTTTTAGCTATGACCCGCCCATATCTAACTAAGCTCCACCCACACCTCGCTCGTGTTGGGATCGATCGATCCCTGAACTCCATTGTTATCAATCTCCAGAAATCTATACAGGTAAGCTGTTGAAAATCTTGAAACTAATTTGACTGGATGCTGTTGCTGCTATGGCGCAGAGTCAAATTAGTTTCAAAATATTCATCATAATGTTTATTAAATTGTAAAGGCATACAATTCTACAGCATTCCAGACTTTTACGCATTTAAGATGTTTTAAATCGAGTCACTCATGACGTATTGATTATGACGTCATCTTATATGTCACGAATTTTGAGAAAACTAGTGTTCTAGTAAATGTTATGGAGGAATCAAATTTTAGCTATGCCTCGCCCATCTCTAGCTAAGCTTCACATACCGATCGCTTCAATTTCCAGAAAACTATACATGTAAGCGTTTGAATAATTCACTGGGTCTTGTTGCTGCCTATGCCTAACAGCAACAGCGCCTAGTTATATTGGCATCAAAATATTCAACGGCATGTTTATTAAATCGTCAAGACATACAATTCGTACAACCTGGCGGACTATTAAGTATCTTAAATGGACCAAATCGCGTTGTTCATGACGTAATTGATTATGACGTTTGCCTACACGTACTGATATTGATTTTGACGTCATGTGATTGATCGATAAACTGGGTTCGTCAACCGTAATCAATACTATTTGGCTAAATATTCGTTTGCGATACAAACAGTTTCCGTGGTTGTTCTCAGATTGTACTATTTTCATTGTAGTTTTAACGGGCAGTTATTATTCAATGTATAATCATCGCAGTATGATGTAAGCCCTAATGCATGCCACTGGACTCAAGAAATGGCTCATATATTTCACACTCATTGGCTAGAATCTGTAGATTTAAACTATATTTGAACCAAAGCCATACGTGCGCAGACACTGGTTTGGGCAGTAATATTGTCAATCTTACTGGCTTACCTTACTCACTTTTATCACATGGTTTTACCTTTGTTCCAACACCGAAAGTTAATCTGGTTTAGATGACTTTTTAAGCAATGGTGTCATGGAAATTACCGATTTTAACAGGAAAATCAAATTAGCAGATTTCCTTAAACATTCACCCGATCAATGAACATATTTTATTGAACAGTCAGGATGGGAATGAGATATATCAGCCGTAGATCCGACGATTAAAGAAACATTTAAGACCACCTTAAATTGCAATGAAACATTTATCGCAAACACATACCACCAAAAGTGAGCTCAGAGCCTTACAGGAGCTACACGATAATAACAAATATTGTCATCAAGCTAGCTGTCAATGGATCTGCAACATAATGTTGAAAGAAAATTATATACAAGAAGCACATAGAGAGCTAAAGATTCTGAAAATTTTCGAGAAACTAGATGAACCACATTTGCCTAAAAAACTGTTCCAAGTTTAATGAAATTCTGGAAAAGTTATGAAACATGCGAACGTTTAATGAAACACAGTTGGCTTATCTTAACTTGACACGAAATACAATGGTATAAGCAACTTACTTCATACTAATTGCCGAAAATTCATAAGTACAGTTATTCTTGGCAGACCTATTATCTTGGATTGCGGTCCAGAACGAAACTAAATAAGTGAATTCATTGATTATTATCTACACACAATCGCTAACAAGTATCCAAGCTTTCTTTAAAATACTGGAGTTTTCTGGAAAATTAGCACTGATCAAAATGGCTAAAAATTCATTTCAGCTAACTCTAGCTGGTGACGTATGCATACACATATTAATATAGAATTCGGTCCACATGACCTTAAAGAAATATTCTGATAAACTTAGAGCAGGCAATGGAAAGACTAGAACTGCTAAAATAGTTTAGCAGGTTAATGAATTTGAGTTTAAGCCCTCTTGTGTCAACCTAACCGTTTAATGGTCAAACTGACCAAAACAACTCTGCACCGGTCTCGAGGCATGTCTATTAGCAGGTCAAGAGAAGAGTATTTTGGAAGATTAATCACTGGAATGACTGGCTCGGTAACTGAGCCAGTCATTCCACTGGTAAATTTTCAAAAATACTCTTCTCTTAGCCTGCAAATGGATATTGGGTAAGCAAAGCTTGAATGTTCGTTACCATTACCCCTTTAATGATTAAGCAGGTCGCAAATTACAGAGATAAATTTACAAAAAATACTCTTCTAATATTAAAACTTCTTAAAAAGAGTGGACCATTAAATGCTTAATTGATATAAGTAGTATTTTAGCGCTTTGATGCGCTGCTGACACAAAGGGGGTTAATGGAGAGTGTTATCAACAGATTAGAGGTTGCTCTCTCGGTAAACGTTCCAGTCCTAGCTTAGCCATTATTTACATGGCTGAGTGAGAAGAAGCTGCCCTACATAAATGCAGCAAAATAGTTCTCTCAATTTCAGTAGATACCTTGATGATTTCTTTTGAATCTTACCCGCATGCAAGAGATGAATTTACTGAATTCGTCCGGACTAAGCAATCATGACTTCGACATTAAATTGAAAGCAACCGTCAGTGATAAGTCAGTGAACTTTCTGGAAATTATCATTTACAATAGTTTAAAATTTGACGAGTCGTGTTACATAGACCATAAAATATACTTTAAAAAGAACAGACTCACACCAGTTGCTTCACAAAAAGTAATTCCACAAACCTCATACTTTTGATGGTTTGATATGTCCTCAAATTATCAAAATTGCATATAAACTCTAGTCACAAAAAGCATTGAATATGACCACGCAGTAGAGAGTATTTTGCAGAATTTCTACAGACTCTAAATAGGCATGAATACATATCAGATATTAATGATAGCTCAGTTAACGGTCTCCAATATTCATAGATTCAATACAGCAACAGATTCACACCAGATGGTGGACAGAAACCTACTCACTCTTCACAGACAATAGAGGGACTAGTAAAATCACAAATTATTAGATTTCATAGGAAGTAACTGATTCAAAAATCTAAACTATGATTGTTCAATCTTAATACGGTCTTTGAAGCCACAATGTTACCTCAGCCCACCAGCTTAGGCAAATAAAGTCAGTAACACTACACAAGATAGCCTAAAAGTAACTACACACTTTCGAGTGCCTAGTTGAATCTCAGAGACGTAAAGTAAAGGTATTTGGGATGTACACCATCTATTCCAGTCAATTCGTGTGGTTGTGAGACGGGTTGTTAAAAGCTTGTCTGGTGAAAGAGGCTTCTTCCTCTGGATGCTGGTCTAGTGATAGAACACTCGCCTCCAAAACGCTAGGCGAAAGGTGCCACATAATTACCAGGGTACGAACCCCACTCGGGTCGAGAATTAAAAAATCTAAGATTTACATTCCAGATGATGAATGGGCTATATGCTAGTGCCAGTGGGTAAGCAAATGCAGGGTTCATAGAACTAATGCTTGCCAGTAATAACAATTACATGCTTGCGAGTGCCTAGTGATATAGCAGAATGGATCTCAGAAACGTAAAGTAACGGTATCTGGAATGTACACTATCAATTCTAGTTAATTCATGTGGCTGAAAGCTAGTCCGGTGAAAGAGGATTCTTCCTCTGGATGCTGGTCTAGATTTCGAAAACTCACTTCCCTAACGCTAGGCGAAATGTGTCGTAAAATCGCCATGGTTCGAACCCAACTCAGTTCGAAAATTGAAAAAGGTAAAAATTACATTCCAGTTGACGAATCAGCTATACCCAAGTGGCAATGCCGCACAATCGCCACTGTTCGAATCCCCCTCAGGTTGAAACTTGATAAAGGAAAAAATTACATTCCAGATGATGAATGAACTATATCCTAGTGCCAATGCGTCGTCAATGACAGAGTTCATAGAACTAATGTTTGACAATAATAAAAACTACACACTTGTGAGTGCCTAGTGATCTAGCAGGAGCGATCTAAAAAAATGTTAAAGTTAGATATCTGCTATGTACACCATCAAAATTCAAGGTAATTCGTCTGGTTGTGAGACGGGTGGTTGAAAGCCAGTCTGGTGAAAGAGGATTTTTTGTCCTATGGATGCTGGTGTAGTGGTTACTCGCCTCCCAAAGGGTAGGCGGAAAGTGTCATAGAATTTACTGGTTCGAACCCCGCTCAGGTCGCAAATAGATAAAGGTAAAAGTTACATTCCAGATGAGGAATGAGCTATATCCTCGTGGCAGTGCGTCGTCATTGACAGAGTTCATAGAACTAATGCTTGACAATAATAAACAAGGCAAATCAATAAATTGATAAATATGCTCCCCGAAGGCATACTCTGCAGAGAAACTGAATGGATA